>OZ024758.1:25259582-25299582 GCA_964016885.1 Eledone cirrhosa
GGTGGGGGGTATGGGGGCATATTGTCTATATGCTTCAGCTTGTACCCATGGGAGGTCGGGTACAAGGTATTTATTTTGAGAACAATATCTTAACATCAGTATGAGTGGCCAGTTTTGGTCAGTTACATTCAGTTTGAACAGAAAGAGGTAAGAGAATTCTGAAAGGTTTAAATGCTAAAAGGTTGCATGGATATTGTTTTACTTTAGATATAGGGCATTGAATTGGCAGAGTTGTTAAAATGTTGGCTAGATAACTTTGTGGTATTCGTTTTGGCTCTCTACTCTCTAAGCTCAAATCCCGCCGAGGTCAACTTTGCCTTTCATCCATTCAAGGTCAATAAAAACAATACCAGTCTAGTACTGGGGTCGATTCTTCCTCTATATCTCTTTCTTGCTTCCATTCTTTCACTCTCTATCTTTCTCTGGAAGAAATCTGCTGCTGTATTCAGACCCGGAGAGGAGATGGGCTTTACTGGGTTTCACCTTTTCGAATTTTCCCACCTCTTTCTGTTTAAACCGGCCGTAACTGGCCACTCATACTGATGATAAGGTATTGTTCTCCAAAAAAAAAAAAAAAAAAAAAAGGATCGATCGACTTTCGTCAAATCGGACCGAGGAAACAATGTTTCCATTGGTCTTTCCAGTTGCTAATACTATCTATCGGTCACAACTCCAGGTAGAAGGAGCAACGTGAAATAAAGTGTCTTGCTCAAGGACATAACGCATCGCCCGGTCCAGGAATCGAACTCACAATCTCAAGATTGTGAATCCAATTCTCTAACCACTCAGCCACATCTCATAGATTCGATATTATGTAAGATAAAGCCTCTAAAATACAATAGTATATATAGAGTAATGTAAGTGCTAGAGGGTTAAACAATGCCTTAGTAACACCATATATCAATATGGCACCCCTACGACTCCCTCGGGAATTACAGGATCATGCATTGCATTACCTTAGATATATTATCCCATTAAATCAACTATTCACTACAGGTTACACTACTTCATCTTCCACAATATACTATCCAAGATGGCGGATTTCATTCAGTCGACTGTGCCCACTTATCTTTAAAATTGGACTTAATACTGTATCATTTTATCTATAAACCATCTGATTTTTTTCTTTCTGCTTTGTGCCTGAGTCACCAATAACTTGGATTTACTATTGTGTTATTTCATCCATGTGAGAATTTTATTAATAGTGGCAGACCAAACCGAGACAAAGAACTAAACTTCCATCATGAGGTTAAATGATAACAAGCTTTGACAAGCAGACATCTCATTGGTTTTGAGTTTATTTTGCAGCTAATTCTAACTAAACTGTGTGCATTGAACTAAACTCCATGCATAAATAGTATAGATATTTTTCTTTACAAATATATATACATATATATATATATATATATATACATACATACATACATACATACATGCATATATATATGTATATATATCATCATCATCATCATCGTTTAACGTCCATCTTCCACGCTAGCATGGGTTTGGACGGGAATTTTCCCACTTGAGGCAAGATTGGTTGACTTGCTCGTATAGGCGGGTTTTCTATGGCTGGATGCCCTTCCTAACACCAACCACGTTTACAGTGTGGACTGGGAGGTTTTTACCGTGTTACCTACACGGACACATTACAGTGTGGACTGGGAGGTTTTTACCGTGTTACCTACACGGCCACATTACAGCGTGGACTGTGTGTTTTTTTTGTCGTGACACCTACACGACCTCATACATACATACATACATGCATATATATATATAATAATAATAATAATAATAATAATAATTGTTTCTACTTTAGGCACAAGGCCAGCAATTACCCAGTGCATTACTGGTACTGTATTTTATCGACCCCGTAAGGATGAAAGGCAAAGTTAACCTCGGCGAGATTTGAACTCAGATCGTAAAGGGACGTAACTATGCTGGAAAGCATGTCGTCCGACCCTCTACCGATACTGCCAATCCACCGCCCTTAATAATAATAATAATAATGATTTCTAGTATGGGCACAAAGCCAGTAATTTGGGGGGGAGGGGAAGTCGATTAAATGGACCACAGTACGTTGCTGGTACTTCATTTTATCGACCCTGTAAGGGTGAAAGGCAAAGTTAACCTCGGCGGGATTTGAACTCGGGACGTAAAGGGCCGTAACTCTATGCTGCAAAGCATGGCGTCCGACCCTCCACCGATACTGCCAGACCACCGATACTTTATATCATCTCTGTTGATTTTATATATATTTCGGAGGTGCAAAGTTTTATGTATAACATAAAGCAAAACATGTCCTCCTCAGACAAAATACATTGAGATGAATAATTCTTTCATGATATGTTGGTAGACAAACGAGCTGGACAGATCAATGACCACCAAGCATATGTAACTATATATAAGTGTATATATATTTGACAAGTAATTATAATCAAATATAAAAACATAATTTCCAAATGAAACTAAATATAAGAGGTTTTTATTATGTGATACAAAATATTTTCCTTTTGTGAACTAATAATTTTTAATATAGGCAGAAGTTCACAAATTGTTTTTATATTTGTGTGGGTGAAGCGGGGTGTGTGTGTGTGTGTGGGGGGGGGGGGGGGGGGGGGGGGGGGTAGTTAGCACTTTTGATACCAAACCACCTGGAACTGACCCAAGTTCTATAATAGAATAATGTTTGTTTTGAAGTCATCATCATTATCATCATCATCGTTTAACGTCTATCTTCCACACTAGCATGGGTTTAGACGGGTATTGTCCTACTTGAGGCAAGATTGGTCAGGTGACCATGTCTCGCTCGTATAGGACTGTCTGGCAGGTTTTCTACGGCTGGATGCCCTTCCTAACACCAACCACGTTTACAGTGTGGAACTGGGAGGTTTTTTACCGTGGTAAAGGTTTTTTTTGTCGAGACACCTACACGATCTCATTTATTTAGGACTGGATGTTGTGGCACCAACATAACTTTACAGAGAAAGAGGTGGTGTAGATGGGGTGGGGTGGGGTGGGGGAGTTGGGTAGTGGGATGGGGGTGCATATTTGGTTAAGAGGTGCCTACTAACTGTAGGTTTCGCTTTGTACTCAGGCAAGGCGGTTTTTCTGTATTACTGTGTAGTGCCAAAGATCTCGGTCCAGTGACATTGTCTTAGAGAGGTGTAAGTGTGTAAGGTCGGAATTTATCAAATCGTCCCAGGTTTTTCTGGGTCTGCCTACTCCGTAACTTCCATCCTATATTTATCTAAAAACCTTATTAATTTTATGTGAGTATCTTTGTTAAGTTATGTTTCAAACACTAGATAATTAATGTGAAACTTAGTTTATGTTATGGGTTGGCAGAATCGGTAGAGTGCCAGACACCATGCTTTGCAGCATAGAGTTATGGCCCTTCCCATTCTGAGTTCAAATCCTGCCGAGATTAACTTTGCCTTTCATCCTTACGGGGTTGAAAACATAAAGTACCAGTAATGCACTGGGGTAATTGCTGGCCTTGTGCCAAAAGTAGAAACAATTATTAAATTCTGGAGTTTGGTGGTATTGGTGGTGGTGGTGGTGGTGGTCATAGTGGTTGGATTGGTGGTTGTAATGGTGGTGGTGGTGATTGTAGTGGTTGTAGTGGTGATGGTGGTGGTGGAGGTGGTGGTAATGATGGTGCTGGTGGTGCTGGTGCTGGTGGCTGGATCGTTGGTTGTAATGGTTGTGGCGGTGGTGGTGGTGGTGGGGTGGTGTTGGTATTGTTGTTGGATTAGGGTAGAGGAGGTGGTGGTGGTGGTGGTGGTGGAGGTGTTGGTGCTGGTGGTTGTATTGGTGGTTGTAATGGTTGTGGCGGTGGTGGTGGTGGTGGTGGTGGGGTGGTGTTGGGTTAGGGTAGAGGAGGGGGGGGGGGTGTATTGGTGGTTGTAATGGTTGTGGTGGTGGTGGTGGGGTGGTGTTGGTATTGTTGTTGGGTTAGTAGACGAGGAGGTGGTGGTGGTGGTGGTGGTGGAGGCGTTGGTGCTGGTGGTTGTAATGGTGGTGGTGGTGGTGTGGTGGTGGGGATATTTGGAGCATGGAGAAGGAGAGTGTGGGAGAAGTTTTGATTAATGCAATGTGGAAATATAGACAGAGTTGACTACAAACATTGAAACATTTTTTTTCAATATGGGAGCTGAGTGGGCAGGAGATTCTGAGAAACACAATGTTATAAAAGTAATGACTTCTAATTTCAAGATATCAAAAAAAAAAAAAAAAAACTTTCTTAAGACTTAATATTTATTGGCGACAGGAAACTAAAACCATATAGCATTCATAGATTTCTCAGGGGAAACTTATTGCAATTTAATGTGAATAAAGACTGTCATGAGGTTTTGTGGGAAAGGAAGGAAATATTTACAATTTATAGATTATCCCTTAGTCTGCTTACAGACATGTATTCCAATCACTTTGAATTAGTTGAGTTAATGAGTGTGTTGCTTGACCTACTGGAAAGAGTAACAAAATCTCCCTTAACCCTTTAGTATTTAACCCTTTAGCTTTTAAACTGGCCATATCCAACCAATATTATCTCACCTCTTTCTGTTTAACTGCATTTACATTACTCATTTACATTACTGCATTTACTCTATATTTCCTATTGTATTTTCACACTAAAGGCTTTATCTCACATAATATCGAATCTATAAGAATTTGATATTATTTATTTTAAGAACAATACCTTAACATAAGTATGTGCAGCCAGTTATGGCCAGTTTAACCCTTTAGCATTTAAACTGGCCATATCCAGCCAGAATTCTCTCACCTCTTTCTGTTTAACCCTTTAGCATTTACATTACTCTATATTTACTATTATATTCTCATGGTTAAACATTTTATCTCACATAATATCGAATCTATGAGATTTTGATATTATTTATATTAAGAACAATACCTTAACCCTTTAATGTTCAAACTGGCCAAAACTGGCCAGAATTCTCTACCTCTCTCTGTTGAAACTGGCTGTAACCGGTCGCTCAAACTGATGTTAAGGTATTGTTTTCAAAATAAATACTTTCAAAATCTCATAGATTCGATATTATATGAGATAATGATGCAAGGTAAAGCCTTTACCATGGCCAAAACTGGCCAGAATTCTCTACCTCCCTCTGTTGAAACTGGCTGTAACCGGTCGCTCAAACTGATGTTAAGGTATTGTTTTCAAAATAAATACTTTCAAAATCTCATAGATTCGATATTATATGAGCTAATGATGCAAGGTAAAGCCTTTACCATGAAAATATAATAGTATATATAGAGTAATGTGAATACTAAAGGGTTAACATAACTATGAACAACCGGTTACAGCCAGTTTGAACTGAAAGAGGTGAGAGAATTCTGGCTGGATATGGCCAGTTTAAATGATAAAGGGTTAAACTGTTTAAGTATTTAACCCTTTAGCTTACATGTTTTAAGTATTAATAAGATCCTCCTGGTAAAAGTGGAACTTAAAAAAAAGGGCAATGAGGTTATGACTGAAGAGGAAAGTGTCTGCTTTCAGTTCTTTCCTTTGCATCCTTTTATGTGGGGTAATCTTAATCCTTTAGCATTTAAACCAGTCATATCCGGCCAGAATTCTCTCACCTTCTTTCTGTTCAAACTGGCCATAATTGGCTGCTCATACTTATGTTAAGGTATTGTTCTCAAAATAAATAATATCAAAATCTCATACTTTCGATCATTTCCCAAGATTCATAACTATAGGTAAGGGTTGGCTTCTTCTTTTTTGTCCACTTATTCCTGACAGGGCCGTGGGGGCAGAGTCCTCAAACACTCCTTCCAGTGGGTCCTGTCAGAAGCAACCATCACCAACTGGGTTGGCACAAATACCAAATTGAAGATTGCAAGTTTGGCTTTTACACTTACCTCCCTTCTTCTGATTATCACAATTGATTTTAACAATTCTGTTATGGGAAAAAAAAGCTTTGTTAAAATAGTGTGAAGGAGAGAAGACTGTGCTGGAATAGACATGGCTGAGTATAAGAGGAATCAGGTGTAGTGTGAAGGAGAGAAGACTGTGCTGGAATAGACATGTTTGAGTATAAGAGGAATCAGGTGTAGTGTGTAGGAGAGGAGACTGTGCTGGTATAGACATGGCTGAGTATAAGAAGAATCAGGTGTAGTGTGAAGGAGAGGAGACTGTGCTGGTATAGACATGGCTGAGTATAAGAGGAATCAGGTGTAGTGTGAAGGAGAGGAGACTGTGCTGGTATAGATATGGCTGAGTATAAGAAGAATCAGGTGTAGTGTGTAGGAGAGGAGACTGTGCTGGTATAGATATGGCTGAGTATAAGAAGAATCAGGTGTAGTCTGTAGGAGAGGAGGGAGACTGTGCTGGAATAGACATGTCTGAGTATAAGAGGAATCAGGTGTAGTCTGTAGGAGAGGAGGGAGACTGTGCTGGAATAGACATGTCTGAGTATAAGAGGAATCAGGTGTAGTGTGAAGGAGAGGAGACTGTGCTGGTATAGACATGGCTGAGTATAAGAGGAATCAGGTGTAGTCTGTAGGAGAGGAGACTGTGCTGGTATAGACATGGCTGAGTATAAGAGGAATCAGGTGTAGTGTGTAGGAGAGGAGACTGTGCTGGAATAGACAAGTCTGAGTCATCATCATCATCATCACCGTTTTACGTCCGTTCTTCCACGCTAGCATGGGTTAGACGGGTTGTCCTGTTGTGGGCAGTGTCTGGTCGGCTGACCATGCCTTGCTCATACAGGAACTGATCTGGCTTGATTTCTACAGCTGGATGCCCTTCCTAACACCAACCTCATTTACAGTGAGTGCTGGGTGCTTTTTCGTGGCGCCTACACGTCCACTTTACAGTGTGGGCTGGGTGCTTTTTTTGCCGTGGCACCTCCACGACCACCTTGCGGTGGGGGGGGGGGCATATTGTTTATATGCTTCAGCATGTACCCATGGGAGGTCGGGTACCCTGTATTACTGCGTGACGCCAGAAGTCACGGTCGTGTGTCATTGACTTTGAGAGGTGTAGTTGGGTAAGGTCGGCTTTTATCACCTCATCCCAAGTCATCTTGGGTCTCCCCACTCCGCGGTTTCCATCAACTTCTAGTGCTCTGCACCTTTTTATGCAGCTGTCATCCTTCATACGCATCACATGTCCATACCAGCGTAACCGCCTCTCCTGCACGCAGCATTTGATTCCTCTTATGCTCAGTCTCTCTCTCAATTCATTTATGCTTTGTCGTTCACGTATATTACTGTTACACATCCATCGGAGCATGCAGGCTTCGTTTCTCTCTAATCTACGTAAGTCTTCCACCTTCAGCGCCCAGGTCTCACTACCATGCAACATCGCTGTTCGGATACACGCATCATACAGTCTGCCTTTCATTCTGAGGGAGAAGCCTTTTGCAGCTAGCAGTGGTAGTAGTTCCCTAAACTTCTTCCATCCCGTTCTTACCCTAGTTATTGTACTTTCTGAGCACCCACCTCCGTTGCTAATTCGGTCACCTAGGTAGCAGAAGCTGTCTACTGTTTCTACAGGGCCCTCCCAGAGATTGGTGGTACTTGTTTCCTGTGGCTGTTTGCTTGCTGTTTCAGCACAGCTGCTGCATGTGAATCCTACATTCTTAATTAAGCTTCCTGAGATCCCGCTACATCTCTTGTGTACCCATTGTTTGCATTTGGGGCAAAGAATGGAGTTCCTACCTACACCTTTCCTACATACTGAGCAAGGCCATTTCCCTGAGGGGATCTGGGTTCTGTTTTCTCGTCTACTTATAAGGACCTTAGTCTTTGTCATGTTGACTTTGAGGCCCTTTCTCTCTAGTCCCTGCTTCCAGGTTTGGAATTTATTCTCTAGTTCTACCATAGATTCAGCTATGAGTGCGAGGTCATCAGCATACAGGAGTTCCCATGGGCATCCGGTCTTAAACTCCTCCGTTATTGCCTGCAGGACTATGATGAACAGGAGAGGGCTAAGAACAGAGCCCTGGTGGACCCCAACCTGTACGCTAAATTCCTCGCTATACTCATTGCCAATCCTAACTTTGCTGACTGCTCCCCTATACATGGCTTGTACCGCTTTCACAAGCCATTCATCTACTCCTAGTTTTCTAAGAGCCCACCAGATTACTGCACGTGGAACTCTGTCAAAGGCTTTCTCAAGGTCGACAAATGCCAAGTAGAGTGGCTTACTTTTAGCTAGGTACTTTTCCTGTAATTGCCTCACAAGGAAGAGCGCATCAGTGGTGCCTTTCCCTGGTACAAACCCAAATTGCATCTCGTCTATATTCACCCGGTCCCTAATCAGCTGTGCTATAACTCTTTCTGTTACTTTCATGACCTGGTCCATCAACTTTATACCTCTATAGTTTCCTCTATCTAGTGCATCGCCTTTACCTTTGTAGCAGTTGACAATGATGCTACTGCACCAATCTTTTGGTATGGCCCCCTCTAGTATTACCTGGTTAACAATACGTGTGGTTATAGTGTGACCTACAGACCCAGATGCCTTCAGCATCTCGGCAGCTATACCCGAAGGACCGGTTGCCTTCCCTATCTTCATATCTCTGATTGCCTTACTTACTACGCTGCCGCTGACTTGTACTGCTGGTCCCTCTATAGGGTCTACGTGGGGTAGGGTCTCTTCTTCCCATGCATTCTCCTCATTTAGTAATCTATCATAATGACTCTTCCATGCATCTTTCTTCTCAGCACTTGTGAGGGCAAGCTCACCTTTATCATTCCGGATACACTTCTCTCCAATGACATCACAACTATCTCTGACACACTGCCTCGCAATCTTGAATACCTCCTGTTTCTGGTCCTCACGTTGTAAAACATGCTTGAATTTTCTATCCTCTGCTTCCCTCCTAGCTAAGTATACTTGTCGCCTAGCTTCCCTCTTGGTCTCTATGTAATGTACCCTGCTCCCCCCGTTCTTCCATTCTTTCCATGCCTGTCTCTTGGCCTTGACTGCTTCATCTACCTTATTGTTCCACCACCAAGTCACACTCTGAGTATAAGAGGAATCAGGTGTAGTGTGTAGGAGAGAAAACTGTGCTGGAATAGACATGTCTGAGTATAAGAGGAATCAGGTGTAGTCTGTAGGAGAGGAGAGAGACTGTGCTGGAATAGACATGGCTGAGTATAAGAGGAATCAGGTGTAGTGTGTAGGAGAGAAAACTGTGCTGGTATAGACATGGCTGAGTACATTTTTTTTAATAGAAAATCGTTTCAAAGTAAGTAGTTGTTGTGTAATGTTTTGTGCAACATTTCTTACAACAATTTAATAGCCCTTACATTGTTATATTGTTACTGACAGTATCTTCCACTCAATCACATCCAATACCAATGATGAAAGTTTTCTCAGATAAAAATAACAAACCAACTCCTTTACAACAGTTCATTTACTTCGAATCATTTGAATGATGTTGTTTTAAGAGAGAAAAAACATCTTTAAAATAAAGGTCTGGTGTCAGATAGATTTACATCTGATAATCAAAATGGCTTTTGCTGTTGATATAACTGAATATTTGACAGCAATAATTAGAGTAGTTTACTCACAGTAATACAATCTAATCTGAATATATATATATATATTTTTTTGTTTTTTCAGATTCTCTTAATGTTATATATTTTCAACATTTATTATGATTTCCAAACCATCTGCATTGTAAGTTCATGGTCATCATATAGTTTTATACATTTTTGGTTTAAGGTAACTCCCAACAATTTAAGCTTATTGTTACTTCTAACTATACACACCCTTATGCCGATGATATCACCCTCCATTCTTTCTAAACGTTTTTGCACAGATATCATCCAGATACAGCCTAGACACTTCATACAATACATGCACTGAGTCCATGAATAGAGACCATTAAAATACACCCCATGATTACATGACAACCGATTCTCCTGCAATTGCACCGAAACACAATTAAAACCCACATAATTGTTCCAAATGTTCGCCTAAAAATCTTTTATGTGCTTATGGTGACCTCAATTACATATTGCCAAAACAGCTTCACAAAGATTAGGCCTATATATATATATATATGCATTTATGTGCATATATATGTGTGTTTATATATATATATATATATATATGTAGGAGGTGAGTTTTATTGTAGCACAATAAAGCAATGCATGTATTATATGTTGATTTAAAACTTCACTATTCACAAGTGTTTTTTAAGCTTCATATCATGTATCCCTATTTTATCTGATGAAAACGCAGATATCATCCCATGATGATATTTGTTTTTGAAATGCGCATAATAAAATACTTGGAACTCTTTTAACCATCTTTTGATTTTATATATATATATATATATATATAACTGAACAAAAAAGAAAAACGAACACAGACATATACATATATGTGTTCAAATCGTAATGGACCAGATTCACTAAGGTGAAAAGAATACTAAATACACCTTAGTGAATCTGGTCCCTTACGATTTGAACACATATATGTATATGTCTGTGTTCGTTTTTCTTTTTTGTTCAGTTATATTACATGGCTCGGAAAAACCTCTTTCCTAGAGCTAATTTATTGTAATGAGACTATTTTGAGTTTCTAACTCAATACATGCCTTTGATAGGCACATGGCTTAGTGGTTAGAGCATTGGCCTTGCAATCGAAAGGTTGTGAGTTCAATTCTCAGACCGGGTGATGTGTTGTTTCCTTGAGCAAGGCACTTTATTTCACATTGCTCCAGTTTACTCAGCTGTAGAAATGAGATGATAGGGACTGGGGTCCCTATCATTCCACTGCAAAGTGGTCGTGGAGGTGCCATGGCAAAAAAGCACCCAGCACTCACTGTAAATGAGGTTGGTGTTAGGAAGGGCATCCAGCTGTAGAAATCAAGCCAGAATCAGTTCCCGTCCCACCCTTGCAAGCAGGGAAAAGTGGACGTAAAATGAAATGATGATGATGATATATATATATGCATTTATGTGCATATATATGACCATTGCTATATGGTCCAATCATAACTCAGTGGTTTATAGTAAGTTCTCTTACAAATCTGTATATCAAAGCTACCACCTTGGTTATTACTCCTTAAGTTTAGAGCCGGTTGATTTTCGGTTTGCTAGGTGGACTGCGGAATTTGGAAAGTCTGAACACTCAATGACAATGTCACAGATAAAGATAAATTCACCTCCCGCTGCAGGACGAGAATGCAAGGACCCCTCTTTATTTCAGACATGGATGACCAACATAATGCCGTCTCCCACACCCCTCCCTGCCCCTCCAACCCATACATTCCACCCTCCCAACTTCAGAGTTGGTACCATGAACGTAGGCACATTGAAAGGTCACTCAAATGAGGTTGTAGAGCTGCTTGAACGTAAGAAGTTGATGTTTGTTGTGTTCAAGAGACTAGGTGGAGAGATGGGTCTGCCAGATTCATCGTGGATAAAAAATGATGCTATAAACATTTCTGGGTGGGAAATGACAACGGACTGGGTGGAGTAGGAATCATGTTAGCTGAAAAATGGGTAGCCAGATATATTATATCCTTACTAGGAGACATGATAAAGTGTCTGTTGTAAACACTACATCCCTCCCCCATGAAGAATGTGCCTCCCAACATAGCCTAGTAGTTAGTGACCTCATAGTCAGGAATAGACGTACTCGACGACAGAGGAGGACTACCTTGAGGAGAAGAATATGGAAGTTGAAGGACACCATAACCAGTGACAAATTTTAAAGCTTATTACTTGATGCCTTTGACAATAAGGAAGAGCAATTAGAGACGTGCAATATAGAGGAACAGTGGGAATTCTTGAAAGTGAACCTGCTGAAAGTGACGGATGAAATCTGTGGCTGGAACAGACCTATTGGCAGGAGGAGAGTAACTTGGTGGTGGAACAGTAAGGTGAAGGAGAAAAGCTAGGAGACAAGTGTACCTTGCAAGAAGGGAAGCAGAGGATAGAAAGTTCAAGCATGTTCTACACCGTGAGGACCAAAAACGTGAGGTGTTCAGGATTGCTAGGCAATGTCTCAAGGAAAACCGTGATACTATCGGGGAGAAGTGTGTCCGTAATGATGATGGTGTACTTGCCCTCACTGATACTGATAAGAAGGTAGCTTGGAAGTGTCACTATGAGAGACTATTAAATGAGGAGAATAAATGGGAAAAAGATAGTCTGCCCCAAATCAATCCAATAGAAGGACCAGCGGTGCAAATTAAAGGTAGTATAATAAGTAAGGCAATCAAAGATATGAAGGCAGGCAAGGCAGCTGGGCCTTCGGAGATAGTTGCTGAGATGTTGAAAGCATCTGGAATGGTGGGACATACTATGGTCACCCATATAGTAATCCAAGTAATACAGAATGGGGTCATACCAAAAGATTGGCATAGCAGCATCATCAATAACTGCTACAAGGGTAAAGGGGATGCTCTAGATAGGGGAAACTATAGAGGCATTAAATTAATTGACCAGGTCATGAAGGTCACAGAAAGAGTTATAGCGTAACTAATCAGAGAGCGAATTGATCTAGATGAAATGCAGTTTGGGTTTGTGTCAGGTAAAAGTACCACAGACGCCCTTTTCCTTGTATGACAACTACAGGAGAAGTACCTAGCTAAAAGTAAACCCCTCTACTTAGCTTTTGTAGACCTGGAGAAAGCCTTTGACAGAGTCCCCCACTCCGTTATCTGGTGGGCTCTTAGAAAACTAGGTGTAGATGAATGGCTTGTGAGAGCTATACAAGCCATGTATAAAGAAACAGTCAGTAAGGTTAGAATTAACAATGAATATAGTGAAGAATTTAGTGTAAAAGTTGGTGTTCATCAAGGATCTGTCCTTAGCCCCCTTCTATTTATTGTTGCCCTTCAGGCTATAACAGAGGAGTTTAAGACTGGCTGCCCATGGGAACTCCTATACGCAGATGATCTAACTCTCATAGCTGAATCTATGGCTGAACTAGAGAAGAAATTCCAAACATGGAAGCATAGCCTAGAATCAAAAGGCCTTAAAATTAACTTGTCTAAGACTAAAGTTCTAGTTTGTAGAAAGGAAAATAGGGTACAGGTGCCCTCTGGGAAATGGCCATGCTCAGTGTGTAGGAAAGGAGTAGGTATAAATTCCATTTTATGTCCCAAATGCAAACTATGGGTACACGGTCACCCGACCAACCTTGCCAAATTGGGACAACTCCCGTCTAACCCATGCTAGCGTGGAAGATGGACGTTAAACGATGATGATGCTGATGACATATATATATTTGTTCAATGAAAAAGAGTTAGTTGATTTATAATCAGCTGACTTATATATAACAGATTTCAAGCATTCAACGGTATATGTTTAACTGGAGTTTTATTATAATAATAATTGTTTCTACTTTAGGCACAAGGCCAGCAATTATCCCAGTGTATTACTGGTATTTTATTTTATCGACCCCGTAAGGATGAAAGGCAAAATTAACCTCGGCGGGATTTGAACTCAGAATGGCAAGGAGTTTTATTATAATAATAATAAATGACAGACAGTTACTTTAGACCATCCCAATTGATTTATTATAGGTATTTCAAAGATGCAAGGCTTATGTATAACATAAGCCAAAACATGTTCTCTTCAGACAAAATCCAGTGGAGTTTGTCTGAAGAGAACATGCTTTGGTTTATGTTATACATAAGCATTGCATCTTTGAAATACCTATAATAAAATCAATTGGGATGGTCTAAAGTAACTGTCTGTCATTTAATATATATATATATATATATATATATATATATCGAAGGAAATGTGGTAAGGAACCAGGTGGACCATAACGCACCAAAGTACTCAATACTTAGGGTAGTAGAGTGGGTAATAGGAACGAGTAGGACCCCGACGGCTGAGCTCAAGCTGTTTCGACGGCTTGAGCTCAGCCGTCAGGGTCCTACTCGTTCCTATATATATATATATATATATGCATGCTGCATTGCTAAAACTCGTTCCTATATATATATATATATATGCATGCTGCATTGCTAAAACAATCTCTATACCTCTCATTTATATATATATATATATATATATATATATATATGCATGCTGCTTTACACAACTTCCTACTCAACTCTTGTGCACTCTCTCCTCTTTCAACTCTTGGTCACCATTGCCTTTTAAATCAGCCTCTCAGTAGTATTTCCCTTAAAAGAATAGAAACTGCAAATAATGGAGAGGACACTTTGGCCGTTTTAAATGCTAAAAGGATTAAAGAAAGAAAATACACACAAATTTCACTGAAACAAAGTAAAATCTACAGAATTGAAATTCTATGAAATATTTGCAAAATTAAAATACCCAATTTAATTTCTTGATTATTAGGTAATATTTCAAATTTTGATTGGATATATTTTAATGACAAGTATATTTATTTCAATAAAACTTTTTAATAAATGTATATAGTCTGTTGATCGTGTCAGAGAAAAAAATGCCAAATGGTAAAAGTGACTAGAAGGCAATGGTATTTAATATATAGCATATACGTCATGCTTAAATAGTTTGCAAAATTGGCTACACCCAGTTTATATCATACATATATCAACATATATATATATATATACTCATATATATATATATAATATATCATCATATATTTCTGCTTATATATATATATATATATATATATATATATATATATATATATATATACACACACATATGTATATATATATATATATATATACATATACATGTGTGTATTTGTGTAAATCTCTATACATGTATGTATATAAATATAAGTATATACATACATACATACATACATGCATATATATATATACACATAAATACTCACACACACGTATATATATATCCCTTGTAGACATACATATACATGAATATATTGGTAAATGTATTACATATTTACATGTATTTATATATATATATATATATATATATTCCTCTCTATAAATGTGTATGTGTGTGTTTGTGTTTGCATGTTTGCACGTAAGTGTGTATGTGTATCTGTATATATATGTATATGTATATGCAATATAAATCTGAGAGAAACAGCTGGCCAAGTTGATAAGATGTGAGACAGCCAACTGATTGATCCAGAACTTGTCTAGTATTGCAAATACTTTATTAAGTTCATGGCAAAGACCCTTTCCTCTGAAATGCCATATGTCTGCGGTTAGGAAAGGAATCATAGGTTCAATCCTAATGCAGCGCGATCCTATGAACAAAGTGTCTTCTGCCACACCTTTAAGAAGTCTACCAAAGACTTGTGAGTGTAATTTAATGGACAGAAACTCTATTGCAGCCTGTGGAAGCAACTGCTTCTGATTTGAGGTGGAGGACTTTATTCACCACTTAATTTAACATTATATCATCATCATCATTTTACGTCCGCTTTTCCCTGCTTGCAAGGGCGGGACGGGAACTGATTCTGGCTTGATTTCTACAGCTGGATGCCCTTCCTAACACCAACCTCATTTACAGTGAGTGCTGGGTGCTCTTTTGCCGTGGCACCTCCACGACCACTTTGCTACACTCATTTCTACAGCTGAGTAAACTGGAGCAATATGAAATAAAGTGTCTTGCTCAAGGAAACAACACATCACCCGGTCTGAGAATTGAACTCACAACCTTTCGATTGCAAGGCCAATGCTCTAACCACTAAGCCATGTGCCTCTATATATATATCCAGGGTGGTGGATTGGCAGTATCGGTAGAGGGTCGGACGCCATGCTTTGCAGCAAAGAGTTACGGCCCTTTATGGTCTGAGTTCAAATCCCGCCGAGGTTAACTTTGCCTTTCATCCTTACGGGGGTCGATAAAATAAAGTACCAGTAATACACTGGGATAATTGCTGGCCTTGTGCCAAAAGTAGAAACAATTATATATATATATATATCCAGTTGCTAGTCGCTTTACCGTGTCGGTTGTCACAAACAGTCACGACCGGCATGGGCTGGGGTTTGGATTCTGTCGATCGATTGGTTATTGATTAGGCGATACCCGCTGATGAAGCCGCATAAGCCGATTGTGCATTGTTGCATAATATATGCAGACGGATGGTGCAGTGCACATTACTGCTGTATAAAGTGCTGCCAAAACTCGACACCGGAAACTCTTATAACTATGTGTATACTCTGGGAATGTATCTTACATTACCCATGGAGTACGCTGAGATACAACCGGTCCTTGCATTGATGGGTCCATCAACTCCTTATTATATATTTATAAGGGCGGTAGATTGGCAGTATCGGTAGAGAGTCGGACGCCATGCTTTCCAGCATAGTTACGTCCCTTTACGATCTGAGTTCAAATTCCGCCGAGGTTAACTTTGCCTTTCATCCTTACGGGGTCGATAAAATAAAGTACCAGTAATGCACTGGGTATTTGCTGGCCTTGTGCCTAAAGTAGAAACAATTATATATATATATATATTTATAAGGGCGGTGGATTGGCAGTATCGGTAGAGGGTCGGATGCCATGCTTTGACGTATAGAGTTATGACCCTTGCCATTCTGAGTTCAAATTCCGCCGAGGTTAACTTTGCCTTTCATCCTTACGGGGTCGATAAAATAAAGTACCAGTCATGCACTGGGTAATTGCTGGCCTTGTGCCAAAAGTAGAAACAATTATTTAACCAGGTGGTGCTATTAAGTTAGACATGGCCTGGGCCAATACTGGCCGAAAGTTATCACAGTAAGTAACCTTTTAGCATTAGATATACACTTTAACTCTTTAACACTTTAACTTTAGCATTCACATTAGTCTATATATACTATTATATTTTCATGGTAAAGGCTTTACCTCACATAATTATCTCACATAATATCGAATCTATGAGAATTTGAAAGTATTTATTTTGAGAACAATACCTTAACATCAGTTTGAGCAACCAGTTACAGCCAGTTTCAACAGAAAGAGGTAGAGAATTCTGGCTGGTTTTGGCCAGTTTGAACACTAAAGGGTTAAGTAAAGAAATGACTTTTAGCAAAACAAACCACTTTAAGAAATTAGTTGGACAAAACTATTAATGAGACTATCTCAGACTTATTGTATGAAGAAACAATTGACCATTAGGGCAGCATTAGTATAAGAAGCTTGCTAAAGATGTGATTCTAACGAATAATAGTAAATGAATGTAAGAAGAACATCCATTATATTTCATCAAGTAGCCATAGAAGTACATTGCAAACTACTTTTGAGAGTATTCACTATTACAGTACTTAAAAATGTATTAACTTTACGTTATAGTTTATGGTCTTGACTTTAAAAAAAAACACAGAAAAAACAAACAAACAAATTTTGGTTTTGAGATAAGAAGTTGAAGTAACTAGTGTGTGTATGTGTATGTGTGTGTATGTGTGTGTGTGTAGGGGATGGGGTGGTGAAGAGGCTGACTGTGGTAGGAAAGATAAACAAGAAGTAGAGAATATTCAGACGACACAAAGTTTATAAAATAGTTAACAGATTTCTAAAAAAAAATATATGTGTATATATGTGTGTATGTGTGTGTGTGTGTGTCTTTGTGTGTGAGTGTGTGCATGTGTGTGTGTGTATGTGTGTGTGTGTCTGTGTGTGTGTGTGTATGGCTCTGTGTGTGTCTCTGTGTGTATGTGTGTGTGTATATGTCTCTGTGTGTGTATGTGTCTGTGTGTGTGTATGCATGTGTGTGTGTCTGTATGTGTATGTCTCTGTGTGTGTATGTGTCTGTGTGTGTATGTATGTGTGTCTGTGTGTGTATGTGTCTGTGTATGTGTGTGTGTATGTCTCTGTGTGTGTGTATGTATGTGTGTCTGTGTGTGTGTGTATGTCCCTGTGTGTGTGTATGTATGTATGTGTGTGTGTGTATGTGTCTGTGTGTATCATCATCACCGTTTAGCATCCATTTTTCTATGCTTGCATGGCCAGGGTTGGCCATGTCACACCTTTCTCCGACAAGGACTGTAAATTTGGCTGGATATTTTACAGCTGGATGCCCTTCCTAACACCAACCTCATTTACAGTGAGTGCTGGGTGCTTTTTTGCCGTGGCACCTCCACAACCACTTTACAGTGGAATGATAGGGACCCCAGTCCCTATCATCTCATTTCTACAGCTGAGTAAAGTGGAGCAATGTGAAATAAAGTGTCTTGCTCAAGGAAACAACACATCACCCGGTCTGAGAATTGAACTCACAACCTTTCGATTGCAAGGCCAATGCTCTAACCACTAAGCCATGTGCCTCCAACTTGTTAGTTGAAATTCATACAAACACACACACACATACAAAATTGAACTCGTTAGTTGTGATAGGTATATATATATATATATATATATATATATATATATATATAGAGAGAGAGAGAGAGAGAGAGAGATGGGGGAGATATGTGTTTGTGTCTATATTGTATCTGTATTTTTGACCGTTGGTCAGTCAATGGTAACATTGAGGACCGAATAAATTAAATTAACCGATATAAAAGACACAGAAGCGAAAACCAACCAAACAGTGAGTGTCTTCTGTTATTAATTCTGGCAATATTATTACACAAATATGACCCCCCCCCCCATATATATATATATATATATATATATATATATATATATATATATATATATATGTATATTTATTAAAATAACAGATTAAAGTTTAAGCAAAGAATTGCTGCTTTCACCCTTAATGGGATCTTCTGAAACTAAAAAAATCAATCTGTGAACGCAGAAGTAAATATTTCAAAATCGTTGTAACCGAAGGAAAACAGGAAGACAATACTTTGGTTTGTGAAGCAATGAACGGAAAAAAGTGAAGATAATACGTCGTTATGTGGAGCGATGAGAACAATTACACACAAAGACAAAACCACGTTTATGGTATGAATGAAGTCATATACTAATATTCTATTTAGGAAACCGAATGATTCTCGGCTTCGGTGGATTGGCAATATCGATAGAGGGTCAGACGCCATGCTTTGCAGCAAAAAAGAGTTATGTCCCTTTATGGTCTGAGTTCAAATCCCGCCGAGGTTAACTTTGCCTTTCATCCTTACGGGGTCGATAAAATAAAGTACCAGTAATACACTGGGATAATTGCTGGCCTTGTGCCTAAAGTAGAAACAATTATTTTCCTTATATATGTATATATATCAGGATGGATTCTGTTAGAACTGGTTAGACCATTACTCACCAGAGTACTCAATACTTGGAGTAGTACAGTATGGTCATATGAATGAGTCAGGACCCCAATGGCTGAGCTCTTGCTGTTTCAACAGTTATTTCCAGAATCATTCATATATATCTAAACATATATCTTTTTGACATGGGTGGTGATGGTGGTGATGGTGATGGTGATGATGATGATGATGATGATGATGATGATGATGATGATGATGATGATGATGATGATGATGATGGTGGTGATGGTGATGATGGTGAGGATGATGATGGTGAGGATGATGATGATGATGATGATGATGATGATGATGATGATTTGTTATGTTATGTTGCAAACACTGACTTAATAATGAGTAAGTTAGTATATTACTGTGCAGCTTTAACCCCCTTCCCCCTCAATTCCCTCTAAATGACCCTCCCGGTCAAAGCCGCATGTAGTGTTATCTAGTGTGTGTGTGCGTGTTATC
Source organism: Eledone cirrhosa (assembly GCA_964016885.1). NCBI lineage: Eukaryota > Metazoa > Mollusca > Cephalopoda > Octopoda > Eledonidae > Eledone > Eledone cirrhosa. The sequence continues at coordinate 25,279,151 of OZ024758.1, forward strand.
TTTTTATGTGTCTACGATTTAGTAAGCAGCCAAAATTCTGCTTGCTTCAACCGACACAATTGATTAACTCAAGATTCTATAACGCATGCACGCACCCTTCGCCCCTGGTATGAGTATATAAATATAAACACGCTAACACAGACACACAAAAATACACATTCACACATATATACATATACACATACATTCACACAAACACACACATACACAAGAGTAGCAAATGGAACGTCAGATACTGTTTTGCTATAGTTTTTTTTCACTATCCCCTTCCTTCCTTTTACATACACATACATTCACACAAACATACACACACATTGTGTGACGGATGGACGGAAATCGCTTAAATTTATATATAGATTCTGTTATGAAACATCGGTCAAATATATAAACTGCTCTTTTGACTAGACTCAGAATTTAGGTTCTAAGTTTACTTTTTTTTATTCCACTTTAAACATTTTTTTTTTGGTTTTGTTTCATCAAAGTTGTTTTCATAAACAAAAATGAAAAGGTATATTTTAGATTGAAATTTACACTTGAGATAAAAATTTATAAACAATTTTTTATCAATTTAAATCAAATTAAATACTTTAATTGAATTTTAATTTGCAATGAAATATTTTTTTCAGCAAATTTCAGCTCTCAATTTCAATTTATAAAAATATTTTATATTTATGAAGTTAATAGAAAATTAAGGGAAAAAAAATGGAAAAAAAGTTGAATTAAACAAACACACATCCTTTGAATTTTTATATAAATCAAAATATTCCACAAAAAATTTAATAATTTCAAAAGAATATTTCTGTGTTATTTAGTTTAGATTTGATGTAATTGAAAACAGTTACATTAAAGAAATTAGGCAACATGTTATTACCAAGCTAAATAGGATTATTGGTTTTTCTCTGATTACATGAAGTTATGTTGGCCTAGTGGTAAGGGTGTTGGACTTACGATCATAATATCAAAGGGTTCGATTCCTGGGCTGGGTTGTGTGTTATGTTCTTGAACAAAACACTTATATACGAGGGTTGGCTGAAAAGTTGATAGGATGACTATGAAGGAGTGATGCTAGAGCAGTGAAATCTTGCATGCATTAATCTAAACTCTTCTTATTAATAACTGGACTTACGATCATAATGTCAGGGGTTCGATTCCTGGGCTGGTTTACGTGTTGTGTTCTTGAGCAAAACACTTCATTTCACGTTGCTCCAGTATACTCAGCTGATAATGAGTACCGGCAATAGCTGAGGGGTGGGTTTAACCCTATGATGGAGAGGTGTCCTGTCCATCCAGAGGGGAGTCTTGTTCTCTCTGTCGCTTCACGTCATGAAACGAGGATAAGCACCAGCTCAACGCGTTGCTTGCAGCGTCCGAGAGGATGCATGCAGTCGTCAGAGAAAATCCTTCTGTATTCACTTGTTCAGTGTGCAAACATAGTTGACTTGTGGAGTTTTGTCAAACAGATGTTGTTACTTGTAAGATGGATATGGCTGTGAGCTGAGTCCTTCATTAAGATTGCCCCACACAAATGAAAGAACTGAAAACAGACACTTTCCTCTTCAGCCATAACCTCAGGTCGCTCTCAAGTGCTACTGGTAACATGTAACCCAGTACAACCTGTCTTATGGTCAGGTCGTCAGATACTAAACCGGCAACCCTACCAAGCTTGCTTGGTGAGGAGGGTGATATTTGAACACCCTGTGGGCAGGATGAAATGTAAAACCCGGCGAAGGGCAGAGGAATGCAGCAGAGTCAACAGCCATCCAAATAGTACTTTTTTTTTTTACCACTTGGAAGAGGTGGAGCAAGTGGAGATGGAGAGGAGGTGCCCCTCCCACCCAGAGTAAATTTGTTGAAAGGTAGATGACAGCAGGCCTGGAGAGAGATGGGTTCAACCAGGCTTAAAATGGCCAAGAAGCGCTGTATGTCCCAACGGTGCCCCTATGACTCTATCAGGAGATACGGGGACTGTGACAGAGTACATACCCGTGGAAGCTAGTGTAATCTTGAATGTGTGTTGTTCCCTTGACTGATGATTCTCCTCCCTTGAGACCCTATCCCATATGGGTATATGCTATCTACCGTCATTTTTATCTTTGCTCTTTGTAATCTGTCCCCTCGGTCATTTCTGTTGCAGAAAATGGAAGAAATCGTCATCATCATCATCATCATCATCACCATCGCCATCATCATCACCATCACCATCATCATCACCATCATCACCACCACCACCATCATCACCACCACCATCATCACCATCACCATCATCACCATCACCATCATCACCATCATCATCACCATCGCCATCATCATCACCATCACCACCACCACCACCATCATCATCACCACCACCATCATCACCATCACCATCATCACCATCACCATCATCATCATCATCATTACCACCATCATCATCATCATCACCATCACCATCATCATCATCACCATCACCATCATCATCATCATCATTACCATCATCATCATCATCACCACTACCATCATCATCATCATCATCATCATCATCACCACCATCATCACCACCACCACCACCACCACCATCATCATCATCACCATCATCATCACCACCACCACCATCATCACCACCATCACCACCACCATCATCACCATCATCATCACCATCATCATCTCATCACCATCACCATCATTATTATTATTATAGACCCCTTATTTTGAAATCATATATTCTCAAATCTCCAATGGCTGAATTTAAAACTTCCTACTCAATGGAAGTCACATATGTGAGAGTGTGTGTGTGTGTGTGTGTTTATGTATGTATGTATGTATAGAGGGGGAGAGAGAGAGAAGAGGGAAAAGAAAGTGAAGAGAGAGAAAGAGAGAGTGAAATATACACACACACACACACACACACATATATATATATATATAATGAAGGAAATGTGGTAAGGAACCAGGTGGACCATAACGCACCAAAGTACTCAATACTTAGCGTAGTAGAGTGGGTAGTAGGAAAATGTTTGACCCCGACGGCAGAGCTCAAGCCATCGAAACAGCTAGGGCTGTGAAATCTTTTATGCATTAATTTCAACTCTTCTTATTGTTTAGTAACTGGCCTTGTGCCTAAATAAGAAACTATTATTTAATTGTTTTTTTCCAGGGACTATGTTGAAAAATAAACCTCATTTGGTCATACCATGAGAGTATCTTGGTCAGACTATGAACTTTTCAGCCAACCCTCCCTCATATATATATATGCAGAGGTTATATTTAATTTGTTGGGATTCAACAAGCTTAAACATTTTTATAACTGATATAAAGCATTCAACAGATTAGTGGAGTAAATATACAATATCTTAATAAATGGAAACTATATTTATAAAACCATAATTATATTATTATATATATTTCAAGGGCGACCAAGGTAAAATACATCAGATAAAATACAGATTTGTTTTATAAATAAATATTGACATACCCGGTTATGTCAATATTTATTTATAAAACAAATCTGTATTTTATCTGATGAAAGCGCACCATAATTTACCTTGGTCGCCCTTGAAATATATATAATAATATAATTATGGTTTTATAAATATAGTTTCCATTTATTAATATATTGTATATATATCATCATCATCATCATTTTTTACGTCCGCTTTTCCCTGCTTGCAAGGGTGGGACTGGAACTCATTCTGGCTTGATTTCTACAGCTGGATGCCCTTCCTAACACCAACCTCATTTACAGTGAGTGCTGGGTGCTTATTTGCCGTTGCACCTCCACGACCACTTTACAGTGAGGGCTGGGTGCTTTTTTGCCGTGGCACCTCCACGACCACTTTACAGTGAGTGCTGGGTGCTTATTTGCCGTGGTACCTCCACGACCACTTTACAGTGAGTGGTGGGTGCTTATTTGCCGTGGCACCTCCACGACCACTTTACAGTGGAATGATAGGGACCCCAGTCCCTATTATCTCATTTCTACAGCTGAGTAAACTGGAGCAATGTGAAATAAAGTGTCTTGCTCAAGGAAACAACACATCACCCGGTCTGAGAATTGAACTCACAACCTTTCGATTGCAAGGCCAATGCTCTAACCACTAAGCCATGTGCCTCCATATACATATATATATATATATATATATATATATATGTATATATATATATATACATATACATATATTTCAGACTTGACTGGCCTTCATCAGAACGGTCCCTCCCATCGCTTGCAACGAAAAATGTTTATAAGCTGTCTATGAAGGAGTGATGCTAGAGCTGTGAAATCTTGCATGCATTAATTTCAATTATTATTATTACTATCAAAAAAGGCGGTGGACTGGCAGTATCGGTAGAGGGTCGGACGCCATGCTTTGACGCACAGAGTTACGGCCCTTTCCATTCTGAGTTCAAATCCCGCCGAGGTTAACTTTGCCTTTCATCCTTACGGGGGGGGGGGGTCGATAAAATAAAGTACCAGTAATACACTGGGGGTAGTTGCTGGCCCCTTGTGCCAAAAGTAGAAACAATTATTATTACTATCAATAACTGCATTGTTTCTTTCCAGGGACTATGTTGGAAAAATAAACCTTATTTGGTTATTCCATGAGAGTATCTTGGTCAGACTATGTACTTTTCATGCATAAGGTTCTACTTAGTTGAAATATTTTCAGGATATATTACTGGGAAGTATACTTGTTGGTTTGTTTGTTTTTCAAATAATCTGAGAAACATGAGATATATACTAATTAAAGGAAAGTTATGATAACCCCTGATTAAATGGTTCAAATTTTGTCTTGTATTTATTAACATATGTATTACTAATTATGAGTTAACACTACTTAGATTTTAATGTAAGTTGATGCATTAGAGGGCATGTTTTCCTATTCTGTCTCAAATCGATGCTTACAGTGTTTGATACCATATACATTACCATTTATATACGATATCTCGTGGTAGATATCATTATCCACATCACTGCCACCTCCACCACCACCACCACCATTATCTCAACCAATATCACCAACATCACCACAACCATCAAACAACCATTATCACCATCTCCACACTACCACCACCATCACCACCACCACCAAAACCATCAAAACCACCACTACCACCACCATCACCACCACTACCACCACCTTCACCACCACCAAAACCATCAAAACCACCACTATCACCACCATCACCACCACCACCACTACTATCAAAACCACCACTACCACCACCATCGCCACCACCACCACTACCATCAAAACCACCACTACCATCACCACCGCTACTATCAAAACCACCACTACCACCACCATCACCACCACTACCACCACCTTCACCACCACCAAAACCATCAAAACCACCACTATCACCACCATCACCACCACCACCACTACCATCAAAACCACCACTACCACCACCTTCACCACCACCACTAGCATCAAAACCACCACTACCATCACCATCGCCATCACCACCACTACCATCAAAACCACCACTATCACCACCATCACCATCACCACCACTACTATCAAAACCACCACTACCACCACCACCACTACCATCAAAACCACCACTACCACCACCACCATCACCATCACCACCGCTACTATCAAAACCACCATCTCCACTACCACTACCACTACCACCACCACCACCACCATCAAAACAACCACTATCCCCATCTCCACCACCACCACCACCATCAAAACAACCTCTATCCCCATCTCCACCACCACCACCACCACCACCACCATCAAAACAACCACTATCACCATCTCCACCAATACCACTACCAAAGGCAAAGTTAACCTCGGCAGGATTTGAACTCAGATCGTAAAGGGAGGTAACTCTATGCTGGAAAGCATGTCCGACCTTCTACCGATACTGCCAATGAATAAATAATTGTTTCTACTTTTGGCATAAGGCCAGCAATTACCCAGTGCATTACTGGTACTTTATTTTATCGACCTCCGTAAGGATGAAAGGCAAAGTTAACCTCGGCAGGATTTGAACTCAGATCGTAAAGGGAGGCAACTATGCTGGTAAGCATGTCCGACCTTCTACCGATACTGCCAATGAATAAATAATGAAAGAATATTACATAATTTATCTACTAAATTTTGTAGTTGTTGATTAAACATAAATATTTTTATATATAATGATTGCTTGTTTTAAGATTCACTTCTTTTAAAATTTTCAAATGTCAACACTTCCGGTTAGCGTTTGTTATATTGTAACACTTATTACATCGCTTATATAAACATCCATGTATTTGCATCGTTATATAAGGTTTCATTACATTTCACCGTAATGCAGTTTATATATAATATAAATGTATCATGGATTACTTTACTGATTACAGAAGAGAGCATAACCCAGTCTCTCTTCAATTTCTGTGCATATTGTCAATTACGGTTTTATTTGACGTATCATATCTACATCATCATCATCATCATCATCATCAACGTTTAACGTCCGTGTTCCACGCTTTCATGGGTTTGGACGGGGGTTTTCCCACTTGAGGCAAGAGTGATTGTCTCGCTCGCATAGGACTGTCTGGCGGGTTTACTACAGCTGGATGCCCTTCCTAACACCAACCACATTTACAGTGTGGGGCTGGGAGGTTTTTACCATGTTGCCTACACGGCCACATTACAGCGTGGACTGTCTGTGTATTTGCATATAATTGCATGTGTATTTGCATATAATTGTTTCTACTTTTGGCACAAGGCCAGAAATTACCCAGTGCATTACTGGTACTTTATTTTATCGACCCCGTAAGGATAAAAGGCAAAGTTAACCTCGGCGGGATTTGCATATAATATAAATATGCACATTACACATGCTAGCAGAAAACTGACGGAAGGGTGGTTTTTCTGCTAGTATTTATAATTAAGGTATGTATCATCATCATCATCATCACCATTTAACCCTTTAGCATTCACAATACTCTATATATACTATTATATTTTCATGGTAAAGGCTTTACCTCGCATAATTATCTCACATAATATCGAATCTATGAGAATTTGAAAGTATTTATTTTGAGAACAATACCTTAACATCAGTATGAGTGACCAGTTACAGCCAGTTTCAACAGAAAGAGGTAGAGAATTCTGGCCGAATTTGGTCGGTTTGAACACTAAAGGGTTAACATCTATTTGTCCACATTAGCAAGAGTTAGATGGGTTGTCTCGTTGTGAGACAAGGCAAATTAGATGACCATGTCTTGCTCAGACAGAACTGTTTCTGGCTTGGTTCCTATGGCTGGATTCCCTTCCTAACACCAACCACATTTAGAGTGTGGACTGGGTGCTTTTTGTTGTGACACCTACACGACCACTTTACAGGGTGGATTGGGTGTTTTTTGTTGTGACACCTACACAACCACTTTACAGTGTAGACTAGGCACTTTTTGTCATGATACCTACACAACCACTTTACAGTGTAGACTGAGTGCTTTTTGTTGTGACACCTACACGACCACTTTACAGGGTGGACTGGGTGTTTTTTGTTATGACACCTACACAACCACTTTACAGGGTGGACTGGGTGTTTTTTGTTGTGACACCTACACAACCACTTTACAGTGTAGACTAGGTGCTTTTTGTTGTGACACCTATACAACCACTTTACAGTGTAGACTAGGTGCTTTTTGTTGTGACACCTATACAACCACTTTACAATGTGGGCTGGGTGCTTTTTGTCATGACACCTACACGACCATATTTAGAGTGTGGACTGGGTTCATTTTGTTGTGACACCTACACAACCACTTTACAGTGTGGACTGGGTTCATTTTGTTGTGACACCTACACAACCACTTTACAGTGTGGACTGGGCACTTTTTGTCATGACACCTACACAACCTCTTTACAGTGTAGACTGGGCACTTTTTGTCATGACACCTACACAACCACTTTACAGTGTGAACTGGGCACTTTTTGTCATGACACCTACACAACCACTTTACAGTGAGGACTGGGTGCTTTTTGTTGTGACACCTACACGACCACTTTACAGTGTAGACTGGGTGCTTTTTGTGGTGTGTGTGTGTGTATATATATATATATATATATATATATATTCCTCACTTTTCGTTGCTTCACCATTTTTGTTTGTTTACACTCGTGTTCCCTTTTATTTACGTGTCCCAACAACTATTTTTAGCCGTTGCTCGCACCAACCGGAGGTATATGGTCTTTAAAGCGATGAAATACCAATGATGGTTGGAAGATCACTGATGAAGGACTAACTTTATTCATATATATATATATATATACACACACAACAGGTTTATTTACAATTTCTGTCAATGAAATTCACTCACAAGGCCTTGCTTTCCTCCAAGGCTATAGTAAAAGACACATGCCCGAGGTGCCACACAGTGAGATAGAATTGAAAACCATGTGGTTGTGAAACAAACCTCTTAATCATTCAGCCATGCCTGCACTTTATATTAAAAAACATAATTAATACATAAATGTGTATAGGTAGGTGTCTATGGTGTGTATATATTTAGATTTAGTTGTGACATAAGAGCACAAAGTATTGAATTACAATCACATGAATCTGGACCTCTATTAATATCTGTGGATAGGGCATTTACCTTAACCATCCATACTTTGTCTACATATGGACGATATGCTCAACATCCTCCGGAAGTATATTCAACGTCTGGAATACTAACCGGGGCAAATATCTATTACATGTAACTAATGTTACATAACTCAATGTTGCATAGGTTTACGATTCAAATGAGTTTTACAGAAATGTTTATAGCTCTTATATTCATCATATGTATCATCATGTATTATGTAGATTATGTGTGAGCGTGTGCAGTGTGATGATGTTGTTATGTTATATGATACAGGGTGGATTGGCAGTATCGGTAGAGGGTCAGACGCCATACTTTGAAGCATAGAGTTACGTCCCTTTATGATCTGGGTTCTAAATCTCGCCGAGGTTAACTTTGCCTTTCATCCTTATGGGGTCGATAAAATAAAGTACCAGTAATGTACTGGGTAATTGCTGGCCTTGTGCCAAAGTTAGAAACAATTATGTTATATGATACAATTGCTGGCCTTGTGCCTAAAGTAGAAACAATTATATGATATATCCTTATGATATATAGCACATGGCTTAGTGGTTAGAGCAATGGGCTTGCAATTGAAAGGGTGTGAGTTCAATTCTCGGACCGGGTGATGTGTTGTTTCCTTGAGCAAGACACTTTATTTCACATTGCTACAGTTTACTCAGCTGTAGAAATGAGATGATAGGGACTGGGGTCCATATCATTCCACTGCAAAGTGGTCGTGGAGGTGCCACGGAAGAAAAGCACCCAGCTCACACTGTAAAGTGGATGTGTAAGGGCCACAGCAATAATGCACCCAGCTCACACTGTAAAGTGGATGTGTAGGGGCCACGGCAATAATGCACCCAGCGCACACTGTAAAGTGGACGTGTAGGGGCCACGGCAATAATGCACCCAGCACACACTGTAAATGAGGTTGGTGTTAGGAAGGGCATCCAGCTGTAGAAATCAAGCCAGAATCAGTTCCCGTATGAGCAAGTCAAGGTCAGCCGACCGGACACTGCCCACAACAGGACAACCCGTCTAACCCATGCTAAGAAGAACGGACGTAAAACTGTGATGATGATGATGATGATGATCCTTGACATTATATATAAGTTAATGGTCATATATACAAGGGTAAGCTAAAAAGTTCATAGGCTGACTAAGATACTCTCGTGGAATGACCAGATGTGGTTTATTTGTTAACATAGTCTCTGGAAAGAAACAATGCAGTTATTAATAAGAAGAGTTGAAATTAATGCATGCAAGATTTCACAGCCCTAGCATCACTCCTTCATAGTAGCCCATGAACTTTTCAGCTAACACCTCTTATATAAAAATATATGTTTATACACACACACACATATATATATATATATATAACAAAGGAATTGTGGTAAGGAACCAGATGGACCATAATGCACCAGAGTACTCAATACTTAGGGTAGTATATATATACAGTGAAAAGTAGAAGATATATGTATATATATAGCAATAAAGAACCATACACAGTATATTGTATATATACTAAATACATATTACAGAGAAGAATATTTACTTAAGATGGAATCAAAAGTGACCCTATAGCGCTATTTCATTAACTGTAGACTGTATTTTAAAATTGCTCTATGTAATTGGTTATTGATCACACACTATCGGTTATAATTAAATCACAGTAGTCTCTGGATATATGGATCTTTCTCTATATATATATACATATATCTTTGACTTTTGACATAATATTGCTCTAGATAATCTATCTATCTATATATAGAGTGAGAGATATTGAGTAAAATGACAGGAGGCTGGACTGGTGAAATTCCTTCAAAGATTTATTATAGCAAACACTATGTACATTTCAGTGACCAAGTTCCATAAGGTCTTGATGACATAATCAAGTGTTTATTGCATAATAGTTATATAATAAAGGAATAATGGTAAACACAATCAAAGAGGCTAAATCATCATGAACATTTTTCTCTGTTTTTTTAGCCTCTTGGATTGTGTTTACCATTATTCCTGTATTATATAACTTTTATGCAATAAACACCTGATGATGTCACCAAGACCTTACGGAACTTGGTCACTGAAATGTACATAGTATTTGCTATAATAAATCTTTGAAGGAATTTCACCAGTCCAGCCTCCTGTCATTTTATTCAATAATAATTAACTCCGTTCTCGCATCACCAACAAGATTCAACAGCGAAGATGGAAGAGTTGCATAACGTTGAGTGCTTTTCCTAATATTACATCATGGTTGACAATACGGAATGACCAGGTTATTCAGTGGTGAACCACCAAACCTAAATATATATATATATAGATAGATAGATTATCTAAGAGCAATATTATGTCAATGATATATATATATATATATATATATATATATATAGGTTAATCACCATATGTATTCAATGATGAGGATAAAACACACACATACACATACACACACACACACACACATACACACACATATACACATACATGCACTTAAGGTGCCATGCGGTAAAACTGAACCCAATTCTATTTTCATGCTAATTTGGGGATACTTTTTTTTTTTTGCACAAGAGACTGTTGCTGTCTCAGGTTCTTGTCGTTCGCCTATTTGAGATAAGCTATGATACCCAGTCAAAATAATGTTTTCTGTAGCAGGACATTATGATAAGCTATGATGTATGTATGGTCCCATAACTCGTGATAGAGTCGTAGAAGCGCCGTGTTGACATGCAGTGTTACTTGGACATTTTAAGCCTGGCAGATTCCATCTTTCTCCAGGCCTGAGTACAGCAGATTTCTTCCAGGGAGAGGAAGAATCGACCCCAGTACTAGACTGGTACTTTTTTTTAATCAACCTCGAAAGGATGAAAGGCAAAGTTGACCTTGGAGGGATTTGAATTCTGAGAGCAGAGAGCTGGACTGAATACCATAAAGCAATGGAGGCACATGGCTTAGTGGTTAGAGCATTGGCCTTGCAATCGAAAGGTTGTGAGTTCAATTCTCAGACTGGGTGATGTGTTGTTTCCTTGAGCAAGGCACTTTATTTCACATTGCTCCAGTTTACTCAGCTGTAGAAATGAGATGATAGGGACTGGGGTCCATATCATTCCACTGTAGAGTGGTCGTGGAGGTGCCACGGCAAAAAAGCACCCAGCCCACACTGTAAAGTGGACGTGTAGGCACCACGGAAAAAAAAGCACCCAGCACTCACTGTAAATGAGGTTGGTGTTAGGAAGGGCATCCAGCTGTAGAAATCAAGCCAGAATCAGTTCCCGTCCCACCCTTGCAAGCAGGAAAAAGCGGACGTAAAATGAAATGATGATGATGATGATTCTATCTTAAGCTATGATACCTGGTCAAAATAATCAGTTTCCTGTAACAGGGCGTTATGGGAAGCTATGATACCAGTCAACATTTTCCCACCATTAATATTTAGATGTTCCCATCAAGTTCACAAATCACTTGTCACAGTTACCTGATTTCTTAATTAAAATTCATGTTAATTATTTCCTTAATTTGCTCCATACACACACACACACACACATACTTACTTACATGCATACACACACACACATGCACACACACACATACACACACACACACACACGCACACACACGCACATGCACACACACACACACACATATACACACTTACACTCACGCACACATACGCACATATACACATATTCATCCCCACGCAAACACACACATGCATGCCTTTCATTTTAATGTAAGATGATATTCATTATCATCATCATCATCATCATCATCATAATCATCATAATCATAACCATTAAACTCAATATTCATCACACGATACTTTTGTATTTTGTATATTTACGGACATATCGATAATCATTTATTATTTAATATATACTGGTACTCGATAAAATAAAGTACCAGTAATACACTGGGTAATTGCTGGCCTTGTGCCAAAAGTAGAAACAATTATTTAATATATACATATACACTTGTAAGTACATATCATCATCACCATTTTACGTCCATTTTTCCACGCTAGCATGGGTTAGACGGGTTGTCCTGTTGTGGGCAATGCTATGTCAGGTCAGAATGTCTTGCACATACAGAACTAATTTTGGCCTGATTTCTACGGCTGGATGCCCTTCCTAACCCCAACCTCATTTGCCTTTCATCCTTACCGGGGGTCGATAAAATAAAGTACCAGTAATGTACTGGGTAATTGATGGCCTTGTGCCAAAAGTAGAAACAATTATTTCTTTTGTATAAAGGGCAGTGGATTAGCAGTATCTGTAGAGGGTCAGACGCCATGCTTTGACGCATAGAGTTACGGCCCTTTCCATTCTGAGTTCAAATCTCACCGAGGTCAACTTTGCCTTTCATCCTTACGGGGGTCGATAAAATAAAGTACCAGTAATGCACTGGGGTAATTGCTGTCACCTTGTGCCAAAAGTAGAAACAATTATTTCTTTTGTATTATATTTTGTGGCTTTAAGCTGGACTAAATTTATTAAAATTAAAAATGCAGGAAAGAAACTGAGAAACTGATACAGAATGTTGCAGTCCAGCCATGAAAAATAAAGTGTTTAAACACAAAAAAACCCCCATCATTTGGATGGAGAGGGGGTATAATGTTATACTCCTCTCATCTTTATCATTTTAGTATAGCCTTAAGCTGCTGTGAATATATTAAAAATATCTAGTATTGCACTGTTGCCATAATACATCTGTGATGAGATTTATTTTAACCACAAATACTAAAATGTTCTGGTTGAAGTGTTGTGATGGAAACATGCTGAGCAAATTCTGGTTATCATCATCATCATCATCATTTCATTTTACGTCCGCTTTTTTCATGATGATGATGATGATGATGATGATGATGATGATGATATTGAATGTATATGCTTGTAGTTCAACATTTAAAACATTCAGCAACCACAGCTCTCTGTTTAAGTTTGTTGAGAAATATATTTGTTAAAAATAAATGAAAAAGGCAGGATATTTGAGACAATTACAGTGAAAACCATTAGCTGCTTTTAATTACTTATCAGTGAGAATTTCAAACTATATATTTGAATAGAAGTCACCCCTTTGCAAGATAATATATCACTTTAGTGTAGGCTATTGATTACATACTCAAAGAAATCCTTTTGACATAGTAAACTTTGCGTTTAGTCATAGAAGATATTTTAGAAGTAAATATGTGACAGCATTTGTTATGTAATTTTTGATAGATCTATGAAATATTATCACCTCCACCTCCGTCATCATCACCATCACTATCATCATCATTGTCATCATCACCATCACCATCATCATCATTGTCATCATCATCACCATCATCATCATCATCATCATCATCATCATCATCGTCATCATCGTCATCGTCATCGGACTCATCATCGTCTGCCACCATCACCACCGCCATCATCATCATCATCACCGCCACCACAACCGCCGCCACCACCACCACCACCTCCACCATCATCATCATCATCATCACCATCATCATCATCATCACCACCACCACCACCACCATCACCACCACCACCACCACCACCATCACCACCACCACCACCACCACCATCACCACCACCACCACAACCGCCACCATCACCACCACCTCCACCACCATCATCATCATTCCCATCATCACCACCGCCACCACCACCACCACCACCATCACCACCACCACCACCACCATCACCACCACCACCACCACCATCACTACCACCACCACCACCACCATCACCACCACCACCACCACCACCACAACCGCCACCACCACCACCACCACCATCACCACCACCACCACCTCCACCACCATCATCATTCCCATCATCACCACCACCACCACCATCACCACCACCACCACAACCGCCACCACCACCACCACCATCACCACCACCACCACCTCCACCACCATCATCATCATCATTCCCATCATCACCACCGCCACCACCACCACCACCACCACAACCGCCACCACCACCTCCACCACCACCACCACCACCACCTCCACCACCATCATCATCATCATTCCCATCATCACCACCGCCACCACCACCACCACCACCACAACCGCCACCACCACCTCCACCACAACCACCACCACCACCACCACCACCACCACCACCACAACCGCCACCACCACCACCACCACCACCACCACCACCACCACAACCGCCACCACCACCTCCACCACCACCACCACCACCACCACCACAACCGCCACCACCACCTCCACCACCATCATCATCATCATCATCATTCCCATCATCACCACCGCCACCACCACCATCACCACCACCACCACCACCACCGCCACCACCACCTCCATCACCATCATCATCATTCCCACCACCACCACCACCACCACCACCACCACCACCACCACCACAACCACCACCACCACCTCCACCACCATCATCATCATTCCCATCACCACCACCACCACCACCACCATCATCATCATTCCCATCACCACCACCGCCACCACCACCACCACCACCATCATCATCATTCCCATCACCACCACCACCACCACCACCATCACCACTACCACCACCACCACCACCACCTTATTTAGCAGTAAGCAATATTTTAACAAGTTTGGTTGATTGCCACATCCTGTCCCTTGCAAGATTACCAGGAGATCCTGGTGGCCCATTGGAATTTTTTTCCTGTTCTTTGTTCAATTATGTTTATCTAGACTTTAAGAAATATTCTTCAATAGTCTCATAGTCTCAGTATATATACACACACACACACACACACACACACATATATATATATATATATATATATATATATATATATATATACATGCTAAGTTCTATATTTCT
The DNA here is from genome assembly GCA_964016885.1 of Eledone cirrhosa. Lineage (NCBI taxonomy): Eukaryota > Metazoa > Mollusca > Cephalopoda > Octopoda > Eledonidae > Eledone > Eledone cirrhosa. Next base: position 25,294,523 of record OZ024758.1, read on the forward strand.
GGAAGTCATTGTGTAAAAACCATCTGTACTGAAGCAGACGTTTGCCATAATGAAATGAATTACATTTGAGGGATTTTAATGAAATGACCGGAAAGTTCACAATGAGAAACAAATGGAACCAAAAGTCCACACAGAAGCACAGAAGAAAATATTCAATTTCTAAATGATATACGAAAACAAGGCTTGTGGCTTAGTGGTTAGAGAGTTGGATTCGCAATTGTGAGGTTGTGAGTTCAATTCCTGGACCAGGCGATGTGTTGACATTGAGCATGACACTTTATTTCATGCTGCTCCAAAATTAAATGTCATTTTATCAAATGGTAGAATTTGAAATTATAAAAATCTAAAGAGGAAAAATTTGATGTTATTTTGGCCAAATTTTCTATCCATGTTCATGTCCAACCAACCTAATTGTAAATAAGAACCAAACAGGAAGACTACTGTAAAAGTAACTTGGGTTTTGTTGGCTCAGTAGAACGTGGGAAGGTGCATGGTGTAGTGGTAAGAGTATTGGGCTTGCAATAAGGGGGCTGTGAGTTCAATTCATGGACCGGGTGATGCATTTTTTTTTTTTTTTTTAGCAAGACACTTTATTTCATGTTGCTCCAGTTTACTAATATGTAGCATGGAACAGGGAGACTGGTATGGATGGGCAACTACTGGTCTTCCACAAAAACTCCTTGCCAGGGCTTCAGAGGGGAACTTTCTAAGTGCAAAATCTATGGTTATTCATGACCAAAATGGATCTAATTATTTTTTTTATATAAAAACAAACTCCAGACATAAAAGTACTCTTCACCAGAACATGACTGTAGTGGATTATTTACAGAATATTGACATAATTAATAGTAGCAAGAATATTTCTTAATCCTCTTGGCGCTGTGGGTGACTGAATGCACCGATAGAATGATCTCCCTTTAATACATAATATAGTATTAAGGGAAGTAATTCATAAAATAAATCAGCCTCTAGAAGGTTAAATAAAATAAACAAAATAAATATTGAAAGTTGAAGAAATAGGTAAGAGAAAGCCTGAAACTTCAAAACTAATAAATTTCATTCATAGAAGAGAAAATATATAAATTAAAATAATGCTGCATTTTAAATTATGTGTGGTTCAAAGAGTCTATTTTATGACCTTACCTAAAATATTTTTTTAGCAATATCAAGTCACCATAGCTACCAATATTTCAATTATATCAAACCTGAGGGAGAAGAATGTTTTCATGAGATCACATTTAATGGGAATTTTTTTAATATAATGTGAATATTGCAATCATTATCATCATCATCATCATCATCATAATAGTCATCATTCTCATTATCATTATCACTATCATCATCAACATCACCACCACCATCACCATCATCATGACCCATCATCACCATCATCACCATCATCACCATCATCATAATAGTAATTCTTAGGGGATCTCAGCTATGTCATAATAGAAATTCTTTGGGACTCTCTTATATATATCATCATCATCATCATCATCATTTTACGTCTGCTTTTCCCTGCTTGCAAGGGTGGGACGGGTCTTATTCAGCACAGCATCTCTCCACTCGTCACGGTCCCTCGTCATCTCCACCGTGAGCTTCAATGATCTGAGGTCTGTTCTCATCACCTCCGCCCATGTTTTTCGTGGTCTACCTCTACCACGTCTTCCTTCAACTGGCATTTCCTGGCACTTCTTCACCCATCGGTCATCCTCCATGCGCATCACATGTCCATACCACTTCAGTCTCCTCTCCCGTACACTACATTCTATCCCTCTCAGACACAGTTTCTCTCTCAACACATTTATGCTGGGTTGTTCACGCACATTTACACTGCACATCCAACGGAGCATGCTTGCCTCATTTCTCTCCATATATATATATATATATATATATATATATATGTATATATATACAAGTGGAGGCTTAGTAAAATCGAAGCTTTGACTGTGGCCAAGCTAACGACCTAAAATTAGGAATGAGTAGCAAAACACTCAATAAAGTCAGGCCTTAGAGTAATAACATACGTTTAGACAGCTTAACAAATTGAAAATTGCGGCAGGCAGAGCTAGCCACACAATACCAAAACCAACGAAGAAACTAATCAGGTTAAACAACTGACCTGGACATATTGAACGATATTTTGCAATACGTTCGATAGGTTTCTATGAATCCGAAATGATCCATCCTGCTTACGTAATATGTAAGCCTGTGGTATTCCACACAGGATTCATGTCTTCAACAGGAAATTTTGTTCTATGCCTCAAGCCGGTGTGAACTGGAACACTGAACTGCTATCGTTTGTAGCTCCCAGTGTTTCACTGTCATGTGTTATTTCCAACAAGGGAAGTAACCCCCGCTTTTTGGCGGGTAAATTCAAAGTGTGAACATATATATATATATAAACATATATATATATATATATGGAGGCACATGGCTTAGTGGTTAGAGCATTGGCCTTGCAATCGAAAGGTTGTGTGTTCAATTCTCAGACCGGGTGATGTGTTGTTTCCTTGAGCAAGACACTTTATTTCACATTGCTCCAGTTTACTCAACTGTAGAAATGAGATGATAGGGACTGGGGTCCCTATCATTCCACTGCAAAGTGGTCGTGGAGGTGCCACGGCAAAAAAGCACTCAGCACTTACTGTAAATGAGGTTGGTATTAGGAAGGGCATCCAGCTGTAGAAATCAAGCCAGAATCAGTTCCCGTCCCACCCTTGCAAGCAAGGAAAAAGCGGACGTAAAATGAAATGATGATGAAATGATGATATATATATGTGTTTTTAATTTGTTTTGTGAGATTTCTTATCTGAAAACGTGTGTTGAAACAGATATTGTTATACTTTGGCCGGGTCATGAGTGTGTTTTTATTGGCAGCGTGACCCTCCCAAAGTATAACAATATATATATATAGAAATGTATATATATATATATATATATATGCGAGTCGGCTGAGAAGTTCATAAGCTGACCAAGATACTCTCATGAGATGACCAAATGAGGTTATATATTTCAACATAGTTCCTGAAAAGAAACAATGTAGTTATTAATAAATCTCATTTGATCATTCCCTGAGAATATTTTGGCCAGCCTATGAACTTTTCAGCCGACCCCCCCCCCCGACCCTCAACTGACTTGGACCCTTGTATTCTATAGACTCTGCCAATTGGCCATAAGATTTATGACAATACCACTAGAGCCCCCTATCAACAGAACCACTTATTTTGTTGTTATTGCTAAACATCTACAGAGAAGATGCTACTTCCTGCTTCCTTAGCACCACATTTTCATCTGGTAACCTACCCCCACTCCGCCCCTTGTCAACACCCCCCACCCCCCCCCCCCCCCACCCCCACGCCACGCCCCACCCACCCCAACCCCCCGAGCTTTTTTTTTATAAGATTAAAAAAAAAAAAAAAATCAAACTGAAAGTGGTTGTAGCAGTTATACTGTTGATGATGATGATGATGATGATGACAGCGGTGCTGATCTGTGGTGGTGGTGGTGGTGGTGGTGGTGGTGATTGGTTGAGGTGATGATGGAGGTGGTTGTGGTGGTGGTAGTGGCGGTGGTGGTGGTGGTGGTGGTGGTGGGGGTGGGGGGTTGTAGTTGAGGTGGTGTGGTGGGTGGGGGGGGTAATTGATTGTGGTGATTGTGGTGGTTGAGGTGGTGGTGGTGGTGGGGGATGGGGGTGACGGTTGTAGTTGAGGTGGTGTGGTGGCGGTGGGGGTGATGGTTGAGGTGGTGGTGTGTGGGGGGCTGATGGTTTTGGTGTGTGTGTGGGGGGGATGGCTGGGTGGTGGTGGTGGTGGTGGTGGTGGTGGTTGAGGGGGGGGGGGGTAATTGATTGTGGTGATTGTGGTGGTTGAGGTGGTGGTGGTGGTGGCGGTGGGGGTGATGGTTGAGGTGGTGGTGTGTGGGGGGGCTGATGGTTGTGGTGGTGGTTTTGGTGTGTGTGGGGGGGGATGGCTGGGTGGTGGTGGTGGTGGTGGTGGTGGTGAAGGTTGGAATGGGGGGGGGTTGATTGTGGTGGTTGTGGTGGTTGAGGTGGTTGTCATGGTGGTGGTGGCGGCGGCGGTGGTGGTGGTGGTGGTAATGATTGTAGCAGCGATTATGCTGACAGTGATAGTGATTGTGGTGATGATGATGATGATGATGATGATGATGATGATGATGCTAATCATTATAATGATGATGATGATGATGATGATGATGACAATAATGATGATGATAGTTATGATAATCATGATATTTCTTACAACCACATCCTTTTATTTCTTTTATACTTTTAACATTTCTCTTCTAAAATGGTTCTTTCTGTCAGTTTCTATATTTTATGATATAGTTTTTATCTCAACTGTCTCAACTGCCACTTAGTTTAGAGTTAGATGTGGGGAAAGAATTCCACCAAACTGAATATATATATATATAGACACACACACACACACACATCATCATCATCATCATCATTTTACGTCCGCTTTTCCCTGCTTGCAAGGGTGGGACGGGTCTTATTCAGCACAGCATCTCTCCACTCGTCACAGTCCTTCGTCATCTCCACCGTGAGCTTCAATGATCTGAGGTCTGTTCTCACCACCTCCGCCCATGTTTTTCGTGGTCTACCTCTACGACGTCTTCCTTCAACTGGCATTTCCTGGCACTTCTTCACCCATCGGTCATCCTCCATGCGCATCACATGTCCATACCACCTCAGTCTCCTCTCCTGTACACTACATTCTATCCCTCTCAGACACAGTTTCTCTCTAAACACATTTATGCTGGGTCGTTCACGCACATTTACACTGCACATCCAACGGAGCATGCTTGCCTCATTTCTCTCCAGCCTATATATGTAGGAGGTGAGTAATATTGTAGAACAATAAAACTATGCATATATCAGATAAGCAGCACTCAACAGTTGGTAGAACTGGAGTATATATAAAGAAGAAATTAAAAGATGGTTAAAAATGTTCCATATATTTTATTATGCGCATTTCGAAAACAATATCATCCTGGGACAAAAATTGTGTTCTCATCAGAAAATAAGGTAAGATGAT
>OZ024758.1:25302082-25307082 GCA_964016885.1 Eledone cirrhosa
CACTTTATTTCACATTGCTCCAGTTTACTCAGCTGTAGAAAGGAAATGATAGGGACTGGGGTCCATATCATTCCACTGTAAAGTGGTCATGGAGGTGCCACGGCAAAAAAGCACCCAGCACTCACTGTAAATGAGGTTGGTGTTAGGAAGGGCATCCAGCTGTAGAAATCAAGCCAAAATCAGTTCCCGTCCCACCCTTGCAAGCAGGGAAAAGTGGACGTAAAATGAAATGATGATGATGATGAATGAACACACTCACTGTTTGGTTGGTTTTCACTTCTGTATCTTTTATATCTCCACAGTTAATTTATTCGGTCCTCAATGTTTACCATTGACTGACCAACGGTAAAAAATACAGATATAAATATAGACACAAACACATATATATATATATATATATATAGTCTAACAAAGTTCTTTCGTTGCACATCTGCAACATCATCAGTGGTACTATTATGTTCCTCCTGTTGTATTGTATGTCTACACCATATTTATTTATATATTTATATATATATGTATACAGTTGTGTTTATCATCATTATCATCACTGCTCTCACCATTGAAATGATGATGATGATGCTGATGATGAGGAGGAGGAGGAAGAGGTGGAGGATGAGGAGGAGGAAGAGGTGTAAGAGGAGGGGGGGGGGGGGGTGAAGAGGAAGACAGTGAAAGTGGTTATTTTAATGATAAATAAAAAGAGCAAGAGGATGTAGATGAAGATAATTGTTTCTACTTTTGGCACAAGGCCAGCAATTAAGAAAGAAAATTATAGCTCAAGATTTAACCCTTTAGCATTCACATTACTCTATATATACTATTATATTTTCATGGTAAAGGCTTTATCTCACATAATTATCTCAGATAACATTTACATTACTCTATATATACTATTATATTTTCATGGTAAAGGCTTTACCTCTCATAATTATCTCACATAATATCTCACAGGGCGGTGGATTAGCAGTATCGGTAGAGGGTCGGACGCCATGCTTTCCAGCATAGTTACGTCCCTTTACGATCTGAGTTCAAATCCCGCCGAGGTTGACTTTGCCTTTCATCCTTACGGGGTCGATAAAATAAAGTACCACTAATGCACTGGGTAATTGCTGGCCTTGTGCCTAAAGAAGAAACAATTATATCTCACATAGCATTTACATTACTCTATATATACCATTATATTTTCAGGGTGGTGGATTGGCAGTATCGGTAGAGGGTCGGACGCCATGCTTTCCAGCATAGTTACGTCCCTTTACGGACTCAGTTCAAATCCCGCTGAGGTTAACTTTGCCTTTCATCCTTACGGGGTCGATAAAATAAAGTACCAGTAATACACTGGGGTAATTGCTGGCCTTGTGCCAAATGTAGAAACAATTATAATTATCTCACATAATATCGAATCTATGAGATTTTGAAAGGACTTATTTTTAGAACAATACCTTAACATCAGTTTGAGCGACCAGTTACAGCCAGTTTCAACAGAAATAGATGGAGAATTCTGGCCGGTTTTCGCCGGTTTGAACATTAAAGGGTTAAGGTCACAAAATATTGTAGATCTGTCTATATGCCATCTTTTTCCTCCTCATCATAATATATGTTTTTCAAGGTTACCATAAGATGAACAATATGCCATACAGCATATTGGTTTTCATTTCTTATCTTTTGTCATCTCTCTCATGAGGTTCGTATCCTGAGCTCTAAGTTCACAATTTTGTCTTGCTATATCTTTCTTGATCTTCCTTGTCCATGTACCTTATCATTAGTTCTCATCTGTCTATACCAACAATCATTTCCTTCTACACACTTTCACTGATCACTCTCTCACCACTTGTGCTCTGCATTTCATGCAGTCTTACATTATTTATGTGAAGGAGGATGGTGGATTGGCAGTATCGGTAGAGGGTCGGACGCCATGCTTTGACACATAGAGTTACGGCCCTTTCCATTCTGAGTTCAAATCCCGCCGAGGTTAACTTTGCCTTTCATCCTTACGAGGGTCGATAAAATAAAGTACCAGTAATACACCGGGGTAATTGCTGGCCTTGTGCCAAAAAGTAGAAACAATTATTTACGTGAAGGAGGGCGGTGGATTGGCAGTATCAGTAGAGAGTCGGACACCATGCTTTGCAGCATAAAGTTACGGCCCTTTGCGGTATGAGTTCAAATCCTGCCAAGGTTAACTTTGCCTTTCATCCTTATGGGGTTGATAAAATAAAGTACCAGTCACACACTGGGGTCGATTTAATCGACTTTCCTATCCCCCAAAATTGCTGGCCTTGTACTTATATAAGAACCCATTATTTATGTGAAGGCACATGGCTTAGTGGTTAGAGCAGGTTGTGAGTTTGATTCTCCGACACGGTGATGCGTTGTGTCCTTGAGCTTTATTTCATGTTGCTCCAGTTTACTCAGCTGTAGAAATGAGTTGCGATGTCACTGGTGCCAAGCTGTATCGGCCATTGCCTTTCCCTTGGACATCATTGGTGGTGTGTAGAGGGGAGGCTTTCATCCTTACGGGGTCGATAAAATAAAGTACCAGTAATACACTGGGTAATTGCTGGCCTTGTGCCAAAAGTAGAAACAATTATTTATCTAATGGATTGGCAGTATAAGTTGAGCATTAGACACGATGCTTCGTGGCATAGAGTTACAGCCATTTACGTTTTGAGTTTAAATCCCGTCGGGGTTAGCTTTGCTTTTCATCTTTATGGAGTTGATAAAATAAAGTACCAGTCACATACTGGGGTTGATTTAATCAACTTTCCCCTCCCCTAAAATGTCTGGCCTTGTGCCTATAGTAGAAACCAATATTTATCCAACGAACAGACATAATATAGGTTAGAGAAGACTCTCTAGTCTGGCTGAACATATGACAACCTCTCTAGTGCTGGAGTTATGACAACCTCTCTAGTGCTGGAGTTACGACAACCTCTCTAGTGCTGGAGTTATGACAACCTCTCTAGTGCTGGAGTTACGACAACCTCTCTAGTGCTGGAGTTACGACAACCTCTCTAGTGCTGGAGTTACGACAACCTCTCTAGTGCTGGAGTTATGACAACCTCTCTAGTGCTGGAGTTACGACAACCTCTCTAGTGCTGGAGTTATGACAACCTCTCTAGTGCTGGAGTTACGACAACCTCTCTAGTGCTGGAGTTATGACAACCTCTCTAGTGCTGGAGTTATGACAACCTCTCTAGTGCTGGAGTTATGACAACCTCTCTAGTGCTGGAGTTACAACAACCTCTCTAGTGCTGGAGTTATGACAACCTCTCTAGTGCTGGAGTTATGACAACCTCTCTAGTGCTGGAGTTACAACAACCTCTCTAGTGCTGGAGTTATGACAACCTCTCTAGTGCTGGAGTTATGACAACCTCTCTAGTGCTGGAGTTATGTCAACCTCTCTAGTGCTGGAGTTATGATATGGTTTACTCAGTATACTCTATGAAGTGTTATTACTGGTGTCACAATAAAATACACCCAGTACACTCTGTAAAGTGTTTGCAGTCTTAGTAACTATGGTATGTCAAATATAGAATACATTTTATTAATTAAATTGTATTATTACAATGACTAAAATATTTCTGTATAGCGAAAAGGGAAAAGAAAAGCTATTTAAATAATCTACTTTATAACGGGAAGAGGGAAATGCTTGTCTGATGTTGTATAATATAAAAAGACTGACCCACCTGTAGAAACACTGCAACACAAAAGGTGAATGTAGAGAGAGGCCAGAGGTTATAGTGTTGGCAAACTGAGACAATGTTGGGTTTGAGAGGACTCTTTAATCTGGAAGAGATTGAGATAACCTCTCTATTGCTGGTGCCATGCTGGAGCCATGTTAGGTGGTGCCATGCTGGAGCCATGTTAGGTGGTGCCATGATGGTTCCATGTTAGGTGGTACCATGATGGTGCCATGTTAGGTGGTGCCATGATAGTGCCGTGTTAGGTGGCGCCATGATGGTGCCAAGTTAGGTGGTGCCATGCTGGTGGTGCCATGTTACGTGGTGCCATGCTGGTGGTGCCATGATGGTGCCATGTTAGGTGGTGCCATGCTGGTGGTGCCATGTTAGGTGGTGCCATGCTGGTGGTGCCATGTTAGGTGGTGCCATGATGGTGCCATGTTAGGTGGTGCCATGGTGGTGCCATGTTAGATGGTGCCATGTTAGGTGGTGCCATGATGGAGCTATGTTGCGATGACATGATAGAGTCATGTTGCTGGTGCCATGCTGGAGCCATGATAGTGGTGCCATGATAGAGCCATGTTGATGGTGCCATGCTGGAGCCATGTTAGGTGGTGCCATGATGGTGCCATGTTAGATGGTGCCATGTTAGGTGGTGCCATGATGGAGCTATGTTGCGATGCCATGATAGAGTCATGTTGCTGGTGCCATGCTGGAGCCATGATAGTGGTGCCATGATAGAGCCATGTTGATGGTGCCATGCTGGAGCCATGTTAGGTGGTGCCATGATGGTGCCATGTTAGGTGGTGCCATGATGGAGCTATGTTGCGATGCCATGATAGAGTCATGTTGCTGGTGCCATGCTGGAGCCATGATAGTGGTGCCATGATAGAGCCATGTTGATGGTGCCATGCTGGAGCCATGTTAGGTGGTGCCATGTTAGATGGTGCCATGTTAGGTGGTGCCATAATGGAGCTATGTTGCGATGCCATGATAGAGTCATGTTGCTGGTGCCATGCTGGAGCCATGATAGTGGTGCCATGATAGAGCCATGTTGATGGTGCCATGCTGGAGTCATGTTGCTGGTACCATACTGGAGCCATGGTGGTGGTGTCATGATGGAGCCATGCTGGTGCCATGATGGTGCCATGCTGGTGTCATGATGGTGCCATGATGGAGTTATGTTGCGGTGCCATGCTAGAGCCATGTTGCTGGTGCCATGCTGGAGCCATGGTGGTAGTGCCATGATGGAACTATGTTGCAGTGCCATGCTGGAACCATGTTAGTGGTGCCATGCTGGAGCCATGTTGCTGGTGCCAT
>OZ024758.1:25312082-25319582 GCA_964016885.1 Eledone cirrhosa
CTGGCAAGCTTTCTACAGCTGGATGCCCTTCCTATCACCAACACCTTTACAGCATGTACCAGATGTGTTTATCTTGCAGACTACTGACACTAGAGAGGTTTTCATGTCCTTGATATGACTAAGGATTCCTCTCAACTGAAGAGCCCTACTCTATAATCTATTATATATATAATATATATATTTGAATCTACCATTTACAATGGAGAACTCAACACTTTGAACACAATGAAATCTCATTAAAATAATTATTTCTACTTTTGGCACAAGGCCAGCAATTATCCCAGTACATTACTGGTACTTTATTTTATCGACCCCATAAAGATGAAAGGCAAAGTTAACCTCGGCGGAATTTGAACTCAGACCATAAAGGGCCGTAACTCTTTGCTGCAAAGCATGGCGTCCGACCCTCTACCGATACTGCCAATCCACCGCCCTAAAAATCTCATTAAAATCTCATTAAAATAATGAGGCACAAAACTTTCTATATTGATTCATTGCTTCAATAAATCTCATTAACAAAAGAATGTATATTTATGAGATTTGTGTATTGATTAACCCTTTAGCAATTACATTACTGATTAGTTGTAGGTAGGAGACTACTGACAATCATCTCGGTCTATGCTCCCCAAGCAGGCCTAGGCAAAGATGAGAAAGACTGCTTTTATGAGCAACTTTTGCAAACAACCACAATGACAGAGGACGGAGACATCGTTATGCTAGCAGGAGACTTCAATGGTCATGTTGGACAGCTCCAGGATGGTTACACTGGGGTACATGGTGGGCACGGTTACGGTTCAAGAAATGAAGAAGGAGTGAGACTTCTTGAATTTTGTGATGCAAGTACATTGACTATTTGCAACACAAACTTCCAGAAACCTGCCAATCACCTAATAACCTACAAATCTGGTGAGCACATAAGCCAGATTGACTTCCTGCTAGTTAGGCAGCGGGACAGGCAGATAGTGTCTAATACCAAGGCATACCCTGGGGAAGAATGTACCCCACAGCATAGGTTAGTTGTTAGTGATATCTCAGTAAGCAAGAGATGGAATGAGACATATAGGAAGGTGTGGAGAAGAAAGGTCTGGAAGCTAAAAGACCTTTCACTAAAATTCAAATTTAGGAAAGCCCTTCAAGATGTATATGACGAAAAAGAAGACGATTTAGAGACGTATGACATAGATAATAACTGGAAGTTCTTACGTGACAACTTGCTGAAGGCTACTGATGAAACCTGTGGCTGGAGCAGAGCTCCAACCAGACAGAGAGTGACCTGGTGGTGGAACAGCAGTGTAGATAAGGCTATTAGAGACAAAAGACTAGCATGGAAGGCTTGGAATAAGGGTGGGAGTAGGGAAGAATATACAGCCACTAAGAGAGAAGCTAGACGTCAGGTGTACTTAGCACGCAGGGAGGCAGAGAGTAGGAGGTTTGCCAATGTTCTGCGACGGGAAGATCAGAGGCGTGCGGTGTTCCACATTGCAAGGCAGTGTGTCAATGCAAATCAGGATGTTGTTGGTGATAAATGTGTCCGGGATGATGCCGGTGTACTTAGTGTCACGAATGACCAGAAAAAGGAGGCCTGGAAATGTCATTATGAGAGACTGATGAATGTGGAGAACGAATGGGAGAGAGAGAAATTACCCTTGGTAGATCCGACAGAGGGACCAGCTATTGAGATTGACGAATATAGGGTCCAAGAGGCGATTAGGGAAATGAAAAATGGTAAGGCGGCCGGACCATCGGGAATAGTTGCTGAGATGCTGAAGGCATCAGGGGACGTAGGCATTAAACTGGTTGCACGCATAATCAATCAGGCTATATATGGTGGTGTCATACCCAAAGACTGGTGCAGCAGTATTCTCATAAATTGCTACAAAGGTAAAGGGGATGCTTTGGAGAGGAGCAATTATAGGGGTATAAAACTGATAGATCAGGTTATGAAAGTGGCAGAAAGGATTCTAGCACAACTAATTAGAGAAAGGGTCAAACTAGATGAGATGCAGTTTGGTTTTGTGCCTGGGAAGAGTACAACAGATGCCCTCTTCTTGGTGAGACAAATGCAAGAGAGGTTCTTAGAGAAGAATAAGCCACTATACTTAGCCTTTGTTGACCTAGAGAAGGCCTTTGATAGGGTACCCCGATCTGTCATCTGGTGGTCCCTAAGGAAGCTGGGTGTTGAGGAATGGCTTGTAAGGACAGTGCAAACTTTGTACAGAGGTACTCTCAGTAAAGTCAGGGTAGGAATGGAGTTTAGTGAGGAATTCCAGATACAAGTAGGAGTACATCAGGGTTCGGTCCTCAGCCCGCTCTTGTTCATTATAGTCCTCCAAGCCATAACAGAGGAGTTTAAGACTGGCTGCCCATGGGAACTTCTCTATGCTGACGATCTGGCTCTTATGGCAGAATCAGTAGAGGAGCTAGAGAATAAATTCCGGCTATGGAAACAGCAGTTGGAAGCAAGAGGACTGAGAGTAAATCTAGCTAAGACAAAAGTGTTGATGAGTAGAAAAGAGGACAAAACCCTGATTCCGTCAGGGAAATGGCCATGTTCGATATGCAGAAAAGGAACTGGCATAAATTCTATAAAATGCACACAATGTAGGTCCTGGGTACACAAGAGATGTAGCGGGATAGCAGGCAAACTAACAGGTAGGGAGAAATATGTATGCAGTAGATGTACAGGGAAATTAGACAGTAGAAGTCGCACTGATAGACACATTTTTCAAATGCAAGAGGGCGCTATAGAAGTGGTGGATAGCTTCCGGTACCTAGGAGATCAGATTAGCATGGGAGGAGGGTGTTCCGAGGCCATAGTATCTAGAATAAGGACGGGTTGGAAGAAGTTTAGGGAGCTGCTTCCTCTGTTGACGAAGAAGGGTTTCTCCCTGCGTACGAAAGGCCGGTTGTATGATGCCTGTGTGAGGAGCGCGATGCTGCATGGTAGTGAGACATGGGCAGCTACCGCAGAAGATATGCGACGGCTGGAGAGAAATGAGGCAAGCATGCTCCGTTGGATGTGCAGTGTAAATGTGCGTGAACGACCCAGCATAAATGTGTTGAGAGAGAAACTGTGTCTGAGAGGGATAGAATGTAGTGTACGGGAGAGGAGACTGAGGTGGTATGGACATGTGATGCGCATGGAGGATGACCGATGGGTGAAGAAGTGCCAGGAAATGCCAGTTGAAGGAAGACGTGGTAGAGGTAGACCACGAAAAACATGGGCGGAGGTGGTGAGAACAGACCTCAGATCATTGAAGCTCACGGTGGAGATGACGAGGGACCGTGACGAGTGGAGAGATGCTGTGCTGAATAAGACCCGTCCCACCCTTGCAAGCAGGGAAAAGCGGACGTAAAATGATGATGATGATGATGATGATGATTACTCTATATATACTATTATATTTTCACGGTAAAGGCTTTACCTCACATAATTATCTCACATAATACTGAATCTATGAGTTTTCGATATTATTTATTTTGAGAACAATACTTTAACATCAGTATGAGTGGCCAGTTACAGGTGGTTTGAACAGAAAGAAGTGAGAGAATTCTGGCCGGATATGGCCAGTTTAAATGCTAAAGGGTAAAATTAAAATTGTTCTAAGATTAACTTTCCTTATCTTGGCTCTGATTACAAACTTATAATCTTCTTCACCTTCATCTACCTATTTATTGTTCCTATATTGTCCATACCATATATACCTCAATCTCTTGCAAGCAACATCTAACAGTTTTATCTTAATGCCTCTGACTTCGGTATTTCCCTTAAATTTACATTGCATACCTTAAGGGGGATTAGACATCCCTACCAAGTTTGCACTGCTATAATGTAAAACATTTTTAACACATGCCTCATACAATTTCCCCCATTACAGAAATATATAGTTTATTTTTTTGTATTAACTAAGGATAGATATTCTGTAACCTTTCCCAAGCTATTAAATGTAGACATTATTCTGTCAGAAGCAATACCTTTTATATTAATTAGATCTGATGTAAATGCTAAAGGGTTAATGCTCTAGCAATTTCAGCAAAGCACTATTCCTGGATTAATACTTTATTTATTGACCCCAAAAGGATGAAAAGCAAAGTAGACCTCTGCAGGATTTGAACTCAGATCACATAGACAGTGATCTGGAACAAGTACTGCAAGCATTTAACACTTTAGCTTTTAAACCAGCCATATCCGGCCAGAATTTTCTCACCTCTTTCTGTTCAAACCAGCTGTAACTAATCTCAAAATAAATATTATCAAAATCTCATAGATTCGAAATTATGTAATATAATACTACTAAAATACAATAGAATGTATAGAGTAATGAAAATGCTAAAGGGTTAAGTTGACACATTAACAACTGCCAATCTATTTTCATACATGCATTTCTAATGAATTAGATTTTAAAAAAAAGAATCCTGTAAAATAAAATACCTTATAGTAGAGTGACATCTTTGTAATTAGGTTGTTAGTGCCAGCAACTTATCTTTATTAATCTCTGGGTACCTACTTCCTTTCCAATATCATGTACAAAATCCCTGAACTTTATCAGCAGAATCAGACCCAACTGGCATAACATGCAAGCAGATAATTTAACTCTCAACATCCTGTAATGTTTTAGCAGAAAATATTTAAAAACCAGGTTTGTTAATTCAAATGTTTATAATACAAGGACAATCCCCAAAGTAAGGTCTCCTTCCGATATTGCAACTTCAGATATTGCAACTGAAAAGTTCATAGCCTGACCATGAAGTAGTGATGCTAGAGCTGTGAAATCTTGCATGCATTAATTTCAACTCTTCTTCTTAATAACTGAATTGTTTCTTTCCAGGGACTATGTTGAAAAATAAACCTCATTTGGTCATTCCATGAGAGTATCTTGGTCAGACAGCCTATAAACTTTTCAGCCAACCCTCGTAGAAGAATAAAAAGTGAGACATGTTTATTTACAAGATATATTTAAAAGCAGTTCAGTAAATGTTAGTAGGGCACTGAACCTAAAGACTTGAGAGCATCAGGTCAGGTTTCTTATGAACCTGATTTAAGCTGTTTATTTAGAAATAGAGCTGTCATTAATTACATCATATGTGCTATGTATATAGTCATATGAAATCAAGCCATCAGAAGTTTAAGCTAAAAGAAACTATAAAACAAACAAAATAAACAAACTACAAAAGATTAAATGTTCACTATGAACTTTCCCTATTGGTTGTTCTTGCATTTCAAAAATTGTTTAATATATGACCCTAAAAATATTAAAATATATGACCCTAAAAATATTAAAATATATGACCCTAAAAATATTAAAACATCTGACTGTAAAAATATTAAAATATCTGACCCTAAAAATATTAAAATATCTGACCTTAAAAATATTAAAACATCTGACCCTAAAAATATTAACATATCTGACCCTAAAAATATTAAAATATATGACCCTAAAAATCTTTAAATATCTGACCCTAAAAATATTAACATATCTGACCCTAAAAATATTAAAATAACTGACCCTAAAAGGATGACAGTGGCAAAGACGATTTTGCTGGATTTATTTCATTTTTCAGTCACTCCCAGCTAGGCTGCTAATAACCAGCAATACAGTAAACTCTAAATAACCCCTTTAGTATTTAAACTGGCCGTATCTGGCTAGAATTCTCTTACCTCTAGTATTTAAACTGGCTTTAGCTGTAACTGGCCACTGATACTGATGTTAAGGTATTGTTCTCAAAATAAATAACGTCAAAATCTCATAGATTTTATATTATGTGAGATAATTATGTAAGATAAAGCCTTTACCACAAAAATACAATAGTATATATAGGGTAATGTAAATGGTAAAGGATTAATATGCTGGGAGTTACAAAAGAAAAGGTAAAAAGGAAAATCTAATAAGATGTTGCCCTTGAAGTTTAAAACAATCTGCAGCAGATTTAACCCTTTCTTTACCATATTTCTAACGAGATCCTTGCATTTCAATTCATGTTGAAAATAATCAAGAATTTTGAGGTATTTAGTAGTCTAACTTTGTCGTATTACTCTGGTGTTTGAATAACATTTACAGTCTTTTCCAATACTACTTTCTTTTTCTATATGTTTGACTAAATATTAAATTCTTTATCATTTTTATATAATAAAATGAATATATATATATTTATTTAGGCACATGGAGGCACATGGCTTAGTAGTTAGAGCCTTGCAATCGAAAGGTTGTGAGTTCAATTCTCAAACCGGGTGATGTGTTGTTTCCTTGAGCAAGACACTTTATTTCACATTGCTCCAGTTTACTCAGCTGTAGAAATGAGATGATAGGGACTGGGGTCCCTATCATTCCACTGCGAAGTGGTCGTGGAGGTGCCACGGAAAAAAAGCACCCACTGTAAATGAGGTTGGTGTTAGGAAGGGCATCCAGCTGTAGAAATCAAGCCAGAATCAGTTCCCGTCCCACCCTTGCAAGCAGGGAAAAGCGGACGTAAAATGATGATGATGATGATGATTATAGTGAAGGCATGTGGCTGAGTGGTTAGACATTTGGATTTGCAATCGTGAGATTGTGAGTTTGATTCCCAGACCAGGCAATGCGTTATGTCCTTCGGCAAGACACTTTATTTCACGTTGCTCCTTCTACCTGGAGTTGGGACCAATAGATAGTATTAGCAATTGGAAAGACCTATGGAAACATTGTTCCCTTGGTCCGATTTGACGAAAGTCGATCGACTTTCGATATAGTAATGGTTAGGTTCCTTAAAAAAAACTTAATATCTTACATTAAATGATCATGAAAAGTTTTTTTTTTCTTAGATAAATATTAACACTTTAACATAAACAGCTTTGTATCATAGAACTGGGGTGGTTGCAGGGGCTTTGGTACCAAAAGGGTTGAAAGAATTAAGATTATAACCTATCAAGGAGAATCTATATATAAATTTGAGCGACTTCCGTCCGTCCGTCCATCACACAATGTGTGTGTGTTTGTGAGAATTTATGTGTGTAAAAGGAAGGAAGGGGATAGTGAAAAAACTATAGCAAGACAGTGGCTGACGTTCCATTTGCTACACTGTGTGTGAGTGTATGTGTATGTTTGTGTGAATGTATGAGTGTATTTGTGTGAATATATATGTGTGTTTGTGTGAATGTATGTATGCGTTTGTGTGAATGTATGTGTTTTGTTTGTGTGAATGTATGTGTTTGTTTGTGTGAATGTATGTGTGTGTTTGTGTGAGTGTATGTGTATGTTTGTGTGAATGTATGAGTGTATTTGTGTGAATGTATGTGTGTGTTTGTGTGAATGTATGTATGCGTTTGTGTGAATGTATGTGTATGTTTGTGTGAATGTATGGGTGTGTTTGTGTGAATGTATGTGTGTGTTTGTGTGAATGTATGTGTGTGTTTGTGTGAATGTATGTATGGGTTTGAGTGAATGTATGTATGCGTTTGTGTGAATGTATGTGTGCGTTTGTGTGAATGTATGTGTGTGTTTGTGTGAATGTATGTGTGCGTTTGTG
>OZ024758.1:25324582-25337082 GCA_964016885.1 Eledone cirrhosa
TTTTTAACTCTGATACTGGTTCAGTCTAGTTCAACTGAATTGGTCTGTCCCGGTCATTCATTGAGCAACATCGGTGAAGTTGGCACCCTTAACTCACAGTTGGGTGCGGATGCATTCATGTATATATGTGTGTGTCCGCATGTATCTGTGTGTTTCTAAATATATTATATATATATTTATATATATATATATATATAAAATATATCATCTGTCTGGCGGGTTTTCTACGGCTGGATGCCCTTCCTAACACCAACCATGTTTACAGTGTGGACTGGGAGGTTTTTACCGTGTTACCTACACAGCCACATTACAGCGTGGACTGTGTGTTTTTTTTTGTCGTGACACCTACATGACCTCATTTATTTCGGACTGGATGTTGTGGTACCACCATAACTATATATATATATATATATATAACTATATCATCATCATTTTACGTCCACTTTTCCCTGCTTGCAAGGGTGGGATGGGAACTGATTCTGGCTTGATTTCTACAGCTGGATGCCCTTCCTAACACCAACCTCATTTACAGTGAGTGCTGGGTGCTTTTTTGCCGTGGCACCTCCACGACCAATTTGCAGTGGAATGATAGGGACCCCAGTCCCTATCATCTCATTTCTACAGCTGAGTAAACTGGGGCAATGTGAAATAAAGTGTCTTGCTCAAGGAAACAACACATCACCCGGTCTGAGAATTGAACTCACAACCTTTCAATTGCAAGGCCAATGCTCTAACCACTAAGCCATGTGCCTCCATATATGAGATGAAGCTGATTATATCTTAACTGTTGAACAGTTGAACAGTTGAAATTTCTACTAAAATGTTAATGTCAATCAAGTTTTCATAGATCTCTAAAATAAAACTAATAATATGTATGATATGTATCAAATACCAGATTGATGACACATGTCAAAAGTGTTTTATACACATACACACATGTGTCTGTGTGTGTCTGTATATGTGTGTATGTGTGTATATATATACATAAATATATATATACATAAATATATATACATATATATATACATATAAATGTATATATATATATACATTTATATATATATATATATATATATATATATATATATATATATATATAAATATATATATATATACATATATATATATATATATATATATACATATATATATATATATACATTTATATATATACATTTATATATATATAAATATATATAAATATATATATATATATATATATATATATATATATATATACATATATATATATATATATACATATATATGTATATATATATATATATATACATATATATATATATATATATATATATATATATATATATATATACATATATATGTATATATATATATATATACATATATATATATATACATATATATGTATATATATATATATATACATTTATATATATATATATATATATATATATATATATATATATATATATATATATATATATATATATACATATATATGTATATATATATATATATATACATTTATATATATATATATATATATATATATATATATATATATATACATATATATACTTTATGAAAGAATGAGCCCTCGATATGTAAAGATAGAGGTATTTTATATCACTTAAAATATATGGCAACTAAGCATATGAAAGAAGATTGATAGGGTGGACTGGGTGCTTTTCTTTATGGCACCATCACTACCACTTGTCAGGGTGGGTTGGGTTGTGTGTTCTATCTTGGCACCTGTACTGCTGCATTACAACACTAGGGTGTTTAGGTTTCCTTGGTCTGGCTAGGGAGGCGTTGATGAGGGATAGGGTGTATAAATGAGAGGGGTACAGGTTGTATGTTACTTGTTGGATGAAGCGGCGGCGGGGCTGGGGCGGGGTGGGGTGGGGGGGGCTACACACTTCCTACCATGGGGATGGGGGAGGGGTGTCAGGTCATTGGAGTGGCCTTGAGGGAAGTGGATGGTGTCTGACTTATTGTGGGGTGGGCCTGGCTTTTCCTGTTAGCTTGGATTGGTTAGGAAAAGTGAGCCAGGGATGTGAATGTGGAGGAGGGGAACAAGGAAGGTTGAATTATACAAGGTGCTAGCATGGGTTAGACAAGGAAGGGGATGCAGGGACCGCACTGCTTCTTTGAGTTTAGGGTAAGGGAAGGTTTAGGACAAGGAGAAGGTGTTGAGTGTGTACTGGTTGAGAAGATGGGCAAAGAAGGTTGAATTAGACAAGGTGCTAGCATGGGTTAGACAAGGAAGGGGATGCAGGGACCGCACTGCTTCTTTGAGTTTAGGGTAAGGGAAGGTTTAGGACAAGGAGAAGGTGTTGAGTGTGTACTGGTTGAGAAGATGGGCAAAGAAGGTTGAATTAGACAAGGTGCTAGCATGGGTTAGACAAGGAAGGGGATGCAGGGACCTCACTGCTTCTTTGAGTTTAGGGTAAGGGAAGGTTTAGGACAAGGAGAAGGTGTTGAGTGTGTACTGGTTGAGAAGATGGGCAAAGAAGGTTGAATTAGACAAGGTGCTAGCATGGGTTAGACAAGGAAGGGGATGCAGGGACCTCACTGCTTCTTTGAGTTTAGGGTAAGGGAAGGTTTAGGACAAGGAGAAGGAGTTGAGTGTGTACTGGTTGAGAAGGTGGGGGAAATCAGGAATATAGACAATATGCCCCCACACCCCCCACCGTAAAGAGGTCGTGGAGGTGCCACGGCAAAAAAGCACCTAGCCCACGCTGTAAAGTGGACGTGTAGGCGCCACAAAAAAGCACCCAGCACTCACTGTAAATGAGGTTGGTGTTAGGAAGGGCATCCAGCTGTAGAAATCAAGCCAAATCAGTTCCTGTATGAGCAAGGCATGGTCAGCCGACCAGACACTGCCCACAACAGGACAACCCGTCTAACCCATGCTAGCGTGGAAGAACGGACGTAAAACGGTGATGATGATGATGATGATACTGGCAGGTGGGGACTTGAATGTTGTAACAACTCTCTACTTCATGGAGGGGGAGAAGTTTGGCAGATTGAGAAAATTAGAAACATACAGACCTGCAAGTTAAAGATACCTGATACAGATGGTATAGCTAATGGGTGGGAGGTTGAGGTAGAGAATTTTGTTTGTACCATGGTTGAGCGGTTTGATGGGTTTTTAAAAATCTTTCTTAACATTTGTGTGTAGTAACCATCTAAAGCTTTGGTGATAGATACGGCCACTGACCAAGATTTAGAGTGGGATTTATGTATAAGCTAAACAAGCTATAGCTTAGAGCCCCCACTTTCTTGGGGTCCCGAAAAAAATTGAGAATTTTGTTTGTACCATGGTTGAGCGGTTTGATGGGTTTTTAAAAATCTTTCTTAACATTTGTGTGTAGTAACCATCTAAAGCTTTGGTGATAGATACTGCCACTGACCAAGATTTAGAATGGGATTTACGTATAAGCTAAACAAGCTATAGCTTAGGGCCCCCACTTTCTTGGGGCCCTGAAAAAATTGAAAAAAAACGGTGTGTTCATTTCCAAAATATAAGATAAAAAAGAACTAAAATAATGCAATAGTTTTAAACAGTTTTCTTTTTTTAATATTGAACGTTTTGCAGTTTTTATACCATTTTTTATAACATATAAAGGGCCCCATTTTCTCAAATAGCTTAGGGCCTCATCAAATCTAAATCCGGCCCTGCCAAGATTTACAGGAATACAGTAAGATTGATTCCACTCTAGCTTTAACCTGTTAACTGCTGTGTATATTTTACACAGCTACAGTTGCTGTGCTGGGTTTTTTTTTCAGTAAAATTACTAATTTTTTAAACAAACATTTATTAATAACACATATCTGATTGATTGACAAACATCACATCAATAAACTAGTAACCCCATCTAACTTTGAAGCTATGAATTGTTGGCAAAGAGTTCATAACTTTGAAGCTATGAACTGTTGGCAAAGAGTTCATATCTTTGAAGTTATGAACTGTTGGCAAAGAGTTCAAACACATTAGGATGAGTTATCTTGTCTATGGCATTGAAGAGGTCAAATAATCTAACTTTTGATTTTGTGGTTATGTTAGATATCCACACCTTATCTAACAAGTTCACAGCAGACCATGCTTGTGCTATCTTGTTGTTATCCCTTTAGCATTCACATTACTCTATATTTACTATTGTATTTTTGTTGTAAAGGCTTTATCTCACATAATTATTTCACATAATATTGAATCTATGAGATTTTGATGCTATTTACTTTGAGAACAACATCAGTATCAGTGGCCAGTTACAACCAATTTGAACAGAAGAAGGTGAGAAAATTCTGGCCAGATATGGATGGTTTAAATGCTAAAGGGTTATATCATTTGACAAGTTGGTGTATGCACCAAAGTATTTGAAATCATCTACTTTTTTGAGAAAAGTATTGTTTATTGTGCAGTGTACAATAAACATGATGTTTGAACATTGATGTTTGTTGTTTGATCTGAGTTGATGGTCATGTATTTGGTTTTGTTGACATTTAGGAAGAGTCCCATAGTTTAGCTTATGTAAGAGATCTTTTTGAATTGCATAACTTACTGAATCTGCACAATGTCTTATTTTGGTTTTGTGTACATCCGCTCTAGCAGATGTTATTTATTAGTAAATACTTAAATTTACCAAAGTGTACAACATTTGTAAGATTATGTAAGAAGATGTTGAAAAGTAATGTTAAGAAAATAACACAGAACTCTTTTTTTTTCACCCATAATACAATATATTTCAATCATGACCTTTCTTCCTTCTTCATACACATCAGCTAATTTGATAAACACATTTCTTTTACTCCAAACAACAATTATCTAATGATTAAATATTTTCAAACTGAAGCTATAATCATATCTACTTTGATTTTCATTCATGAATAAATCATAATATTTATTTAAATAGAGACAATAAAGAGGAGATAATAGAGTGCAATGAATAAATAATTAAATAAATACATCAGTAAATATATTGTTAAAATAAGAGGTACGTTGGTAGAGTGGAGGATAGAATGTTTTACAGTATTTGTTTTAATGCTCTGCTCTCTGAGTTCAAATCCCACTGGTGGTGGTAGTGGTGGTGGTGGTGGTGGTGGTGGTTATGGTTGTGGTAGTGATGGTGGTGGTGGTGGTGATGGTGTTGGTGGTGGTGATGGTGTTGGTGGTGTTGATGGTGGTGGTGATGGTGGTGGTGGTGGTGGTGGTGATGGTGTTGATGGTAGTGGTGGTGGTGGTGTGGTGATGGTAGTGGTGGTGATGGTGGTGGTACTGGTGGTGGTTGTGGTAGTAGTGTGTGGGGGGGGGGGTAGTGATGGTGGTTGTGGTAGTGATGGTGTTGTTGTTGGTGGTGGTTTTGGAGGTTTTGGTGGTCGTGGCGGTTGTGGTGATCATGTTGATGGTAGTGGTTATGGTGGTGGTGGTGGTGGTGGTGGTGGTTGTGGTGATGGTGGTAGTAGTGGTTGCATTCATGGTGATGGTTGTGATGGTGGTGGTGGCGGTGGTGGTGGTGGTGTTGGCGATGGTGGTGGTGATAAGATAATGGTGTTAGCGGTAATGGTTATGGTGGTGGTAGTGGTGGCGGCGGTGGTGGTGGTGGTGGTGGTGGTGTTGATGGTAGTGGTTATGGTAATGAATGTGGTGATGGATGTGGTGATGGTGGCAGGGGTGGTAATAATTGTTTCTACTTTTGGCACAAGGCCAGCAATCAATTACCCCAGTGTATTACTGGTACTTTATTTTATCGACCCCCGTAAGGATGAAAGGCAAAGTTAACCTCGGCGGGATTTGAACTCAGACCATAAAGGGCCGTAACTCTTTGCTGCAAAGCATGGCGTCCAACCCTCTACCGATACTGCCAATCCACCTAATAATAAAACTATTTGTTTACAGCAATGCCTTGCTCAGAAATCAGATTGTGTCATTTACCTTGTAAATAAATCTATTATCTCAACTCTTTACCCTGTCAACTCATTGTCTTGGTACCAGACTGACAGCCTGGCTTCTTTTTCTCACACACACAAAAAATAAAAATGCAAACAAGAAAACTGAAAGAAAAAAAAAGAACCATCTCACAGATTATCTGATTTTAAGGAAGTAAAGAAGCCTCAGTTTGTCTCACTTCATGAACATGTGTCATATATAAGACATTTTTGATTAGAGCTTCCGGAATCATATTCTTTCATAGACAATAACTGTTTGTTTTTTTTTTTCATTTTACTTCTCCTTATTTCTACAATTGTCACCAAGCTCTCTTTATTTTAGACATTCTAAGTCTTCCTAGCTTCTTCACATAAATGACCAAACTGCATTGTACTTTTCTCTCTCTTTCTCTCTCTCTCCCTCTTTCTCACTCACTTCTCTTTCCCACCCCCTCATTCTCTCTCCATCTCTCTCTTCCTCTTTCTCCCCCATTCCACTCACCCTTTCTATTTAAATTCTATTTAAGTTTTGAGAATAGTACCTCAAAGAATACAATCGCAAATACACAAGGCCGAAATGGGTAAATACCAAATTTACTCATTTTAATTCAGTATTCTTGCCAACTCTTACCCATGGTCAGGAATCTTGGGTAATGACCGAAAAAATACGATTGGGAATACAAACGGCCGAAATGGGGTTCCTCCGAAGGGGGTCTTTGGGGTAACGTGACTCGATACAGTGCGTAGCTCGGAGATCAGTGAGTTACTTCAGGTAGAACCGCTACTTCTCCAAATTGAGAAATCACAGATCTGATACTATGATTTTGGAATGGTGATATGGTATTCATTGGGATGGTATAAAAGTCTCAGATGAGTTTTTAATAACACTTCACTGTATTAATAATTTTGATAATCTGACACACAACTTTACTGCATTGATAAGGGCCATGTGTAACAAGACAAGTAAATTGTATTTAAGTAGAATAATAATTAGATTAGAAGATAAGTTAGTGTAAACATATAACTGTTATTGCCTGAACAGAACATATCTAAGTCTGTGATAAACCAGAAGGCTCGTTAGGTTGGCGTTTATCCCAGTTTCATGGCGTTTATCCCAGTTTCATGGCGTGAAGCAACTGAGAGTACAAGATTCCCCCCAGGACAGGCTGCCAGTCCCCCGCTATTGCTGGTACTCATTTTAAGCTCAGTATACTGGAGCAATATGAAATGAAGTGTTTTGCTCAAGAACACAACACACAACCCAGCCCAGGAATCGAACCCATGACATGATTGTAAGTCAAGTTATTAATAAGAAGAGTTGAAATTTATGCATGCAAGATTTCACAGCTCTAACATCACTCCTTAGTCAGCCTATAAACTTTTTAGCAGACCCTTGTATATAAGTCCCAGGAAAGAAACAATGCAGTTATTAATCAGAAGAAATTAATGCAGGCAAGATTTCACAGCTCTAACATCACTCCTACTTAGTCATCCTATGAAATTTTCAAGCCGACCCTCATATAGGGATAAGAAGAATTGAAATAAATGCAGGCAAGATTTCACAGCTCTAACATCATTCTTTCATCGTCAGCCTATGACATTTTCAAGCCGACCCTCATATAGTGATAAGAAGAATTGAAATTAATGCAGGCAAGATTTCACAGCTCTAGCATCACTCCTTCATCGTTAGCCTATGAAATTTTTAAGCCGACCCTCATATAGTGATAAGAAGAATTGAAAATAATACAGGCAAGATTTCACAGCTCTAACATCACTCCTTCATTGTCAGCCTATGAAATTTTCAAGCCGACCCTCATATAGTGATAAGAAGAATTGAAAATAATACAGGCAAGATTTCACAGCTCTAGCATCACTCCTACTTAGTCAGCGTATGAACTTTTAAAGCCGACCCTCATATAGTGATAAGAAGAATTGAAATTAATTGTTTCTACTTTAGGCACAAGGCCAGCAATTACCCAGTACATTACTGGTACTTTATTTTATCGACCCCGTAAGGATGAAAGGCAAAGTTAACCTCAGCGGGATTTGAACTCAGACTGTAAAGCGACGTAACTATGCTAGAAAGCATGGCGTCCAACCCTCTACTGATACTGCCAATTCACCGCCCTTGAAGAATTGAAATTAATGCAGGTAAGATTTCACAGCTCTAACATCAATCCTTCATCGTCAGCCTATGAAATTTTCAAGCTGACCTTCATATGTATATTGTGAGACCTCTTTTTTGAAATTCTCTGAGATTATTTCATAATAAAGAGGTTGGTTGTAAACTTAGAAAGAATGCTCCGTCATTGGAATTTAAATATCAACAATGTAGAGAATCTGGTTCTAAACTTTAGAGAAGTTAAAATATTTTTACAGATTATATTTACAGGATATGTGGAGTTAGACGATCTTTTTATTTGTCTAGAAATCTCTTGTATTATAAGATTACATAGTTCTTCTATAGGTTTATGTTCAGTAGCATGACTAACAATACTAAATACACATTGCCATTACTGTCATCATCATTGTCATCACAATCATCATCACCACCATTATCACCATCATCATTATCACCACCATCATCACCATCACCATCAGGGTGTACTGGGAGCATTTTATTGGTACTCCAGCATTACCACTTTACAGGGTGTACTGGGAGCATTTTATTGGTACTCCAGCATTACTACTTTACAGAGTGTACTGGGACTATTCTATTGGTACTCCAGCATTACCACTTTACAGAGTGTACTGGGACTATTCTATTGGTACTCCAGCATTACCACTTTACAGAGTGTACTGGGACTATTCTATTGGTACTCCAGCATTACCACTTTACAGAGTGTACTGGGACTATTTTATTGGTACTCCAACATTACCACTTTACAGAGTGTACTGGGACTATTTTATTGGTACTCCAGCATTACCACTTTACAGAGTGTACTGGGACTATTTTATTGGTACTCCAACATTACCACTTTACAGAGTGTACTGGGACTATTTTATTGGTACTCCAGCATTACCACTTTACAGAGTGTACTGGGACTATTTTATTGGTACTCCAGCATTACCACTTTACAGGGTGTACTGGGACTATTTTATTGGTACTCCAGCATTACCACTTTACAGAGTGTACTGGGACTATTTTATTGGTACTCCAGCATTACCACTTTATAGGGTGTACTGGGACTATTTTATTGGTACTCCAGCATTACCACGTTACAGAGTGTACTGGGACTATTTTATTGGTACTCCATTACCACTTTACAGAGTGTACTGGGACTATTTTATTGGTACTCCAGCATTACCACTTTACAGGGTGTAGTGGGACTATTCTATTGGTACTCCAGCATTACCACTTTACAGGGTGTACTGGGACTATTTTATTGGTATTCCAGCATTACCACTTTACAGAGTGTACTGGGACTATTTTATTGGTACTCCAACATTACCACTTTACAGAGTGTACTGGGACTATTCTATTGGTACTCCAGCATTACCACTTTACAGGGTGTAGTGGGACTATTCTATTGGTACTCCAGCATTACCACTTTACAGAGTGTACTGCGACTATTTTATTGGTACTCCAGCATTACCACTTTACAGAGTGGGTGAACTTGGTCCTTTTTATCATAGCATACAAGTATGATTCTATGATGAGAGTAAAATGAGTTGTAAATTTTGCAGAGGTGCTGGTTCACTTTCTTCCACATCTTACATATCATATTAACATAGCTAACTTCTAGAACAAAATATTTCAAAAATATTTTGTCTCAGTTTATGTTGAATTTGTTGTGATTATATTACGAGAGGTTTTGTTTTCATGTGTATGTTCCACTTATAGTCTTTATGTTGCAATGTGGGGATGTACTTGGCATCTGTAGTATTTTTGATATGTGCCCCTTTGGTAACAATATACAATGTCACCCTGTAGGTGGCATTGTATATTGTTTTAGAAAGAAACTCATATCACATTAGACAGTTTTATCTTCATGACATTTTAACAGTTGATGCTAAATATATGCTATGTCTTCAATAGAAATGTGATACAGTTAACATATTTAATAGCATCTTAGGGATTTAAGTGGTAAGCTTTTTTTCCATTATGTTGATTACGAATATATTGAAATTTAAAAAGAAAAAAAAATTAAATTTATTGTATAATTCCGTGTATTTATTTGAATATTTTCTAATAAAAGTTTATTTAGTTTTAATCAGCTATTAGAAATTCGATCATATTTAGTCAAATATACAGAAAAAGAAAGCAGTATTGGAAAGAACTATAAATGTCATAAATGAGAGGAAAAAGAGGGAAAATTCAAGGTGACTATCTCTTTGGTTTGTCAGATATTTTGTGGATAATTCTTGCTTTTGGATTGTAAAACTGTAGCATTTGGAATGTCGTATGATATGACAGGTTTGAACCAAGCTAAATGTCATTAATCCTTTAGCATTTAAACTAGCTATATCCAGCCAGAATTCTCTCACCTCTTTCTGCTCAAACCGGCAGTAACCAGCTGCTCATACTGATGTTAAAGTATTGTTCTCTATATAAATAACATCAAAAATCTCGCAGATTCAATATTATGTAAGATAAAACCTTTACCATGAAAATACAATAGTATATATAGAGTAATGTAAATGCTAAAGGGTTAACTCTTTAGCATTTAAACCAGCCATATTTCTCTCACCTCTTTCTGTTAAAACCAGCTGTAATTGGCTGCTCATACCTACATTAAGGTATTGTTCTCAAAATAAATGACATCAAAATCTCATAGATTCGATATTACGTGAGATAATTATGTAAGATAAAGCCTTTACTGTGAAAATACAATAATAAGTATAGAATAATGTAAATGCTAAAGGGTTAATGGTATCATACCCTTGTTTTCTGGTTACATATATCCATCTGTAGAAATTTGACAAAGAAAAAGTAGGAAGGACTCTTCAGTTGTAACATAGGCATCACAACCTCTCTCGTGCTGGTCATCCACTCAATAGATGCACTCTGTGCACTTTTGTAAAGTGGTTGATGATTGAAGGACAACCAGCTGTAGGAAACATGCCTCACAAAGGGATGGGAGGACTCTTGAGCTGTGTTAATGACATGACAGCTTCCCAAGTGTTGTTAGGGTATGTGATTGTATGTTGAAGTCCTGATCCGATCCTTGCTAGCAGGGAAACAGGGAAACTGGACTTTACACAATGATGATGATGATATGTATATAAATAGATATATAGATACACACACACACACACACACACACACACATATATATATATCTATCTATCTATCTCTATCTAAGGCGGGTAAAATTCCCGAGATCCATGGACGAGTTCTCTCCAGCGGTCTCTGTCCCTCATTATCGCTGCCATGTCCTGCATCTCCAACAGACCAGTGTCTGTCCTTAGGGCATCAACATATGTTAACCTTGGTCTTCCTCTTCTAGTGTGTCCATGTAGGGGCTCCCAAAGGAGCACTGATATATATATATATTAGTAATATATATATATATATTAGTAATATATATATATATTAGTAATATATATATATATATTAGTAATATATATATATATATTAGTAAAAGGAAAAGAAAATGCTGACAAATTTTTCCCAGTGAAAAATAGTTTAATTAGGAATAAGTATAAATTAGTAATAAATATTGGTTAGTATTCAGTTTTAGTTTTAAGTTGTATATATATATATTTTATGTATATATATATATATATATATTTACATACATACACACATGTATATATAGATATTGTGTGTTTGTGTGTGTACATATTTATGAGAAGTGTAGTATTTCCCACACTTACCATTTGCCATATTTCCATTTCCTATTAGTAAACCAGATATTATAAGGAAATAATATACATGTGCTTATTATTTCCTTTTGTATTTCCCATATTTACTATATATACATATACATACACACATATATATATATATATATATTTATATATATATATACATATATATATAAATATCCATACATATATATTAATAAATATACATATATATAAATATACATATATATATATATATTTATAAATATACATACATACATATATATATATATTTATAAATATACATACATATATATAAATAAATGAAGGTACATGGCTTAGTGGTTAGAGCATTGGCCTTGCAATCGAAAGGTTGTGAGTTCAACTCTCAGACCGGGTGATGTGTTGTTTCCTTGAGCAAGACACTTTATTTCACATTGCTCCAGTTTACTCAGCTGTAATAATGAGATGATAGAGACTGGGGTCCCTATCATTCCACTGCAAAGTGGTCGTGGAGGTGCCACGGAAAAAAAGCACCCAGCACTCACTGTAAATGAAGTTGGTGTTAGGAAGGGCATCCAGCTGTAGAAAGCAAGCCAGAATCAGTTCCCGTCCCACCCTTGCAAGCAGGGAAAAGCGGACGTAAAATGAAATGATGATGAGATATATATATATGATATGTAATTGCTGTACTTAAATTTTTTAGACGAATAATAATTACTAAAATTACCATAAAGTCTTAAGATAAAAATCAAATGTTATTCAGTCAATAGATTTACAATATCTTGTTGATTTGGTCA
>OZ024758.1:25339582-25374582 GCA_964016885.1 Eledone cirrhosa
TTGGTGTTAGGAAGGGCATCCAGCTGTAGAAATGAAGCCAGAATGAGTTCCCGTCCCACCCTTGCCAGCAGGGAAAAGTGGACGTAAAATGACGATGATGATGATATATATATATATATATATTGAAATGTAAATCTGAGTTTTTCAAATATTAATAATAATATTAATAATTGTTTCTACTTTAGGCACAAGGCCAGCAATTATCCAGTGCATTACTGGTACTTTATTTTATCGACCCCGAACGGATGAAAGGCAAAGTAAACCTCGGCGGGATTTGAACTCAGACCATAAAGGGCCGTAACTCTATGCGTCAAAGCATGGCGTCCGACCCTCTACCGATACTGCCAATATATTAATAATTGTTTCTACTTTTGGCACAAGGCCAGCAAATACCCAGTGCATTACTGGTACTTTATTTTATCGACCCCGTAAGGATGAAAGGCAAAGTTAACCTCGGCGGGATTTGAACTCAGAATGGCAAGGGCCGTAACTCTATGCGTCAAAGCATGGCATCTGACCGTCTACCGATAAAGAACCTCTTAAGCCATGTGAGTAGAATGACATCATCATTCTTACTCTTGTATTGGTATAGAGAGGGGGGGAGGGGGGGAGAAGGGGGAGCTAAATATTTAAAATGGTTATTCCGTACATTGTTGGTTCTTTAGTTTATTGACCCTAACAAATAACAGCAATGAGAATGATTTACGAGGATAGGCTGAAAAGTTCACTGGCTGACTCTGAAGGAGTGATGACAGGGCTGTGAAATCTTGCATGTATTAATTTCAACTCTGTTTATCAATAACTGCATTGTTTCTTTCCAGGGATTATGTTGAAAAATAAACCTCATTTGGTCATTCCATGAGAGTATCTTGGTCAACCTTTGAACTTTTCTGCTGAATCTCATATGTGTGTATATATATATATATATATATATATATATATACGATATTAATAAATGGAAACTATATTTATAAAACCATATTTATTTCATTATACATATTTCAGGGATACCAAATTAAAATATGGTATGCCTTCATCAGACAAAATACAATATATAAACAGTTTTATAAATAATTTTGACGTACCCTATTAAATGCAACCATTATTTTTGGAAGCTGTCTGGATAGTGAGATATTTATATGATTTTATTAGTTATAGTGTTAAGCACAATTATAAAAAGACGGAGAGAAAGAAAGAAAAAAAACGGAGAGAGAAAGAAGGAGAGAGAGAAAAAGAAAACCTGGAGAAATATATATATATATATATATTATCAAGAAAACGAAAAATCAGTGATGCATCTGGACTTAGTTTATTTCGTGTTACAAATGTTTCGCCGGCATGTAGCTCAAGTCATGGTCCTTGTATGGATCTGGCTGATTCTACTTCTGCGGCTTCTTTCAGTAGAATCAGCCAGATCCATACAAGGACCATGACTCGAGCTACATGCCGGCGAAACATTTGTAACACGAAATAAACTAAGTCCAGATGCATCACTGATTTTTCGTTTTCTTGATTAATATCTACACTCTACTCTGATGAATATCGAGTGCTAATTTTGGCATACAGCCTACGGAAGCACCATAGCTACCACTATACACAAATATATATATATATATATATATATAAATAAACATGTGTTAACGGTCTATTCTCCGATTTTTTACTTTCCCACGTGCTTACGCTCTGCTAACTCTCTAGCCCACTAAATATTAACACTTCGAATATTTAATACTACCGGCACTAGTATCGAGCACCTTTGGCATACGCTACTTGGCAAATAACTATATGTATCACCTAGCCCCCCCTTTTTTCTCTTTCTCGATACGTAACTACTATATATATATATATATATATATGTATATATATATATATATATATATATATATATATGTATATATATATATATAACGAAGGAAATGTGGTAAGGAACCAGGTGGACCATAACGCACCAAAGTACTCAATACTTAGGGTAGTAGAGTGGACAGAATTAGACAGAATTAGCCGTCGAAACGGCTTGAGCTCAGCCGGCGGGGTCTTACTGGTTCCTATATATATATATATATATATATATATATGTAAAGTTATATTTAAAATTGTTGGGTTACAACTAGTAAATATTTATAACTGATATAAAAGCACTCGACAAATATTTGGAGTATATTTACAATATTAAATAAATGGAAAACTATATTTATAAAACCATATTTATTTCATTATATATATTTCAGGGATATCATATTAACAATATGTTATGCCTTCTTCAGACAAAATACAATATAAACAGTCTTATAAATAAATAGATACGACATACCTTTCAATCACCTTGCATTTGGGAGCCTCCCAAATGCAAGGTGATTGAAAGGTATGTCGTATCTATTTATTTATAAGACTGTTTATATTATATTTTGTCTGAAGAAGGCATAACATATTGTTAATATGATATCCCTGAAATATATATAACGAAATAAATATGGTTTTATAAATATAGTTTCCATTTATTTAATATCATATATATATATATATATATATATATATATATATACGGGTAGGGTGAAACGTTAATTGGCTGACTCTGAAGGAGTTACGCTAGAGCTGTGAAATCTTGCATGTATTAATTTCAACTCTTATTAATAACTATATTGTTTCTATCTAGGGACGATGTTGAAAAAAAACAAAAAAAAAAAAACACAATTTGCGCGTAGGCTAGTCTCTCTGGAAATAGGGTTGGGGGGTCAGTGAGGGTATTACGTGGCCGTGGAGGGGAGTCGGCAAAAGTTTGAGAACTTCTGGTCTAATGGACTTTGGTATGTATGGACTTTGTTCTATAATCTGGCAATGTTGTGGAACATAAATCTTAACTCTTCGTTGCAGCCATTTCCCTTTATTTGAGCTACGTATGCATTTAGGAAAGATAAAAGTATTATAACTATCATCTGCTTGCTTTAAACATAGGGAAACTGTGGTCTATTAAAAAGGAAACAATATTAAAATAAATCTATAAATATGTGAAAATAATGCTGAATAAGATTTGGTATTATAGAAAATACTTTTATACCAAACTGACTCTGAGAATGTAAAACCTGACTAACATGTCACGTTTCCATTAATTTCTTCCTTTCAAGTCTATAAAACAGCAGTGAGTAACATGAAGGCGGGTCCTTCATATTATGGTCGTTAAACTCGGAAGGAAATCAAGACTGGGTGGTCACGGTTTGAACGGTTTTTAATTATTGGGTCGTCAAGTATGAACTTTGTAGAAATTTGTAGAAAAAAAACAAATTTCTACAAATTTCATACTTGACGACCCAATAAAAGTCAACCGGATTAAGGTTGACCAAGGGTTAAACAACAACAACAACAACAACAGTATGACGATGACCATGTTAGTCACAGACACTTACATAGTATCAGGGGTGGTGTGGTGGAATGGAAGCATTTCTAAATCGGTGGGGAGGGGTCCAAATTTGGTCAATTTAGTTGTAGTGATTAGTTTAGCTGGGTTGGCAGTATCGGTGGAGAATCGGGCACCATGCTTTGCAGCATAGAGTTACGGCCCTTTATGATCTGAGTTCAAATCCCGCCAAGGTTAACTTTGCCTTTCATCATTACGGGGTTGATAAAATAAAGTACCAGTAACGTACTGGGGTCGATTTAATCGACTTCCCCCTCCTCTCAAATTACTGCCCTTGTGCCTATACTAGAAATCATTATCTAATATCAATCAATCAATCAAGACCATCTTCCCGTTCCGCGGTGGTAAACCTCTCGTCTGGGGTGCCACCTGCACCGACACTTTCTGCAGCCGCAGTCTGCGATTAACCCGGGTTCTGCTGCACGTCGGGCTGAGGGGGCTAAACTCCTCAAATACCGGTCGCTCTCCGACAGGTTTGCGGTTGTACCCCTGGCAGGGGAGACTTCTGGTGTGTCCTCGGCCCTAGGGCTACCTCCCTACTCACCACCATAGGCGCTGAGCTGGCCAGCGAGTTGGAGTGGCTTTTCCAGCGCGTCTCCCTTGTACTTTTGGGAAACGCTCTCTACATTCTGACCGCAGGGGCTGTGACGGAGCCCCATCGCGTATCATTCCATATTTAGTTGTGGTGTCGGTGTGTGTGTGTGTGTGTTTGTATGTATATATTGCTTTTGTTTTCATTCAGCATCATGTCATTCTTCATTGATTTTCTCTACTAATGAATTATATTTGGCACACAAAGTCACATACACACACACACACATGTAGTCACGCACACATACGACCACACACACACACACACCCGTAGACACAATGGCCTTAGGTCACTTTTACTAATTTTCCTATCTACTCGAACGGAATAAAGGCCAGAGTTTGTTGTTCATAACTTTATATATATAAAAAAAAAAAAAAATGAATAAACTTCGATATGCAATAAAGTTAACATGTTTTGGTAGTTTGGGGAGACAAATATAATTGGGGGTACCCCTGTCCCCCCAGTTCCACTGTCCCTGAGTATGGTTCCATTTTTTTTTTTTACTAAGGCATAAAGCCCTATATGTTTTTATTAACCCTTTAACATTTACATTACTCTATATATACTATTTTATTTTCATGGTAAAGGCTTTACTTCACATAATATCTCACATAACATTCACATTACTCTATATATACTATTTTATTTTCATGGTAAAGGCTTTACCTCACATAACATTCACATTACTCTATATATACTATTTTATTTTAATGGTAAAGGCTTTACCTCACATAACATTCACATTACTCTATATATACTATTTTATTTTCATGGTAAAGGCTTTACCTCACATAATATCTCACATAACATTCACATTACTCTATATATACTATTTTATTTTCATGGTAAAGGCTTTACCTCACATAACATTCACATTACTCTATATATACTATTTTATTTTCATGGTAAAGGCTTTACCTCACATAATATCTCACATAACATTCACATTACTCTATATATACTATTTTATTTTAATGGTAAAGGCTTTACCTCACATAACATTCACATTACTCTATATATACTATTTTATTTTCATGGTAAAGGCTTTACCTCACATAATTATCTCACATAACATTCACATTACTCTATATATACTATTTTATTTTAATGGTAAAGGCTTTACTTCACATAATTATCTCACATAACATTCACATTACTCTATATATACTATTATATTTTAATGGTAAAGGCTTTACTTCACATAATTATCTCACATAACATTCACATTACTCTATATATACTATTTTATTTTCATGGTAAAGGCTTTATCTCACATAATTATCTCACATAACATTCACATTACTCTATATATACTATTATATTTTAATGGTAAAGGCTTTACTTCACATAATTATCTCACATAACATTCACATTACTCTATATATACTATTTTATTTCCATGGTAAAGGCTTTACCTCACATAATATCTCACATAACATTCACATTACTCTATATATACTATTATATGTTCATGGTAAAGGCTTTACTTCACATAATTATCTCACATAATATCGAATCTATGAGATTTTGAAAGTATTTATTTTGAGAACAATACCTTAACATCAGTATGAGCGACCAGTTACAGCCAGTTTTAACAGAAAGAGGTAGAGAATTTTGGCCGGTTTGAACATTAAAGGGTTAAGGGAGGAAACAGCAGGCAGCAACATGAAGGGTTCCTTGATATTACGGTCGTTAAACTCAGAAGGAAATATAAGACTGGGTGGTCACGGTTTGAACGGTTTTTAATCAAAGGTCTACCGGACTGAGGCTGACCTTGGGTTACACAACAACAACAACAACAGCAACTACTACTGTATGACGATGACCATGTTAGTCACCAACACTTATACATAGTATGGTTCCACTTTTTGACCAAGGCACAAAGCCCTATATTTTATTCAGGCGGGGAAAACAGCAGCCAGTAACAGGAACGAATAGGCTATGTAGCCGGTAAACCCTAAAGGGACGCAACACACATCGCTATAGCGTTTCACCAGCCCCTTCCTTCTGCATATTAAAGTGTAGATGTGTGTGTGTGTGTGTGTAGGTTTGCACTCCTGTTGTCTGAATCTGTTTGTGTATTTACGTGTATGTGTGTATGTGTGAGTTTGCACTTCTGTTGTCTGTATCTGTTTATGTATTTACATGTAGATATGTGTGTGTGTGTATGTGTGAGTTTGCACTTCTGTTGTCTGTGTCTGTTTATGTATTTACATGTATATATGTGTGTGTGTGTGTATGTGTGTGTTTGCACTTCTGTTGTCTGTCTGTTTATCTATTTACATGTAGATGTGTATATGTGTATGTGTGTGTTTGCACCCCTGTTGTCTGTATCTGTTTATGTATTTACATGTAGATGTGTATATGTGTATGTGTGTGTTTGCACCTCTGTTGTCTGTATCTGTTTATCTATTTACATGTATATGGTATGTGTGTGTATGTGTGTGTTTGCACCTCTGTTGTCTGTATCTGTTTATGTATTTACATGTAGATATGTGTGTATGTGTGTGTTTGCACCTCTGTTGTCTGTATCTGTTTATGTATTTACATGTAGATATGTGTGTATGTGTGAGTTTGCACCTCTGTTGTCTGTATTTGTTTATGTTTTTACATGTAGATATGTGTGTATGTGTGAGTTTGCACCTCTGTTGTCTGTATTTGTTTATGTTTTTACATGTAGATGTGTGTGTATGTGTGAGTTTGCACCTCTGTTGTCTGTATTTGTTTATGTTTTTACATGTAGATGTGTGTGTATGTGTGAGTTTGCACCTCTGTTGTCTGTATTTGTTTATGTTTTTACATGTAGATGTGTGTGTATGTAACTAAAGCGTAACGTACATTACGAATGGACGACTAAATGATTTAAACTTGTTTTTTAACAATTGATGGTAGAAAAGATTTCAAATTGTCTTAACTCAGACCGTAAAAAGCCACAACTCATGGTGTATGACACTCTTACCGGCTACCTAGCCTCTTCCTAACACGAAGGCAGGTCTTTTATATTACGGTCGTTAAACTCAGAAGGAAATTCAAACAAACCAGAATTAGTGACTCTTTTGCTCTTTCCCACATCCTGGATGCTGCGGTTAGGACGAGAGACACAGCTTCCGCAGCCGAGCGGAGTAAGACCCTCAAATACTCTGATCTGTCGACCAGCTATATTTTTCAGCTTGTGGCTTTCGAGACGTTTGGGGGAGTCGGGCCGCTGACTGCGAGGTTCCTCTCTTCACTGGCGGCTCGCCTAACCCTCTAGTGTTCAAACCGGCCAAAACCGGCCAGAATTCTCTACCTCTTTCTGTTGAAACTGGATGTAACTGGTCGCTCAAACTGATGTTAAGGTATTGTTCTCTAAATAAATACTTTCAAAATCTCATAGATTCGATATTATGTGAGATAATTATGTGAAGTAAAGCCTTTACCATGAAAATATAATAGTATATATAGAGTAATGTGAATGCTAAAGGGCTAATAGGGGTAACTGGCGAATCTCGCGAGGGCGCTTGGCTGTTTCAGCGCATCAGCCTCGCCATCACTCGAGGCAACGCTACGGGTGTGCTGGCTTGCCTCAAAAATCATTAGAGAGGTTGCAGAGTACTCGCGATGTTGCTGTCTTTTGCTCTGGTGTTGGCCCCGTTGTTCACCCCTTCCTTTACATTTTCTTTAATATTGTAGCATTGAAGGAATATATCTTTCATTGTATCATCCTTTGTAGTGTTACCGAGGCATTTGTAATGTTATTTATGGATATATTTAAAACATGTTATGTTATTCTACTGTAAATTTATTTATATGCTCTGTTTATATTTTCATTCTGAAGGAATTGCAAACGATTTGTAATGTTGTTTACAACAGAATATAATACTAACATCGAATGTCATTAAACTTTCTAAAGAAATACAATAATTGTTTCTACTTGTTTTGGCACAAGTCCAGCACATACCTAGTGTATTACTGGTACTTTCTAAAGAAATACAATAATTATTTCTACTTTTGGCACAAGGCCAGCAATTATTCCAGTACATTACTGGTACTTTATTTTATCGACCCCGTAAGGATGAAAGGCAAAGTTAACCTCGGCGGGATTTGAACTCAGACCATAAAGGGACGTAACTCTATGCTGCAAAGCATGGCGTCCGACCCTCTACCGGTACTGCCAATCCACCGCCCTCTAAAGAAATACAATAATGCTTCAATGTTTACTTAGTCTTGTATTCTCTCTCTCTTATGTGTGTGTGTGCGTGTGCGCGAGTATGCGTGTGTGTGTGTGAGTCGGTGTGTGTGAATGTGAATATATGTGCGTGTATGTGTGTGCGCGTGTATATGTGTGTGTGTGGGGGGGATATGCGTGTGTATGGGCATGTATGTGTGTGTGCATGTCTGAATGTGTGTGTGAGTATATGTGCGCGCGTGTGTATGAGTGTATATATATATATATGTGTGTGTTTGTATGTATATATGTATATATGTGTGTGTCCGTGTATGTGTGTGTGTGTATATGAGTGTATGTATTTAGTATAAAATACTATTTAATACAATTGTATTAAATATATATTTACCAAACATAATAGTTTCATGTACTCATGTACTCACTCCAACTAAATACTTCAAGAATTAAACGCAAAATTATTATATTTTTCTTTCGTTACCTATATAATAGATTAAACAATACTGTCTTTATTAAATACAGGGTGTCCCCCAAAAATATTGCCTGTACAGGTAATCAAAATGTGTATACATTTTTGGGGGACACCCTGTATATATAACAAAAAAAAATTAACCTAAAAAACTCATATCTAAAAACATGATTAACTATATACAGTAGTCCCCCGGTATTTGTGGGTGTTACTTTACTAGAGCACCCGCGAAGAGTGAAAAGCCGCGAATATTGGACGTGGTCCACAAAGATGCCCATAAACGTTAAAATATAACGTCAAATATAATTTTAAAAAAGAGGGAGCCGTCTTATACGAATGGTCGTCCAATAGGCCGGCAAATACGATATATTGTTATTAATAATTTAGCGTTAAAAAAAAATATATATATATATATATATATATATATATATTATTCAAAATATTAACAAATGAAGGATATTCACATAATCAAAATATATACTTTATTATATATATTTCAAAGGTACTGTGTTGTTTTTTCAGTACGTCTTCATCAGATAAAATATATGATTTGATATATGACATACCGCTACGTTCTTGATTATACAACTCTAGTATTGGCATGTGTTAATATTTCATTTGTTAATATTTTGAATAATATTAAAAACCCCAGGAAAACTTTTACTGTTGAGTGCTTTTAATCTATTGTAAAACTGTATTCATTGAGTAATCAACGAACCATATTAATCTTTGGTTATATATATATATATATATATATATATATATATGAATAAAGTTAGTCCTTCATCAGTGATCTTCCAACCATCATTGGTATTTCATCGCTTTAAAGACCATATACCTCCGGTTGGTGCGAGCAACGGCTAAAAAAAGTCGTTGGGACACGTAAATAAAGGGGACACGAGTGTAAACAAACAAAAATGGTGAAGCAACGAAAAGTGAGGAAGAAGGAGTCAAGTCCCAAATTTCTATGAATTTAAATTCGGTGAAATCGTGAACGAGAGAGAATAAAGACCATCAAACCTGGTTGAAATGTGAGCAAGGAAGGAATTTCGCACAGGTCTAACGGGAAGAAGAAGGGGTCTAGTCTGTGAATTCGGTAAACATAAGTTC
Organism: Eledone cirrhosa; assembly: GCA_964016885.1. Classification (NCBI taxonomy): domain Eukaryota; kingdom Metazoa; phylum Mollusca; class Cephalopoda; order Octopoda; family Eledonidae; genus Eledone; species Eledone cirrhosa. The sequence continues at coordinate 25,349,331 of OZ024758.1, forward strand.
TGTGAAATCGTAGACGAGAGAGAGAAAAAATGTATATATATATACATTTTGAGTATATGTTGGTTGTATACCAACACCTCAGTATGCAGATTGGAGCATTCGACGAAGTGCGCAGGTTGGTTTGGTTACTCCGGAGTAATCTAAAATAAAATAAAATAAATAAGTCAAATGTTTAAAATTTGGCTTCGTTTATTACTGCTATATATATTTCGGTGACAGCCATCTTTGGCTGTGACCTCTTCAGGCAGTCCGAATTAGTGTGGTAGAGACGAGTACACATGTTGTTGAGGTGTATAACTTTGTCAATACTCTGATATGCCCAGTTCCTGGTTGGGTTGTTATTTCACTGAGGAACTGGAATCATATCGATATGATTCCAGTTCCTCAGTGAAATAACAACCCAACCAGGAACTGGGCATATCAGAGTATTGACAAAGTTATACACCTCAACAACATGTGTACTCGTCTCTACCGCACTAATTCGGACTGCCTGAAGAGGTCACAGCCAAAGATGGCTGTCACCGAAATATATATAGCAGTAATAACGAAGCCAAATTTCAAACATTTGACTTATTTATTTTATTTTATTTTATATATATATATATATATAGTATAAAAGAGAAAACACAGGTAAGCATTAAGAGAAGGATTTTATCCAGGTATTTACGACCGTTTCATTGCTAAGTGCAACCTTATATTGCTATACTGCAAATAGCAGCCACTCAATTATAATTGTTGTTCACAGTCCAAATTTTCAAAATAGTGAGTAAGTTACTCTTGAAATAATTCTTAATATATAGAGAAAAACATTTATTTGGAATTGTATTTACTAGTATAGAGAGATGGGAATCAGAAGGCGAGGGGACAAACGGAATAGTATAGAGAGAGAGAGAGGGGGGAAGGGGGAAGAGTTAGGAAGTAGAGTGATAAACTGAGATGGAGGGAAGGGGTAGAGGTGGAAGGATTGGTTGATCAGTTTTGATATTCAGACTTCATGTCGTGGAATGTAGTGAGTTAAAGAGAATTAAATTGATCATAGTGGGAGGGATGGATAGAGAGAGAGAGAGGGGGGGGGGCGATATAAAGAGATAAATATATATATAAAAAATAAAGATAAAGATAATAATGACAAAAATAAAAGCAAAGAAGGGGGGAGAAAGAAGAAAAGAAAAGATAGCCAAGAAGGGTAGGGAAGGAAGGAAGAAAACGAAGAAATAGAAGAGGAATGAAGGAGAAGGGGGGATATAGGTATTGGTTTTTGTGGGTAATTAAAAGGGTTTAGATACAACAAGAGGGTATAAAGTCTAAGTATATGCAGTTTGTCAGTTGGTGGTAAGAGGTTAAGGGTTCGATTTGCACTTGTAGTGCGAAAACTTCTCTTTGAGTCTATGGTTACAATAAATTGATCTTTCGATTTTATTGTTGAGTAACTTATTCTTCGAACTCAAGATGTAGAACAGCTCAAGGTCGCATAATCGACAGCTTCTCGTACCACTCCGATATGGGGGCGCGTTCGATAGTTTTTTCCACTTCAGGGTGTATTGATGGTTACTTTCCCTCAGTTGCCAGGTCTTGTTTGCAAGGGTAGTTACATAACGTTTCTGGGAATGTTTCATTGCGTAACGGTGTGTATACCAACGGGCTTTAAATGTATTCCCAGTCGCTCCGATGTAATACCATTTCTGGTTGTCTGATTCCACTGTGCATTGGTAAACCAGGTTAGACTGCATACATTCATTATGTAATGGACAGGTTTCAGGTAGGTGGCAATTACAATTCTTGTCATGGGCAACTTTGGTATTATTGGTGGGCTGCGATGCCTGTACAAGTGTGTTACGTTTTGTTTGCCTATTAGCGGGTGGTTGTGTATTAGATATTCTGTTGTGTTCAATGGTGATTGTATTGTTATTGTTGTAAATTTGTGTTTTGGTGTTGTTATGTATCTTTTTAGCGTTAAGCATCTTAATGTGTGCCTCTATGTTTGGTGCCGTGGAGTAAGATAGTCTAATAGATTTAGTGTTAAGGATTTTGCTGTATCTATGTGAATCTGGAAAGTGCTTATTTATTATTCTAAAGAAGATAGAGGGTAGGTTAGTACTAATAGAGGTGTTAAATATGGGGTTATACCAAATATATTTTCTACTACGTGACTTGTTTGATTTCGATGTTGTATTTCTATTTACCGTATACTTTGTAGTTCTATGCGTGTGTGCGTGTGTTTCCGGAGTTTGTGTTATGCGTGTTCGTGTGCGCTTTACGGAGGCTTTCATCTATATATTCCACTCTATCTAAGTGGCCTGCCTTGTCTAATGCGGTATTGTAGTATTCTGCATGTTCTTCGAAGATTTGCCGGTTAGATGAGAGGCGGGAGATCCTAAGGGATATGCTGCGTGGAATGGATTTAATTATTGATAGTGGGTGGTTTGAGTTACAGTTGATGTATGCTAAGTTTTCATTAATCTTGTGAAAAGGTCTTGTAAGTCCCGTATTTAGGTTAAGCGTCGCGTCTAGAAAGTTAACTCTTTTAGTGCTATACTCATACGTTATGCTAAGGCCTAGTTTCCCGAGAGTCTTTCTAATATTCTTACGGAGTCTTTCTATGCTCTGGTTATTTAGGTTCTTAACTAGGAGGAGCGCGTCGTCTCTGTAGATTCCACCGTGAAGGTCGCTAAACTCACTTTGTAAACTATGGGCTAAGTAAATAGCTACTAAATCTGTGACTTGAGCCGAGTCGTTAGCCCCCATCGTGATGTCAAAGTTATTTAATCTATCCTTACGTTCCCAATAGGCGTTTTCAAATTTAATTATTGTTTTCCTGTCAGCTAATATGATTTTTATCTCGTCGTCTGTTATGTCAGAATTGGCTTCGGCGAATGCTAAGGCTTTATCCAAGGTGTTGGGGGATATAGATGAGTAATAATCGTTAATGTCAAATTGTATAAATGAAACTGGCTTTCTTAACCACGAACTGGATCACAAAAAGCAATTTTCTGCTTCCCTAACTATATATATATATATATATATATATATATATATATATATATATATATATTGCCACGAAAAAGCCATAAAAAATCGCGGAAGATATTTACGATTCCGCGAATATCCGGTGGATTCCATCAATGGTTAGGTTCTAAGGGAAATCACGCGAGACCGCAAATGCCGGGAGTAAACTGTATCTGAAAGAATGTTTGTTTCGTTATGAAATTTAAGAATGTTCCTATTTGTATTGTACTCTGGTGTCTGCTGGTGAACTTTATTCTTTGAGGAATCATTGTCATTCATAGATTTGCCAAGGGCCATTAGCGACCCGAATGGAGCCGTTTCTGGGACTTTACCTCCTGTTTTATAGTACTTCACAGTAACTAACACATAACAGATATACTAATACACATATACTGTATATACTGTATATACATACTGATGGTTATTACCCTGTACACACATACAAACATACACATATATGTATATATACATATATGCACACACATTCATACATACGTACATACGTACTTACGTACATACGTACGTCCATTCATCCATACATACAAACATACACATATATGTATATATATACACACATATGTATATATACACACACATTCATACATACGTACATACGTACTTACGTACATACGTACGTCCATTCATCCATACATACAAACATACACATATATGTATATATATACACACATATGTATATATACACACACATTCATACATACGTACATACGTACTTACGTACATACGTACGTCCATTCATCCATACATACATACAAACATACACATATATGTATATATATATATACACACATATGTATATATACACACACATTCATACATACGTACATACGTACTTACGTACATACGTACGTCCATTCATCCATACATACATACAAACATACACATATATGTATATATATACACACATATGTATATATACACACACATTCATACATACGTACATACGTACTTACGTACATACGTACGTCCATTCATCCATACATACAAACATACACATATATGTATATATATACACACATATGTATATATACACACACATTCATACATACGTACATACGTACTTACGTACATACGTACGTCCATTCATCCATACATACATACAAACATACACATATATGTATATATATATATATACACACAGATGTATATATACACACACATTCATACATACGTACATACGTACTTACGTACATACGTACGTCCATTCATCCATACATACATACAAACATACACATATATGTATATATATACACACATATGTATATATACACACACATTCATACATACGTACATACGTACTTACGTACATACGTACGTCCATTCATCCATACATACAAACATACACATATATGTATATATATACACACATATGTATATATACACACACATTCATACATACGTACATACGTACTTACGTACATACGTACGTCCATTCATCCATACATACAAACATACACATATATGTATATATATACACACATATGTATATATACACACACATTCATACATACGTACATACGTACTTACGTACATACGTACGTCCATTCATCCATACATACATACAAACATATATGTATATATACACACACATTCATACATACGTACTTACGTACATACGTACATCCATTCATCCATCCATCCATACATACGTACGTACGTACATACATATATGTACATGCATACACTCGTATACACACACACATATACACATACGTATACACACCTACATATATACATACATACGTACATACACACATACATATATACGTACATACATACACACATACATACACACACACACATATAGGTACATACGTACACATACATACATACATACGTACGTACATACATGTATGTACATGCATACATTCATATACACACACATACATACATACGTATACACACCTACATATATACATGGTGGTGGCTGCCAACTCGTTTTCGAGTACGGCCACTACTTTATATCCATGTAGGAGAACCCCTACCGATGCACTGAACGAGTGTGGCTTTTTAGTCCAGCCAGCGACTTGAAAACTCTGGTACAAACACTACACTTGTGACAATTATTGACACCTAGTGCTGGGCCCATGGTACCATGTGACCCTAGGTGTCGTGTGAGATCACTACTCGACCTGCATACCCTTCCACAAACATCACATGTCGTCTGATGAACACTTATAGCTCCACAGGTGCCTGCTTCCCTGTTCTTGTGCACTCTCAGGTGACTCTTTAGACCTGCCATGCTCAGACAAACCCTATTACAGGTCTCAAATGTCAGGTCAGGCCGTCTGTCAGTGCCTTCGGGAAGGCCAACATGGATTCCTTTCCGGACATCTCTTTTTAGTGTCGCGTGCGTTCGTCTTGTTTCCTCAAATAGACTCTTGCCACTAGCCACTGCTTTCCTCCAATGCGACCGGTCGCTAGCGCATGCTTCCCAGTGCTCACAAGGGATGTTACTTTTCTTGAGCGCCCCCTTGATGCAGTCCTTAAAACGCATCTTGGGTTTGCTGGCGTTCCTTTTTCCCATTTGGAGCTCGCCATAAAGCAGCTGCTTCGGCATTCGCTTGTCATTCATCCTTACAAGATGGCCTGTATAATCTGTAATGCTCGCGTGGGCCGTGATTGTGAGACCTGGAGAGCTCTGGGCAAGCATGGGGTCGGAAAGTGCAATGGCAATGGACTCTTGTTATTGCAAATGTGCACTGAGCTGGACTTGTTCATTGACAGCACTATGTTCCAACAGAAGGACAAATACAAGACAACATATATACACACGTACATACACACACATACATATACACACACACATAGGTACATGCGTACACACACATACATACATACGTAGTACATACCTGTATGTACATGCATACATTCAAATACACACACATACATATATACATACATACGTACGTACATACATGTATGTACATGCATACATTCATATACACACACACATACACACATACATACGTACACACACCTACATATATACATACATACGTGATTACACACATACATATATACGTACATACATACGCACACATATACACACACACATAGGTACATACGTACACACAGATACATATATATATGGTGGCTGCCAACTCGTTTTCGAGTACGGCCACTACTTTATATCCATGTAGGAGAACCCCTACCGATGCGCTGAACGAGTGTGACTTTTTAGTCCAGCCAGCGACTTGAAAACTCTGGTACAAAGACTACACCTGTGACCATTATTGACACATAGTGCAGGGCCCATGGTACCATGTGACAAGTGCAGAGAGATCTCCAGATATAAAGCAATGCCTGTGCTGTGAAGCTTTTATAGTGAGCAAAGGCACTACACAAAGCCAGTCCCACTCTCTTAACCAAGATGATATTTACCAAAAAAGAAGAACAATTCAACATCATTGGATACCATCAGGGTTGCAGGTGTTATATCAGAGTTTTCCTTCTCCTAGAATTCTGCCTTGACAAAGGCTAAGGGGTCATCTCTCCCGGTGATTTTGGATGGCTATTGAGTCTTAAGAGCTCCCTTGCCCTTTGACAGGTTTTGTTTTTAGTCCTGCAGGATGTCCAAAGTCACCCTCCTCACCAAGAAACCTTGGTGGGGTTGCCAGTTTAGTCGCCAACGACCCGACCATGAGACAGGTTGTACTGGGATACATGTTACCAGTAGCACCAACTGGTGACCTGACATATATATATACATACATACGTACATACACACGCACATAATACATATATATACACACACATACATTCATACATATATACATATATACAAACACACACATATACATGCTTATTTACATACATATACACACACATACATACACACGCACGAACATACATACATATTTGCATATACAGATACATACATATGCTTACATTTACAAACATACATACACATATGCATACATTCACATACGCACACACACACACACATATATACTCATACATGAACGTGCGAACACGTCTGTGAGATGTGCCAACATATTAGAAACACATGTTATGCCACTTACACATACATACATGCACACACACACACACACACACACACACACACACACACACACACACACACACACACACACACACACACACACACACACGTACTTACATACATACATTCATACATACATACATTATACACACACACACATACATACGTACTTACATACATCCATACATACATACATACATATATACATACACACATACATGCATACACATATACATATATACATACATACACACACACCTACATACATACATACATACACACATACATACCTACGTACTTACATACATACATACATTCATACATACATATATATATACATTACATACATTACATACATACATACATACATACATACATACATACATACATACATACATACATACATACATCCATCCATCCATCATTACATACATACATACATACATACATACATACATACATACATACACATACATATACACATACATACATACACATATACATATATACATACATACACACACACCTACATACATACATACACACATACATACCTACGTACTTACATACATACATTCATACATCCATACATACATACATATATATATACATACATATATATATACATACATACATATACATACATACACACACACACACCTAGATACATACATACATACATACACACACACATTCGTACATACATATATACATACTTACACATACATACATGTTTATATATAGACGTTTTATGGATAAGAAAGAGTATGCGTTTATGTTATGTTGTGTATATATATATATATGTATGTATATAAGTATGTATGTTATGTATGTATGTATGCATGCATGTATGTATATATGTGTGTATGTACGTACGTACGTATTTGTGTATGTATGTATGTTATGTATTATGTGTGTATGTACGTACGTACATATGTATGTATGTGTGTATGTGGGTATATATGTGTATATGTACGTATGTTATGTATGTATGTAAGTTATGTATGTGTGTATGTAGGTATGTATGTGTGTATGTACGTATGTATGTGAATGTATCGAGGTATGTATGTGTGTATGTACGTATGTATGTAGGTATGTATGTGTGTATGTAGGTATGTATGTGTGTATGTACGTATGCATGTAGGTATGTATGTGTGTATGTATGTACTCGTTCAGCGCATCGGTAGGGGTTCTCCTACATGGATATAAAGTAGTGGCCGTACTCGAAAACGAGTTGGCAGCCACCATGTATGTATGTATGTAGGTATATATGTGTGTATGTACGTAATGTTATGTATGTATGTATGTATGTAGGTATGTATGTGTGTATGTACGTAATGTTATGTATGTATGTATGTATGTATGCGTATTAATGACAGTTCAGATATTTCATTTGACGGGTTTAAAATTACAATGGAGTTTAAAGAAAAAAAGGGGGTAAATGAACTGATAGAACGACTCTCACACAGACATTAGGGAAGAGGTTGTCTGATTGAAGGCAGCAGCTTCAATGTTGACCGACCTTAACTTTGTCACCTCCCCGTCTGTCTTATCCTTTCTAGAACTTTCATCGGGGAATCCGGTGTGTGAAAGCAGCTTGGCTGAGAGCTTTTTTTTCTTCAAGACACCCAGATTCGCAACTGAATTCTTAACAGAAGTTCTCTTTTCTCTCTCTTTTTGTTATTCTATCTTTTATTCTGTCTGTCTTTGTTTTTAAATCCAGAAAGCAACAGCTATAATGGAACCATACATACATATATAAGGACCTTGTTTCAAAGGGGTACCAGGGGACAAGCCACTTCCGCCCCCCTACTTTTTCAAACCTCTATATTTTATTTTTTGTTTATTTGATATAATTGTTTCTATTTTTGGCACAAGACCAGCAATTATCCCAGAGCATTACTGGTACTTTATTTTATCGACTCCGTAAGAATGAAAGGCAAAGTTAGCCTCGGCGGGATTTAAACTCAGAACGTAAAGAGCCATGGCTCTGTGCTGCAAAGCAGGGTGTCTAATACTCTACCGATACTGCTGCCAAATATTTGTCCAAAACACCATGCAGTGGATCGAACCCTAGACCTAATGATTACGAAGTTAACTAACTCTTCAAATGCCATAGTAACATAATAATTTTTGTACTTACAGACGAGATTTACCAGACGATAGGAGTAATCATTTAGTGTTGGAGGAGAAAGACTAACCAAACAATGTATATACGTAGTAATTATTGGATAAAGTTTCGGTTATACAGCATAAATCAACATCTACATAATCTATTGAAATATTTATAACTACTTAAAACTGTGCATTGCATTACATCAGTCTAATTGAATTACACTGGAGAAATTCTGCAACATCTCCAGCGATTACATACAAGTCAATACAGTTGTTCCCTCGTATTCGCGGGTGTTACGTTCCCAGAGCACCCGCGAAGAGTGAAAAACCGCGAACATTGGACGTGGTCCGTAAAAATGCCTATAAACGTCAAATTATAAAGTAAAATATCATAAAAAAGAAGGAGCGTCTTATGCGAAGGGGCATCTTATGCGAAGGGGCGTCCAATAGTCCGGCAAATATGGTATATTGTTATTAATAATTTTAGCGTTAAAAAATATATAAATTGCCCCGAAAAAACCCATAAAAAATTGCGGAAGATATTTACGGCCCCGCGAATATGCGGTGGTTTCCACGAGCAATTATTAGTTAGGTTCTAAGGAAAATTCCGCGAATAACCGGGACCGCGAATGCCGAGTGCACACTGTACTCCATATTTTCTTAGAACGTTTACAACAGAGATTCTCAAACTTTTGGGGCTACCGCCACCCTCACAGCCACGTAATACCCTCAGCGCTCCCAACCGTATTTCCAGAGAGACCTGCCTACACACAAATTGTAAATAATATATAATAAATGAAATCGTTAATTTATATATAATACATATAATATATATACTATGTATAAATAAATATTATATAGTTTTTATTTTACTATATTTATATATAATACTAGCAGTGGTACCCGGCGTTGCACGGGATAAGGTATTTTGGAACGCGGGCCGCCAACAGACCTAATCGTGGAAAAGGTGCATGCCTGGACAATATGTAAAGAAAATAAACAGAATACTCTGATGGCTGGGTAATCTTTAAGATTTTACTCGCAGAAGCAGGAAAAATGCAGGTTTTCATCTAATGTGAGCCCTAGGGGATCAAGAAAATGAATTTTTTTTTATGTGCATAATATGCCTTGAAATTTCGGGAAAATCAGCTAGACGTAACGCCTCAAAAGAACCCTAAAAAGCTGAAAAAATGAAGTTTTTCACTTAATGCGGGCCCTAGGCCATAAAAAAAGTTGGATTTTCTTTGCTCACGGTATGAAGAAGAGACTGGCTAATACATAGTTACAATTTCAAGGAAATCGGTCTGACGTAACGCCTCACAAAAACCCTAAAAACCCGAAAAAACGCAGTTTTTCACCTAGGGGATCAAAAAGTTGAATTTTTTTATGCGCATAACACTCCCCGAAACATAAGTAATACACATGTAAAGTTGGGTACTTCTCGAGTTTTAGGGATTCAAACACACACACACACAGACAGAGATCCTCAGGGAAGTGACGTAATGCAGACAGCCAGGTATACAGACAGATATTATAAGGGCGCGACGTTTATATGTATGTATCTATTTAAAAAGAGAAAGACTAAGAATTATAGAGAGAGATCGCTAAATCGCCTAATGCGGTCCCTAGGGCATTGAAAATTTGAAATTTGTTTTGCTCAGAACACTCCCTGAAACATAAGTATTACATGTGTAAAGTTTGAAAACAGTCGGTTGGGTGCTTCTCGAGTTTTAGGGATTCAAACTCACACACACACAGACAGACATCCTCAGTTTTATATATGTAGATATATGTTATTTTATATACTATGATATCATCTCGGATAAATGGTGGAAGCCGAAACCATTTAATGTGGGTGTCGGATACTGCTAAAGATGCGTACTGTCACATCTCCTGTTCATAGTATTCATGTACAGGATTGACATCTGCAGTCGGGTGGAAAGTGGTATCAAGAGTGGCAGGTGTAAAATCAGTCGACTGGAATTTATAGACGACATGGTACTACTTACCTCGTTTACTGAAATTTGCAAACGAAGCCAGCGAGTTATGTAGTCATAACTCGCTGGCTTCGTTTTGCAGACGACATGGTATTACTTACGTGGCTTGAATTTGCAGACGACATGGTACTACTTACTTGGCTTCAATTTGCAGACCACATGGTACTACTTACTTCATTGGCTTGAATTTGCGAACGACATGGTACTACTTACCTCGTTGGTTATAATTTACAGACCACATGGTACTACTTACGTAGCTTGAATTTGCAGACGACATGGTACTACTTACGGGGCTTGAATTTGCAGACGACATGGTACTACTTTTGTGGCTATAATTTGCAGGCGACATGGTACTACTTACCTCGTTGGTTTGAATTTGCGGACGACATGGTACTACCTACGTAGCTTGAATTTGCAGACCACATGGTACTACTTACGTAGCTTGAATTTGCAGAGGACATGGTACTATATAATTCACCAGAAAGTGATTTCCGACATGCACTTGATAAACATGATGCCGCGTACTGCACGACAGGAATGAAAATCAGGGCTGCAAAGACTGAGACACTCGTCCTCTCAAAGTAGCTTGTGCAGTGCACTCTACATGTGGGTGGAGCTCCACTGAGGAAGGTGGAGAAGTTCAAGTATCTCAGAGCCGTGTTCAAGAGTAATGGAAGGCCAGAGGGTAAATTAAACGCAATAATTGCAAGAGCTGGTGTAGTAATGCGCCAGCTTCAATAGAAGTTTATCAGAAGTAGATGTAAATGCCAAATTTACTAATTTTAATTCAGTATTCGGTGCCAACTCTTACCCATGGTCAGGAATATTGGGTAATGACCGAACAAATACAATTGGGAATACAAACGGCCGAAATGGGGTTCCTCCGAAGGATCTTTGAAGTAACGTTACTCGATAGAGTGTGTAGCTTGGAGATCAAGGAGTCACTCCAGATAGAGTTGATCTCATTTCGTTCTGCTGGGGTACCGCCTTGATTTAGTCGATCATGTTGACTCTAGTACTTATTTTATCGATCTCCTTTTTTGCCATACACACATATATATAAAGTTACGAAACACCGAAGATTGAAAGCGTTATCAAGCGGTAAATGAGTTTAACTACTCCCGTTAATATTATTATAACCATAATAAGGCGGTGGATTGGCAGTATCGGTAGAGCGTCGGACGCCATGCTTTCCAGCATAGTTACGTCCCTTTATGGTCTGAGTTCAAATCCAGCCGAGGTTAACTTTGCCTTTCATCCTTACGGGGGTCAATAAAATAAAGTACCAGTAATGCACTGGATAATTGCTGGCCTTGTGCCTAAAGTAGAAACAATTATTATAACCATAATATTAATACAACTTGTTGGCTTATTAATATCGAAAATTAATACAACTATTATATATATATTTTTAACTTTTGGTTATATATATATATAGTAATAATAATAAATTTGAAGACTAAAATCCAAAGAGGGTTCGATAAGAATAAATATATATCAAATATATAAGAACCGTAGAGCAAATATTTATTAAAATAACAGATTAAAGTTTAAGCAAAGAATCGCTGCTTTCACCCGACTTTAATCTGGCCTTGTGCCTAAAGTAGAAACAATTATATATATTTCAAGAGTATCAAAACTTTGGTACGCTCTCATCAGATAAAATACAAAGTTTGTTTTATAAATATTGACATATCCAAGAAAAAATACCTTAACGGTTCAAGTTTTTCCTTGAAAAAGAATAAATATAGTTTCCATTTATTTAGTATCATTGAATATATATATATATATATATATATATATATATATATATATATATATATATATGATATTAACAAATGGAAACTATATTTATAAAACCATATCTATTTTATTATACATATTTCAAGGATACAATGTTAAATTATGGTATGCTTTCATCAGACAAAATACAATATATACCAGTTTTATAAATAAATATTGACATACCCTTTCAAAATGCAACCGTTACTTTTGGAAGACATCAGGGATAGTATATATATATATATATATATATATATATATATATATATATAATAGAATAATCGAGAATCGGAAAATCAGCTCACGAATTTATATATATATATATATATATATATATATATATATATATATATATATATATATATATTCACTGATATTAAATAAATGGAAACTATATTTATTCTTATTTGCTCTACGGTTCTTATATATTTGATATATATTTATCCTTATCGAGCTCTCTTTGGATTTTAGTCTTCAAATTTATTATTATTACTATATATATATATATACACATATACATACATATATATATATAATTTGATCTCAAAGTCGACGAATCGTTGTGATTCAAGAGTATTCAGAAACACATGATGGAATTAAAAAAAAAACTGTGTTTGTGTTTGTATGTGTCTGTGTATGTGTGTGTCTGTGTTTATGTGTCTGTGTTTGCGTATGTCTGTGTGTGTGTGTGTGTCAGTGACTGTGTGTGCCTGTGTCTGTGTTTGTATGTGTCTGTGTATGTGTGTGTATGTATTTATGTGTCTGTGTTTGCGTATGTCTGTGTGTGTGTGTGTGAGTCTGTGACTGTGTGTGTCTGTGACTGTGTGTGTCTGTGTTTGTGTATGTTTGTGTTCGTGTGTCTGTGGTTGTGTTTATGCGTGTATTTAATTTATTATAGTTTAATTTAATCTTTTTTTAAACTTCTTTTAGTGACGTATAGTCAGTCTTTCGATAGCCATTTTCCTCTCGATACTTGATGTACCATTGTACATCTGTTGTCCAGCTTCGTTGGCGGTGACGTTCGGCTTAGTCTCTGACGTAGAAGGGACGTCAGTCAATTGAAATGAAATTGGAATGGGTATCGGCTAATTGAGTTGACCCTTAGAATGCTTGCCTTTTTAAACTTATGACATTAGGGGGAGGAGTAAGGAAGTGTTTTTACGGTGAAAAGTTTTGTACACATACACATGTATTTGTATGTATAGAGATATACTGAAATGTTATATGTATGTTTATAGCTATGTGAACGAGGAAGTTTGGTACATGTTGGTATAAACATAAACAAAGGCGCATCTTAGTGTTTGTGGGATGGAGGTGCCGGGTTTACCATTGTACTGAGGTGTGCTTAAGCACAAGGCCCCGTTGGCCAGGGTGGGGGGCTTCTTCCTGTCAAAAAAACTTTTTACGATGAATTTTTCAAATGTAAGGGGTTTCATAACTTAACTAGCACAGAGCCTTATTTGTCCTAAATCCGGCACTGTGTGGTGGTTATAATAAATACAAGGCTAGACTAAAAATTAAACAAAATAAGCGCGTGTTTAGGGGGTTAAGGAGAGAGGGGAACCATTTTATCCAAATTAAATATATTTGCCATTAAAATTTTTTTTTTAAATAAAGACTATATATATGCGGAGGTACCATACTATTTTAAGAGGTTAGGGGTCACGGATTAATATATTTGCGAGGGTACCACAATATTTTAAGCGGTTAGGGGTCTCGGACTAATATATATGCGAGGGTACCATACTATTTTAAGCGGTTAGGGGTCTCATTCTATATATATGTTGAGGTACCATACTATTTTAAATGGTTAGGGACCTCAGACTATATATATATATATATATATATATATATATATATATATATATATACGTTATTCCGGGTTGAATCGGAGGTAACCACAGTAAGTAAGGTACTCAATACATAGCAGAGTATAACAGTTTTAATATAGATGAGATTCTACAGGACTAGAACTGTTTCATTCATTAGAAATCATCATATATATATATATATATATGCGGAGGTACCATATTTTAAGCGGTTAGGGACCTCACTCTATATATATGCAGAGGTACCAATATTTTGAGTGGTTAGGGGCCTCGGACATACTCTGGCTCTGTTTGAATGTATTTATTAAATGTGTGCAGTTTTACATGCTATCTCATACACTTATATAAATAATTGATATAGGGATACATCTTCTATATACCCGTTTATATGCCTGAACTTTCTTATATGTATGTATGTTTGTGTGTGTGTGTGTGTGTGTGTGCGTGTATGTGTGTGTGTGTACGTGAGCGTGTGTATGTGTGTGTGTGTGTTTATATAAATGTATTTGGACAAAAGTACATATATATGTATGCATGTGTAACGTATAATACATACATATATATACATATACAATATATATATATATATATATATATATATATATATATATATATATATATTCGTGCGAAAATGTGTGAGGGGTATATATTGTTTATAAAGGAGTGGAAAGTAAGAGCATAAGTTACAAGCATGCATTTATATATGTATATGTGTGTGTGTGTGTGTGTGTGTGTGTGTACGAGTAATATATATATATATATATGTATGTATGTATGCGTACGCGTAATTCCATATATATATATATGTGTGTGTGTAGTGTAATTCCATATATATGTTTGTATGTGTACGCGCAATTCCATATATGTGTGTGTGTATGTATGTATGTATGTATGTATGTATGTATGTATAACAAGTGAGGAGAGACTGTTTGCATTTCAGTGTAGATCTGCCTATATATATATATATATATATAGAAATAGAGAGAGATAGACATATATATACACTAATTGCGCGTACATATATATATATATTCTATACTTTTCATTTATATATATATATATACACACACACACACACACTAAGCTAGCTGGCGATAATGTAACAAGTGTCAATGTTGCTGAACACATTGCCCTTGTGAGTTAGATGGGTTACTTGACTAGTTCCCACCCCCTCCCTCCACCACTGTTGCACACCTCACCACAAACCATCCTCCTCCCCTACACCGCGTAAAAAAAAAAAAAACCCCCTCATAATGCGTTGCCATTGGTCGTTTGTGGAGAGGCGGAGCGATTTCGCAAATGTTAGCTGGCTTGAAACAGGAAACTTAATCAGGGAAGGCCGACTGTGGTTCTTCGAGGAACGGTGTGTGTGTGCGTGCGCCAGAGTTCTCAGTGGGGTTTCAATCTGGCTGTTGACCGACCATGCGGTCTGTGATGGTGGCATTTCTAATGCACTTCTGCAGTAGCATGTTCCGTTCGTATGAAGCATTCGGCCAATCCACTGACCATACTTATCCTAAAGGTTTGTCGATTTGTAAAAAAAAAAAAAAAAAAGATTTTTTTTTTAAAAATATATATATATGTGTATATATATATATCATATATATCATCTCCTCTCCAGAAATATTACCGATTTAACATAATGGATATATCTCGGACTTCGTTGTTTCGTTGGAGCGATCATGGATTTCAATATTTCATTGTGCACACACATTATATATACATGTATATATACACACATTTACATAAACTATATATGCATGCATATATATATATATATATATATATATATATATATATATATATATATATACACACACATTTACATAAACTATATATGCATGCATATATATATTTATATATATATATATATACACACATTTACATAAACTATATATGCATGCATATATATATATATATATATATATATATATACACACACATTTACATAAACTATATATGCATGCATATATATATATATATATATATGTGCATGTATATATTTATATATATATATACACAAATACATAAACTACATCCAAACGCACTCACCACTCACATATATGTGTATACATACACACAAATATATATATGCATGTATATATACACACATACATACATACATACATACATACATACATACATACATACATACATACATAAACTACATCCAAACACGCACAGACACACACACACATATATATATATATAGTGTATTCTTACACTACATATATCTATCTATATGTATGTGTACATATATATATATATATATATATATATATATATGTGTGTGTGTATATATATATATATATATATATATTATTCAAAATATTAATAAATGAAGACGTTCACATACTCAAAATATATGTTTTATTATATATATTTCGGAGGTACTGTGCTGTTTTTTCAGTACGTTCTCATCAGATAAAATATATGAATTGATGTATGACATACCTCAATTGTCTTGATGGTTCAATTCCAGTATTGGCAGTGATATATATATATATATATATATATATATATATATATATATTGATTTATATTAATGCATTGAATAATATAGAATATATATATTTGTTTTTTGTCTTCTTCATTCTCAGATATGGATGGTACAGTCAGTGGATTACCTGGTTTTGCGGTTGTCTTCCCCGCTATAGTGAATATTAGCAGACCGGGAAGAAACGTCGGTGACAGAGAAAACCACTATAAAGACAGGAATTCGATTTCCCCATGGAGACCAAAGGTTACATACAAAATTATTGTACACAATCGGACGTTAATTTTAAACTTGGAATTACATTCGGATTTTATTTCACCGTTTTTAATAGTAAAACATTTTAATGCTAGTGGAAGGAAGTTTCACCAAAAGCCTTCGACTTGTCTTAAATGTTTTTACCAGGGAACTATAAATAATAACCCGGAAAACAGGGTCTCCGTTAGTCTGTGCAATGGAATGGTAAGTTAATTAATTCTTTTTCATTCACTTTCTTTCATTTTAAACACTTTTTTCTTGTTTTCTTTGGCCAGTTCTTCATAAAAGTTTTGGCTCCTGTCAACCAACAGTTGTCAAATTATATTTAAGTCGAATGCTGTCTGTCAAAAAATCAGTCTCTCTAGGATTATAACTGAAAAGTTATAATTGATATCGGCTTATTGGAGAGATCAATAATTTGAATTTAAGAATATATGTTGCTAAAGTTTTATTCGCTTAGAACTGTTCCTTATTATCCGAAGAATGTTTTGGGATTTTTGTCCCCCCCCCCCACATCCCTCTTGATTAGTTTGGTTCAATTAAGATACGCTTCTTTATGAATGTATGAATGAATGTATATATATACGAGTAAAATTATTACCTGTATGTATTGAATGTATATTTTGCTTGCAAGAGTGCTTGTAACGATTTAGAATAACAAATTTCTTTACAACGTATTTTGCCGTTTTTCTTCTAATATATAAGGAACAATTTCATTCCCGGGCAACGCCGAGTGCCTCTGATAGTTCAAGTATAAACAGTATATGTATATATAGAGAGAAAGGACCATATATCTATGAGAAAACACAACATATTGCATATATACAGAGCACATATTTCAAAAGATTTCTTCACATTTATATATATATATATATATATATAATGACTTCCTTCGAATGAAACAGTTCTAGTCCTGTAGAAGCTATTTCTATATTAAATATATATATTCTGCTATGTATTGAGTACCTTATTTACTGTCGTTACTCCCTATTGAACCCGACACACACACACACACACACACACACACACACACACACACACACACACACACACACACACACACACACACACACACACACACACACACACACACACACACACACACACACACACACACACACACACACACACACACACACACACACACACACACACATATATTAAAATGTTTGCTTTCTGTCGGGTATTTACAATAATAATATATATATTGTTGATATAGTAATTTGTTATAGTAAATTAATTGGAAATAAATGAATAAATCAGAGAGAATAATTGAATAAATGACATTTTCTGCCTGAGCACACACCGAATATTAGCACATGTACATTTATTTACATAGTAAATGTAACTTATGAAATGTGGTCCCTTGTTTTGTTATTGGGCCTGTAAGATTTATTAAATTATCATAATTTCGTTAAATATATTGGACATTTCTAAAACATTATGAAGCGGTGATTGGATGTTTTTATAATTTATATAATTTATATAATGGTTTCTGATTTAGGCACATAGCCACCAACAATTTTGGGGGAGGGGAAAGTCGATTAAATCGATCCGAGAAGAACCGCTTTATTGTTAAATAACTGTACATAAGTTGCTGTCTAATAAAAATTCTACCACACGCTCTTTATGTTTACATCAATAATATATAATTTATATAATTTATATAATTATTTCTACGTTAGGCATAAGGCCAGCAATTACCCAGTGCATTACTGGTACTTTATTTTATCGACCCCGTAAGGATGAAAGGCAAAGTTAACCTCGGCGGGATTTGAACTCAGAATGGCAAGGGCCGTAACTCTATGCGTCAAAGCATGGTGTCCGACCCTCTACCAATACTGCCAATCTACCGATATCATTTATATAATGACACCTTTTATGTAACTTCCACCTGATATAAATAGGTTTGCGTGTGTTTGTTGTTTTCTCTGTGTAGTGTTTATTTATCATAAACGCACACGCATATATATATATACACACACACAAAGGATTGGATTGCTATAGAAGATAACTTCATTTCTATCATTTATTAACTTATTTACTGAGAATAAACCGCTTTATTACTAACTAGCAGTAAAGCCCGGCGTTGCTCGGGGTCGCTCAGTAGCTGTGTTAAAGTTACAATGTTAAGTTTCTTTTTTGGCTTAAAAACTGTAGTGTCTACTGTGCAGACTTGCATGTGGTGTTTTTGATTAATATTCCCTCAACCAACAATATGCGTTATGAAGTTAAGAAAACATAACGATAACCCGAATGTTATAACAAAAGAGGATGCTGGGGATAGAAACTGCACTGGTTATTTATTAACAAAGATCGAAAATGTAAACACTGCAACGCAGAGAAAAACAACGTAAGACGCTCAATGTAAACAGAACAAAGGGAAATAACTCGTCACTTACGCTCAAAAATCGATACATTAGATTCGATTTCGTCACATAGGGTGGGTCAATTTGAAATATTTTTTTTCCGATGTCTTCGCTAGGGCTCAATGTACAAGTATAGCAATTTCGGTGCAATTCCGTGAGAGATTCTAAGAGGAGATGTGTGCCAAAAATCGATAGACAGACAGACAACCACAGCTTTATATATATAGATTAACTAACCAGGACAGTGGATTGGCAGTATCGGTAGAGCGTCAGACACCATGCTTCGCGGAATATAATGATGGTCCTTTACGGTCTGAGTTCGAATCCCGCTGAGGTTAGCTTTGCCTTTTATCCTTACGGGGCCGATAAAAGTACCAGTAATGCACTGGGATCGATTTAAACGACTTTCCCCAAAATTGTTAGCCTTGTGCCTAAATCAGAAATCATTATTAAATCGGTGGATTGGCAGTATCGGTAGAGGGTTGGACGCTATGCTTTCTAGCATAGTTACGTCCATTTACAGTCTGAGTTCAAATCCCGCCGAGGTTAACTTTGCCTTTCATCCTTACGGGGTCGATAAAATAAAGTACCAGTAATGTACTGGGTAATTGCTGGCCTTGTGCCAAAAGTAGAAACAATTATTAAATAACTAACTAATAAGTATCTGTCTCTGTGGCCGTAGTGGTAGGTGTTGAGACAGTAGAGGGTCTGTTCTGGGGTTCAATCTCAGTCAGGAATCTCTCGGTGGATTGGCAGTATTGGTAAGGGTCAGACATGCTTTCCAGCGTAGTTACGTCCTATTACAGCCTGAGTTCAAATTCCACCGAGGTCAACTTTGCCTTTCATCCTTACGGGGTCGATAAAATAAAGTACCAGTAATGTACTGAGTAATTGCTGGCCTTGATTAAATAACTAACTGTAAATAAGTTGCTGTCTATCATATAAAAATATCAACACACACACACACACTTCGTGTTTGCATTAATACTATATATACACTTTTATTGTGAAAAGGTAAAAAAAATTAAAATTTACTATTTACACTTAAAACATTGTTTTAAACATATCAATATATTTTGGTTATTATTTTGGTTTAAACATATCAATATATTTTGGTTATTATTTTGGTTTAAACATATCAATATATTTTGGTTATTATTTTGGTTTAAACATATCAATATATTTTGGTTATTATTTTGGTTTAAACATATCAATATATTTTGGTTATTATTTTGGTTTAAACATATCAATATATTTTGGTTATTATTTTGGTTTAAACATATCAATATATTTTGGTTATTATTTTGGTTTAAACATATCAATATATTTTGGTTATTATTTTGGTTTAAACATATCAATATATTTTGGTTATTATTTTGGTTGGTTATTATTTTGGTTTAAACATATCAATATATTTTGGTTATTATTTTGGTTTAAACATATCAATATATTTTGGTTATTATTTTGGTTTAAACATATCAACATATTTTGGTTATTATGTTGGTTGGTTATTATTTTGGTTTAAACATATCAATATATTTTGGTTTATAAAATATTATTTTAAATTGATATAATGTAATATTAGAACTTTTACTTTCGGAATCATTAGAGAGTCATCTCTACCTTGGTATGAGTTTAATTACCCTCACCGGGTACCAAATGACTATATTTAAGATGTATACTTATGTATGTATATATAATTATATGTATTGTTATATTTGGGGAGCGTCATATTATAATATTGCCAGGAAAAAAAAAAAAAAAAAAAATATATATATATATATACATACATACATATATTAAAGTGAACAACACAATATATAACTACTATATATATATTGTGTTCACTTTATAATTAAATAGCTCTGTTCTATACATAGAGCACTCTATTTTTCCTTTGCTTTTTCTTCGGAAATACCTAACACACACACACACACACACACACACACACACACACACACACACACACACACACACACACATACACACACACACACACACACACACACACACACACACACACACACACACACACACACACACCCCGAGTCAATATGTATTTATTAACTTTTGCAATAAAATATTAATTCTTCTAAAAGCATATTCTATTGTACTATCGAAAAAATATCAAAAATCGATAGAAACTGCCCGTTTAATATTCTCTAATATGTAATGATATTTAGGTATTTATTACCTGAAATAATCTAGTATTAAATTTGAAAAGAAGAAAGAAAAAAATAATAATAATAAAGTTCCGTTAACTTTGCCTTTCATCCTTATGGGGTCGATAAAATAAAGTACCAGTAATACACTGAGATAATTGCTGGCCTTGTGCCAAAAGTAGAAACAAGTTATTTTCCGGTTTGCACTCGGTAAAGTTAAAGATTTTGGTGTCATCTATAGAAATCTGACCCTGATAAAATCTAACATCTAATTAACTTTAAGTTAACACGCAACTTTAAGGTTAACATGCAGCAGGTTCGCCCACTTCAGAGAAAAGCACTATTTACTGTTTTATAATATTTCTATATATCCTCAAATTATATATTAATTTAGTTGTCTGTGAATGTATTTGCTTAGAACAAAGTAATGCTGTACTCGGCATAATTGCTCCATTTTCTTAAGATTTTTTTTTTTTTTTTTTTCGATCTGTGTCTTATTTGCTGTCTGCGCATTCGACTACTAAACAAAGGAGAACATAAGTTAAGTTCGTTGTCTATGGTTGTCATTTCTTCCCATTTAGTGAAGAAATAATAATAATAAAAATAATAAAAATAATAAAACATTTGCTGAATGAGTGTTTTATTTATTGTTATTGCAAAAGACGAGTAGAAAGAAATGTGAACGAGACAGAGAGAGAGAAAGAAAGAGAATTGTGGTGTATATTTTAAAAGAGGGTAGACAGCAGGCCCGTCTTAACGCATGGGCACGCTGGGCTGTTGCCCGGGGGGGGTCCCACGAGGATAGGGGGCCCATTTGTATTTTTATTCCTGTGAGTGGTTGTGTAGGTAGGGGGGGGGGGGGCAGTGCTCTGCTTTGCCCGGGGTGTAGGGGTGGGGGTGGTGGCCAATAATGCTGTTAAAACGGCCCTGGTAGACAGCTAACTAACTTTATCTTTCATCGTTACGGGATCGATAAAATAAAGCACCAGTAATGCACTAGGAGTAATTGCTGGCCTTGTGCCAAAAGTAGAAACAATTATTTTGTACTGTACAATTAAGATTTTAGTCCTTTTTCTTCTTGGATAGCTAACTTATTTTCTTATCTTGTACAATAAACATTTCAGTTTTTCGTCTTCTTACTCTCCACTTTTACCCATTTCAATTCTAAAAATATATGTAACATAAATATATATCCACTTGATCGTACACTTACCGCCTTCGACAATGTAATTCATCAAAGTAATGTAAAGTTTACAGCTCGTACTTAGTCACTACTAAGATTGCTGAGTTGGTCAACTAACATCCTTACTATGTATACGTAGAGAAAGCTGACTAATGTATTTTTCTCATCTCTCCTTTTCTATAACACACACACACATATACACACGCACACGCATACGCACACACATACACTCACACCTCCCTCCCCACACACATATACGAATACACATCCACACACAAACATCACATCTCTCTCTTTACACACACACACCTCCACATACACACACACACACACACACATCACATCTCTCTCTCTTTACACACACACACACACCGCCACATACACATACATACACACAACCTACGCACACCACATCTCCACACATATACATACACAACCTTCGCACGCATGCACACACTCATACACACACAACCTTCGCACACGCACATACACAAAACCACATTTCCACACATACATCTTCACGCATGCACACACACACACATATATCCACACATATACATACACAACCTTCGCACGCATGCACACACTCATACACACACAACCTTCGCACACACGCACTCACCACACACAACCTTTGCATGCACGCACACACACACACACACAACCTTTGCATGCACGCACACACAACCTTTGCACACACACGCACACACACACACACACACGCGCGCGCATACACAAACACAACTTTCACACACACACACACACACCTCCACCTCTCTCACACACACACACACACACCTCCACCTCTCACACACACACATATGTGTTAGTAAGTTATAAACCAGCATCCAGATAGACAGCAACACGGCAACACAAGTTGGTACACGTACATCTAAAAACGCGTTAGTCAGCTTTTCAAGATGTGTGTGTGTGTGTCTGTGTATGTGTGTGTATGTGCATGTGTGTGTCTGTGTATATATGTGTGTGTGTCTGTCTGTCTGTGTATGTGTGTGTGTGTGTGTGTGTGTATACAGAAGCAAACGTTAATCACAACACTCAGCTTTATTTTGAAGGTTTTCCTGAATCTAACTGCTAAATATGTTAAAAACATCGAAAATAAAACATATGACTACTACTACTTCTACCACATAATAATAATTGTTTCTACTTTTTGGCACAAGGCCAGCAATTACCCCAGTGTATTACTGGTACTTTATTTTATCGACCCCGTAAGGATGAAAGGCAAAGTTAACCTCGGCGGGATTTGAACTCAGAATGGAAAGGGCAGTAACTCTATGCGTCAAAAGCATGGCGTCCGACCCTCTACCAATACTGCCAATCCACCAATAATGGTTTTTGATTTAGGCACAAGGCCAACAATTTTGTGGGAAGGGAAAGTCGATTAAATCTACCCTAGTGCCAGCGGCAAAGCTCTGGTGATGCTCGGGGCAAATCTTGATTGTATGCCACAAAGACTCAAGTATTAGGCCTAATGCCCGAAAGACTTAAGTATAAGGCCTAATATTATGAGAAAGGAAAACATTTTGAATATATAAACACAGATGAAACATGAAATAAACGCTTTATTCGATTTTAATATAATCAATCAAATTTATGAAGTTCTTTTCCCCAAATGATGCCCCCCCCATCCAAAGGATGCCCGGGGCCGACGCACCATCGACCCATCCCCATCTGCACGCTACTTTTCAGTACATTACTGGTACTTTATTTTATCGACCCCGTAAGGATGAGAGGCAAAGTTGACCTCGGCGGGATTTGAACTCAAACTGCAAAGGGCCATAACTCTATGCTGCAAAGCATGGCATCCGATCTTCTACCAATACTGTTTCTACTTTAGGCACAAGGCCTGTAATTACCCAGTGCATTACTGGTACTTTATTTTATCGACCCCGTAGGGATGAAAGGCAAAGTTAACCTCGGCGGGATTTGAACTCAGATCGTAAAGGGACGTAACTATGCTGGAAAGCATGGCGTCCGATCCTCTACCGATACTGCCAATCCACCGCCTTCTA
>OZ024758.1:25379582-25384582 GCA_964016885.1 Eledone cirrhosa
AACCATATTTATTTCGTTATATATATTTCAGGGATATCATATTAACAATATGTTATGCCATCTTCAGACAAAATACAATATAAACAGTCTTATAAATAAATAGATACGTCATACCTTTCAATCACCTTGCATTTGTGAGGTTGATTTGGCAGATCAACCTCACAAATGCAAGGTGATTGAAAGGTATGACGTATCTATTTATTTATAAGACTGTTTATATTGTATTTTGTCTGAAGATGGCATAACATATTGTTAATATGATATCCCTGAAATATATATAACGAAATAAATATGGTTTTATAAATATAGTTTCCATTTATTTAATATCATAAATATATATATATATATATATGTGTGTGTGTGTGATCTACTCTTATGTGTGCGCCTGTTTGTCTCTGACTCGTTGCAATCGATAACGATAGCGCAGGTGGTGGTATTTGTTTACGTACCTCGCAGACAGTGGTGCCACTGCCTACCAGTTAGACGTGTGATGAGTTGTACTTTACTTACAAAAACAAAGGTGATATTTCGTATTACTAAGTTTTTTTTTTTTTTTTTTTTTTTTTTTTAAAACTAAGAACCTTACGATTTTGTAAAAGGAATATGTGGTATTATAGAAAGATACCCCCTCAATTTCAGTGGGAAATATTTGTTGATTTTTTTTTCTAGGTCGTATCGTCAATTAAACTTACCTCCTAATATAGCCATAGGGACATTTTTCCACGGAAAAGGAGAGGGTGGTGCTGGACTCGGACTTTGGGGGGGGGGGGGGTTAGGGTAAAGAAACCACCAGGAGGGGCCAGGTCCGAGGGTTACCCCCCCCCCCCGCTCTGATATCTGGAGAAAAAAGTGTGTCCTATGCAGAAGGTAAGATTAGTTGGTCGCATACTAAAGAAAAAAAAAAAAGGGAATTTTCATCTTACCTCAATAATTGTTTCTAATTTTGGCACAAGGAAGGCCAGCAATTATCCCAGTGTATTACTGGTACTTTATTTTATCGACCCCCGTAAGGATGAAAGGCAAAGTGAATGTTGCAAAATAAATAGAAATAGTATGTCTGGTCAGTGTTGGATTTAGGACAAATGAGGTCCTGTGCTAGTTAAGTTATGATGCCCCTTACTTGGGCCCTGAAGGAGGAAAACAAATTTTGGCAGGAAGAAGGGTTCCCCTGGCCAAGAGGGCCCTGTGCTTAAGCACATCTAAGTACAATGGTAAATCCAGCACTGTGTCTGGGAAATCAGTAGCCCCACTTCAGTACTGACTTGGTCTATGTAGACCCGTCCAACCCTTACTAGCAGGGAAAGTAGCGGACATTAAATGATGATGAGTATAACCACACTATCTTTGTGATGGACTGGCGCTTGTCCAAGGGGAGAGTCTTGTACTCTCAATTACTTCATGCCACGGAAACCAGGATAAGCACCAGCCTGATGTGCCTCAGGGTTCAAGACAGACTTTTATAAGAACACTTATACGTACCCAGTTTCTTCAAAATAGAGAAATTATTTCATTTATTGCTCAGTCTTCACTAGATTTTAGAAGGTACTAGACCACCTGTGACCCGTTGCATCACGTTCACTTAAAAATATTTTTTTTAAATCATGTTCACAGCCTTTTCTCTCTCTCTCTTCCATGTTCCTTCTCTGTCCCCCCTCTCTCTCTCTGTCTCTCTTTCAATCTACTCTTTCACAACCACTATCTCTTTCTCTCTATCTTTCTCTCTCTCTATTTATGAAAGTACCTGGAAAATCCCCGTATCTCGGGAACCCATGCTCCAATTTACGCGAAACTTGTTTTATTCTATTTGTATTCCCATTTCAGGGACAACTTCCTTTCAAAGTGTTTTCCCATTATGCACTGTTTTTGCTGTATTACATTACAGACACGACATAATCACAGAGTTTTAGTAGAATTTGAGGGTATTTGGTAATCCCACACACAATGTGCTACTTATTCTGTTGCAGATGCATATGTTCCTGTTTAAAATGAGACCAATCTTATCCAGCTGTTCCTGAACTCTAGATATATTATAGCTTTAGGCAAAAAGCATTAATAAAAGAAATGCTTCTGTTTTGTTTATTATTTAGTCTGTAGACAAGCAGTTCCTTCAGCTGTTCATGCAGTTGAAGTTGAGTTATGGACTTAAGTCTTTGCAGTCAGTTGTAGATAGTTTTTCTCTGATGTAACTGTAAAGGTTAATTCTGGTTTCTGATTTAAGCACAAGGCCAGCAATTATTATTTTTTTTTTTGGGGGGGGGGTCTATTAAATCGACCCAGTGCATTACTGGTTCTTTATTTTATCGACCTTGTAAGAATGAAAGGCAAAGTTAAACTCAGCGGGATGTGAACTCAATACTACTACTAATAATTGTTTCTACTTTTGGCACAAGGCCAGCAATTATCCCAGTGTATTACTGGTACTTTATTTTATCGACCCCGTAAGGATGAAAGGCAAAGTTAACCTCGGCGGGATTTGAACTCAGACTGTAAAGAGACGTAACTATGCTAGAAAGCATGGCGTCCGACCCTTTAACGATACTGCCAATCCAAATGGTTTCTGATTAGGCACAAGGTCAGCAATTACCCCAGTACATTACTGGTACTTTATTTTATCAACCCCGTAAGGATGAAAGGCAAAGTTAACCTCGGCGGGATTTGAACTCAGACTGTAAAGGGACGTAACTATGCTAGAAAGCATGGCGTCCAACCCTCTACCGATACTGCCAATTCACCTTGCATTAATAATGGTTTCTGATTTAGGCACAAGGCCTACAATTTGAGGGGGTGGGGGTTGAATAAATCTACCCCAGTCCATTACTGGTGCTTTATTTTATTGACTATCTTGTCATTAATAATGGTTTCTGATTTAGGCACAAGGCCTACAATTCGAGGGTGGAGGGAGTTGATTAAATCTACTCCAGTGCATTACTGGTATTTTATTTCATCGACCTTTTAAGGATAAAAGGTAAAGCTAAGCTTGGCAGGATTTGAAATCACAACATAAAGGGCCATACTTTATGCTGTAAAGCATGGTATCCAGCACTCTACCGATACTGTCAGTCTACTGCCCTTGTGTAAAAATTAACAATGAAGTTTACAAAGAGCAAAGATGAAAATATGTGACCCGGTATTAGAAACTGGACAATGATGCTATATTTTCTAGTTCAGTGCCATAAAGTTCTATATTTGAAGCCTACTTAAAGTATCTTAGACATTTGTCTCTTTAGCTGTTGATATAAATATAAGTAAGGCAGTAAATTGGCAGAGTTGTTAGAATATCAGATAGAATACTTTGCCGGATTTGTTTCAGCTCTCTTCTCTCTGAGTTCAAATCCTGCCGAGGTCAACTTTGCCTTTCATCCATGAGGTCAATAAAAAAGTACCAGTTTAGTACTGAGGTAGATTTTTTTTCTCGATATCATCGTCATCATCATCATTTTACGTCCGCTTTTCCCGGCTTGCAAGGGTGGGACGGGTCTTATTCAGCACAACATCTCTCCACTTGTCACGGTCCTTCGTCATCTTCACCGTGAGCTTCAGCAATATGAGGTCTGTTCTCACCACCTCCGCCCATGTTTTTCATGGTCTACCTCTACCATGTCTTCCTTCAACTGGCATATCTCTTTATCATTTCCATTCTCACAGTCTCTCAATGCTTCTCCGGAAGAAACCTGCTGCTGTATTCAGACCTGGAGAGGAGATGGACTCTGCAAGGTTTTAAAATGTCCTAGAAATGCTGTCTGTCAATATAATGCCTCTATGACTCCCTCAGAAGTTATAGGACCATGCATGCATAAGTGCCATGATAAAATGCATCCAGATAGCAGTGAGTTAGGATACGGTCGAGACCACATCACTATTCACTGCTATTGGGGCGGAGTTGGCCACCTTGCAGGTGCAAGCCCTGCAGGGGAGTAGCTGTTTCAGTGCCTCTCCCTCAGCATGTTTCCTTCACCATCCTCTGGGGCAATGCCTTCTCCATCCTGTTGACCAGGACCCCGAGGCAAAGGGTAAATTAGAATATGGTGGAGGATACTCGTTCAGATGTCACTTCTACAACTAAAGTATATTTACAAATTCCTATCTACATTTGTCACTTAATTTTTATGACAAATGCATCCAGCATGTCCACTCTTTGAGGTGGTTGGCATTAGGAAAGGTATCCAACGATAGAGACCATGCCAAATATGGAACATATGAGTAAGGTAGGTCAACCTAACCCATCTGGTCTCGGACCATGGCAACCTGTCCAACCCATTCCAGTGTGGAAAGTGGAAATAAAATGACGATATATAGTCAATCAAATTGACCCTAGTATTTAACAGGTCCTTATTTATCATGTGAAGTTGCGGGGCTTTGTGGTTGAGGTATTTGGCTCAGAACTGTAAGGTTGTGAGTTTGGTTCCTGGCAGTGCATTGTCTCTTTGAGCAAGACATTTTATTTCACGTTGAGAGAGAAACTGTCTGAGAGGGATAGAATGTAGTGTACGGGAGAGGAGACTGAGGTGGTATGGACATGTGATGCGCATGGAGGATGACCGATGGGTGAAGAAGTGCCAGGAATTGCCAGTTGAAGGAAGACGTGGTAGAGGTAGACCACGAAAAACATGGGCGGGGGTGGTGAGAACAGACCTCAGATCATTGAAGCTCACGGTGGAGATGACGAGGGACTGTGACGAGTGGAGAGATGCTGTGCTGAATAAGACCTGTCCCACCCTTGAAAGCAGGGAAAAGCGGACGTAAAATGATGATGATGTTGCTCTATGCTACAAAGAATGTTATTTGACGCTCTATCGATACTGCCGGTCTCTAATATTGAGAACTGTCATTAGCTAGAATCTACATGAACTTACATCATTACATTACATTACACTATTGACTTGTAAAAGGAATGTAGTTTGTTTTGACAACAATGGAGGCACATGGCTTAGTGGTTAGAGCATTGGCCTTGCAATCGAAAGGTTGTGAGTTCAATTCTCAGACCGGGTGATGTGTTTCTC
>OZ024758.1:25389582-25434582 GCA_964016885.1 Eledone cirrhosa
ACCACAACCACCACTGTTTCTTACTCCTCCTCCACCACCACCACCACTGTTTCTTACTCCTCCACCACCACCACCCCACCATCTCCTCCCCTTCCACCTCCTATTCCTTTTCCTCATCATCATCATCTTTGTCAGCTTTTCATGCTGGCATTGGTTGAACAGTTTGTTGTGTTTTGAGACTATGCTGGTCAGGTGACTACATCTTGGTCGCACATTCCATATTTGGTATGGTTTCTATGGCTGTATGTCCTTCCTGATAATACCCTCCACCTTACAGAGTGTACTGGGAGTGTTTTTTTTTTTGTTTTGTGGAACTAGTACTACTATTTTAGCCACCCACCCAACATTTCAATACACTCAAGCTATGAGCCCCTGCCCCACCCCCACCACAGTCTAAGGACTGAACCTTGGACTTCTACCTGCATATTAATCCTTTAGCATTTACATTAGGCACCTCTTAATCAAATATACACCCCCATCCCAATACCCCAACTCCTCACCCCCATCAACACCACGCCTTTCTCTATAAAGTTATGTTGGTACCACAACATCCAGTCCTAAATAAATGAGGTCGTGTAGGTGTCACGACAAAAAAACAACAACACACAGTCCACGCTGTAATGTGGCCATGTAGGTAACACAGTAAAAAGCTCCCAGTCCACACTGTACATGTGGTTGGTGTTAGGAAGGGCATCCAGCCGTAGAAAACCCGCCAGACAGTCCTATATGAGTGAGACACGGTTACCCGACCAATTTTACCTCAAGTGGGACAATTCCCGTCTAAACCCATGCTAGCGTGGAAGGTAGACGTTAAACGATGATGATGATTACTCTATATTTACTATTGTATTTTTATGGTAAAGGCTTTATCTTACATAATTATCTCACATAATATTGAGTCTATGAGATTTTTATGTTATCTTTTTAGAAAAAAATACCATTAAGATCTCTATGAGCGGTCGGTTATGGCCAGTTTGAACAGAAACAGGTGAGAGAATTCTGGCTGGATATGGCCGGTTTAAATGCTAAAGGGTTAAACTTGTCATTGTACTCATTGTACTTAACTAGCTGGTCATATCTCTGTATATAACTTGTACAGCCCTCACAAACCATTCCTTCACACCAAGCTTCCTTGTAGTCCTTGTTTACAAATTACTATTTTAGAGTTTTGGAAATGATTTAGTGATTATCAGTGAAGGATTGATAATTTCCTTCATACCATAAAAATTATATTATTTAGAAAATATATTGTATAAAGGAAAGTATATATCTAAACACTTGCACTTTAAAACAGTCTAATAAGGACTTATCAAAATATTAATTCCATGTCATCATATTTGATATTATGAGTACCCACTATATATATATGTGTGTATGTGTGTGCGTGTGTGTGTGTAAACATATACACATGCACACACATTTAAAGTAATCATAAAGCCAAAAACAACTTTTTTTTTTTTTTTTTTTTTTTTTTTTTTGCATAGTACTGTATATTTTTTCTATTAATTGCTGGATATTGCAACTTCAAGTTTCACTGCTATATAGCATGCAAGTTGTATGGTGCTACCCTTTTAAAATTGATTTTTGTCTAGTGGAAAGGTCCTTGCCCAAGGCCTTCGCAAACCATTCAAAACTGTTAAGCAGATAAATTCAGTAAAAACTTAACAAAGCTATTTAACAAGTTGGACCTAAAAATTACAGTATCAACATTAAAATAGTCAATTTTTTAGAGGTAACATTTAACCATATCATTGAAAAGCCCTGCAATACATTAAACCAAATCTATAGAATAATGCACTCACATTTAGTGATTTTAAAGAAGACATTAAAAATGAGAGAGTCACTCCAGGTAGAGCCGTTATTTCTCTGAAATGAGAGGTCACAGCTCCAATACAATGGGCATGTGGTTAGAATGTCTCAGGAGAGAATCACTGGATAGATTTGTAGGTTGGAGATCAGAGATTCACTCCAGGTAGAGCCGCTACTTCTCTGAATTGAGAGATCACAGCTCTGATACAATGGACATGTGGTTAGAATGTCTCAGGAAAGAATCACTCACTGGACATATTTTACAGGCAAAACCAACTGACAGGAGAGCCAGGGGTAAACCCCGAGCAAGATGGTTGGATAACATTCATGAGCTTGGCTGGTCATGCTTGGGGATCCAGCCAGATCAGTTGGACACAGGTACTTCTGACAGGACTTCCTAGAAGGTGTGTTTGAGGACTCTACTCTCACGAACTTCCCAGATATAAGTTGGTAAAGAAGACATTAAATATCATAAGCACACTATTTACTATGAAGTGTTGAAAAATGTTTTCCATACTTCTATCACCTAGTCACTAGCACAATTTCACAGAAGTGTTAAAGTTTTGTGACACAGTAGTCAATACTATTAAAGAAAACTAAAACTAAAGTGAATGTAGCAGTTTTTATGTAGTCTAAGATGGCTAAAATGGTGTTGCACAAAGGGAATATGCAAGAAATTGGTAATATACCTTCAAATTAACTGCAATTGGAAACCCATCAAAGACATTTCAAGCCATCACATTGAGCCATAATGCATCAGTGTATTTGTCCCAGCATAGTTTTCATTGATGATCTGGTCAATATTTGTGACACTAAGCTTGTGTGACATCTGTGTGGTTTATACAAGCAAATTTGGCAGCAGCTAGTTTAAAAAGAGACCTTATCAGGGTTAAAGCTGAAGAAGACAATTGAGGTGGGGGGTTTATCTAGAGAAAGAAGCCCATCAAATTTATATTACCCTTTGGAAATTGGGGGCTACCAATGAAAAGGAAGCTTGAGATTTTAGGCATAATCATAGACAGTAGGCTTATGTAGACAGAACATATATTCACAATAGTGCAATAGATGTGTGGGGTGGTACAATATATTGCAAGGAAGTTTAACAAAGAAGGAAAAGCTGCCCTTTACCAAGCCCTAGATCTGATCTGAAGCATGTGGGAGTACTTCTGGCTCTGCTGGATAAATCTCACAAAGCCTTTAGTATTTACATTACTCGACATTTACTATTGTATTGTCACAGTAAAGGCTTTACCTCACATAATTATTTCACATAATATCGAAGCTATGAGATTTTGATATTATTTATTTTGAGAACTGTTGTGGATTGGCAGTATCGGCAGAGAGTCGGACACCATGCTTTGCAGCATGGAGTTAAGGCCCTTTATGATCCGAGTTCAAATCCCGCTGAGGTTAACTTTGCCTTTCATCCTTACGGGGGTCGATAAAATAAAGTACTAGTAATGCACTGGGGTAATTGCTGGCCTTGTGCCAAAAGTAGAAACAGTTATTTATTTTGAGAACAATACCTTAACATAAGTATGAGTGGCCAGTTACAGCCGGTTTGAACAGAAAGAAGTGAAAGAATTCTGGCTGGATACGGCTGGTTTATCCACCAAGACTATAGCTGTTTGCTTTATCCATAAAGAGTCTAGTTGAAATATATATATAACGCGTGTGCATGTATGTGTGTGTGTGTGTGTGCATGTGTATGTGCACGCATTTGTGTGTGTTTGCATGTGTGTGTGTATGTCTGTTTGCATGTATGTGTGTGGGTATGTGAATATATTACTCAGCTGTAGAAATGAGATGATAGGGACTGGGGACCCTATCATTCCACTGCAAAGTGGTCGTGGAGGTGCCACGGAAAAAAAAGGCACCCAACACTCACTGTAAATGAGGTTGGTGTTAGGAAGGGCATCCAGCTGTAGAAATCAAGCCAGAATCAGTTCCCGTCCCACCCTTCTAAGCAGGGAAAAGCGGACGTAAAATGAAATGATGATGATAAAATGATTCTAAGGAGATGACTTTTCAAGATTTTATTTGGATGGAATTTAGCAGCTATAAATTTGTAAATTTGAGTGCAAAGTCATTAATAAAATTCAGAATGTTGGTGAATTAATGTATTTGTACTTAAAGTAGTTGAAAGATATCAATAATTAAACAAGTAGAATTATTAATATAAAGTGGGGTGTGCTCGTGTGTGGAGTTGCTATAAATTAGATTATAAAATAGGATAAAGACCCTTAACACTTTAGCATTTACATTACTCTATATTTGGCTTTACCTCAGATAATTATCTCACATAATATCGAATCTATGAGATTTTGATAATATTTTTGAGAACAATACCTTAACATCAGTATGAGTTGCCATTTACAGCTGGTTTGAACAGAAAGAGGTGAGAGAATTCTGACCATATCCAGCCAGAATTCTCTCACGTCTTTCTGTTCAATCTGGCCATAACTAGCCACTCATACTGATGTATTGTACTCAAAATAATATCAAAATCTCACAGATTCGATATTATGTGAGGTAATTATGTAAGATAAAGCCTTTACTGGGAAAATACAATAGTAAATATAGAGTAATGTAAATGCTAAAGGGTTAAAGGTGGAAAATGAAGTTGCCATCGTCCATGAGAGATATGTGGTTTGTTTCCTTGTAGTAGCTAGTGGTAACTTCTTTTTCTGTTTTTAACCCTTAAGCATTCACATTACTCTATATATACTATTATATTTTCATGGTAAAGGCTTTACCTCGCATAATTATCTCACATAATATCGAATCTATGAGATTTTGAAAGTATTTATTTTGAGAACAATACCCTAACATCAGTTTGAGTGACCAGTTACAGCCAGTTTCAACAGAAAGAGGTAGAGAATTCTGGCCAGTTTTTGGCTGGTTTGAACACTAAAGGGTTAAGGGTCTTCACCGCAGTAGCGCCCACTTTGAGAACCTCTGCTCTATAATATGTTTATTATGGGTTTTGTCTGTTACTACCTACAGAAATGATCTGTGAATGAAAAATATAAAACTATAAATCTTTTCAATGCTTCAAGAGGCTCATACAGGTGAATTTTTATCTCCAGTTTCAAGATGTTAAGGAAACGTGAGCTAAATCTAACCTGTTTAGGATGCTAGTCTATCTCTTTTAATATCGTCAGATACTCAGGTATCTATTTTCAACAGCTAGGTGACTGAAAGCACATGGAATATCTGCAGAGGATTTGAATGACCTCGTCTCTCTTGGTTGTCCATCGTGAACGATGATGACATCTTCTTTATTTCAGTGCCCGTCTGGCGTGGGCACGAAGGTGGCTGTGGAGGCCGATCCTTGACTTGCAGGTCTGGGGATCACCTGTTACCTCCGCCTCTCGCCCATCGCCGCAGGGCTTTAGGAGTGCACGCTAAGGAAGAAACCTGTGCGGGAAAGGTTTATAGTGGGAGGGCCAGTGCACAGTGACGGTCCCACTCACTCGGCCGCAGAAGCCAGAATCCGGTGGTACGGAGGACCGTCACGACCAGGGACTTCCTTGGCTGCAGTGGATGGCCACGACGTCTGTAGTGACCTGGTGGAGCAATACCATATCCACGTGGTCATTTTTATTCTACACCACGTGAGCTGTAATTCTCCATAAGTATTTACAGCTAGATAAAGAATTAAGAATACAGTATCTTAACTTAGAACATTCCAGATATTTATGATAAGTTATATATTTTTGCCCAAATGCCAACAAGATGGCAATGACATTCTTGTGACTTGGCCAACTGTAGCTTTTATATGTGAGCAGAGATACTCATTCATTACAAATTACAGATAAAATACACTATTTTGAATTAATCAATAACGAATTTGGAAGAAATTACTGAAATTATTTCAGTTTTTAAGATGTTATTTGTAACATATCAAAAAGGTTTTTATTTAAAATTATGTTGGAATATTTTAATTTAACCCTTTAACATTTGCATTACTGTATATTTACTATTGTATTTTCACGGTAAAGGCTTTACCTCACATGCTACAGAATCTATGAGATTTTGATATTATTTATTTTGAGAACAAAACCTTAACATCAGTATGAGCAGCCGGTTATAGCCAGTTTGAAGAGAAAGAGGTGAGAGAATTCTGGCCGGTTTAAATGCTAAAGGATTAAATAAGAACCCTCTAAATGGATAGTTTTGTTTTATAGAACCAGATGTGGTTTTAGGCAGGTTTGTATCAAAAGGGTTAATTATAAGGAGCTGACTCTCCCTTCTAATTGTTATAAATAACAATTTATATTGGAACTACTTAGAATTGAATTGTCTTCATAACTTTGAGAACAGTTCTATTCTATAACTGCTTCCAAGTGCTGTAAATTTTAACCTTTGTTAACCCTTTACCATTTACATTACTCTATATATACTATTGTATTTTTGTGGTAAAGGCTTTATCTCACATATTTCACATAATATCGAATCTATGAGATTTTGATGTTATTTATTTTGAGAACAATACCTTAACATCAGTATGAGCAGCTAGTTACAGCTGGTTTGAACAGAAAGAGGTGAGAGAATTCTGGCCGGATATGGCCGGTTTAAATGTTAAAGAATTAAACACTTTCACTGAAATGTTGATTTTTGTTTGTTCACTGACAATATAAATGTTAAAAACCAAAACAGAAAACATTGTTTTGAAATTCTTACAAAATATTTATTATAGGTAAAATACTTGGGCATGACCTAGGGGGGTACTAGCTTGAATGTTGCTGTACTAATACAGAAATACAGAGAAAGCTGCTGATGATGCATCAATAATTAATCAATTATTTTTATATTAGTTGTTTTGAAGAGCAAGGATAACCCTAACCCTAACCCTAACCCTAACCCTAACCCTAACCCTAACCCCAACCCTAACCCTAACACCAACCCTAACCCTAACCCTAACCCTAACCCCAACCCTAACACCAACCCTAACCCTAACCCTAACCCTAACCCTAACCCTAACCCTAACACCAACCCTAACCCTAACCCTAACCCTAACCCTAACCCTAACCCTAACCCCAACCCTAACACCAACCCTAACCCTAACCCTAACCCTAACCCTAACCCTAACCCTAACCCCAACCCTAACACCAACCCTAACCCTAACCCTAACCCTAACCCTAACCCTAACCCTAACCCTAACCCCAACCCTAACACCAACCCCAACACCAACCCCAACCCTAACCCTAACCCTAACCCCAACCCTAACCCTAACACCAACCCCAACCCTAACACCAACCCTAACCCCAACCCTAACCCTAACACCAACCCCAACCCTAACACCAACCCTAACCCCAACCCTAACCCTAACACCAACCCCAACCCTAACACCAACCCTAACCCTAACCCTAACCCCAACCCTAACCCTAACACCAACCCCAACCCTAACCCCAACCCTAACCCTAACCCTAACCCCAACCCTAACCCTAACACCAACCCCAACCCTAACACCAACCCTAACCCTAACCCTAACCCCAACCCTAACCCTAACACCAACCCCAACCCTAACACCAA
The DNA here is from genome assembly GCA_964016885.1 of Eledone cirrhosa. Lineage (NCBI taxonomy): Eukaryota > Metazoa > Mollusca > Cephalopoda > Octopoda > Eledonidae > Eledone > Eledone cirrhosa. The sequence continues at coordinate 25,396,930 of OZ024758.1, forward strand.
CCCTAACCCCAACCCTAACCCCAACCCTAACCCTAACCCCAACCCTAACCCTAACCTCAACCCTAACCCTAACCCCAACCCCAACCCTAACCCCAACCCTATAGAATCCCCATTGTTTTGGAAGACTCATAGACTAGGATTTTTGTTGTTGTTGTTGTTGTTGTTACTGTTTAGCGAGAGAGGAAAGGTAGTGACCAGAAGACTTTTGTGGTCTTCACAACTGGAAAGTATAAGGAACATACTCCCAAACTGGAGACCTGATTCAATTGTTTGTAATGGATTAGTCTCTGCTAAGGTGCGTGGCCTAGTGGTAAGGGTGTTGGACTTACAATCATGATGTCATGGGTTCTATTCCTGGGCTGGGTTGCATGTTGTGTTCTTGAGCAAAACACTTCATTTCACGTTGCTCCAGTATACTCAGCTGAAAATGAGTAGGTGGGGGTTTAACTCTGTGATAGACTGGCATCCTGTTCAGGTGGGAGTCTTGTACTCTCAGTTACTTCACACCATGAAACTGAGATAAGCACCGACCTAACGAGCCATCTAGCTTAAGACAGACTTTAGACTTGAACTTTTTAGAAGGTTGTCCAAGGGTCAGGTGACAGTGTTTAACTGGGTGACAGTATATGTCTCTCACTCAAGTAGATCACTGTGAGATTTGAACACAGAATGCAAGGAGTTTGGAAGAAATATCACAAGGCACTTTCTTTGATTCTTTAACAAATCCATCAATACACTATTCTGAACTGGCATTTTTATTTTATTGACCCCCAAAAGAACAAGCAGCATAGTTGATATTAATGAGATTTGAACCCAGAACACAGAAAGCTGTATAGGGCTTATATGTCAGCTGGTTGTTTGCCTTTATTTTGGTTAGGTTCAACTTTACTATTGACTAGTTAACCAAGTTTGAGCTCAAGCTTCTCTTGAAATAAAAAAAAATGAAGTAGTCTACATATAAAAAAAAAGTATATGGTATCCATTTAGAAGAATTTGCTGCAATACTTAAAGTTGCATAAAATATTTTTTAATTTTTATATAAATATAATTTCATTACAAATATATTGCCAACTCACCAAAATGTTATCAGTTACCCACACTTCTAAAAGTAAAGAAGAAAAAAAGAAAAGAAAAACATTATCTTATCAATTAAGGTATAGATTTCCTGAAAGGTTAAAGAATTCTTTGACTCTCATTACTTTCCAGTTCGAGCCTTATTCCTAAAATAGATCCATCCCTTATCACCAGAAACCAGACTTACCAAAAGCTAATCGCTGAACTGATTATAAGGAAAACGTTTTACTCTTGTTTCTTTTATCTGTCTCCTTTGGAAAAGTTAATTTTAAAAATTTGTGTTATATAAATACTAATATAAGTATTATTTATCTAAAGGGATTAGAGTTTTATGTGAATTTTAGCCTAGCACAGCATTATAAAGTATAATGAAGCCAAATATCTACAATTATTGTGAGGATGGTGGGGCACGCATGCTACATCTTGAGGTGAGGATGCTACATCTTGAGGTGAGGATGCTACATCTTGAGGTGAGGATGCTACATCTTGAGGTGAGTATGCTACATCTTGAGGTGAGCATGCTACATCTAAGGTGAGCATGCTACATCTTGAGGTAAGCATGCTACATCTGGAGGTAAACATGCTACATCTGGAGGTAAACATGCTACATCTGGAGGTAAACATGCTACATCTGGAGGTAAACACGCTACATCTAGAGGTAAACATGCTATGTCTGGAGATAAGCAACTAGAGGCGAGCACGCTACATCTTGGGATAAGCCTGATACATCTAGACATAAGCATGTTATATCTAGAGACAAGCATGTTATATCTAGAGACAAGCATGCTACATCTGGAGGTAGACTTGATACATCTAGAAGCAAGCATGCTACATCTAGATGCCAGAAAGCAAAATCTTTGATCCAGTTTTGATTTCTAGTTGAAGTCTAGCTGAAGTAGTTGCAGTGAATTGCCTCAGTACTTCTTCTGACTCTGTGTTCTGAGTTCAAATCCTGCTACGGTCAACTTTGTTTTTCATCATTTTGAGGTTGATAATAAGTCTAGAGGTGGTGGATTGACAAAATTGTTAAATAGTGATATATGATGCTTCATGGTATGGTTCAACTCTGTGTTCTGAGTTCAAATTCCACCATTTGTCTCTGGAAAAGTGTCAATGCTTACCCAGAAGAGCTTGTGACAGTCAAGTTGTTCCAGTAATGGAAACGTCAATGAAACATATTTTTGTTTGTTTGATCTGACAATCAAATCCTTTCCCTTTTTGCAGTTAAGTCACTTCACTTATGTTGCCTTTTCCTCCCAAAATCAAGGATTTGTGACTACGTTAGCTAATCAACATTGAAAAGAGTGAAGTGATTAAATGATTAATCCAATATATTCAGGAATCATTTTTGTCTGCCGTCCACATGTAAGTACATGGCACCATTTTTGTATGGTGTCCACATGTAAAGTACATTGTACCATGTTTGTATGGTGACCACATGTAAAGTACATTGTATCATGTTTGTATGGTGTCCACATGTAAAGTACATTGTACCATGTTTGTATGGTGTCCACATGTAAAGTACATTGTATCATGCTTGTATGGTGTCCACATGTAAAGTACATTGTACCATGTTTGTATGGTGACCACATGTAAAGTACATTGTATCATGTTTGTATGGTGTCCACATGTAAAGTACATTGTACCATGTTTGTATGGTGTCCACATGTAAAGTACATTGTACCATGTTTGTATGGTGTCCACATGTAAAGTACATTGTACCATGTTTGTATGGTGTCCACATGTAAAGTACATTGTATCATGTTTGTACGGTGTCCACATGTAAAGTACATTGTACCATGTTTGTATGGTGTCCACATGTAACGTACATTGTACCCTGCTTGTATGGTGTCCACATGTAAAGTACATTGTACCATGTTTGTATGGTGTCCACATGTAAAGTACATTGTACCATGTTTGTATGGTGTCCACATGTAAAGTACATTGTACCATGTTTGTATGGTGTCCACATGTAAAGTACATTGTACCATGTTTGTATGGTGTCCACATGTAAAGTACATTGTACCCTGCTTGTATGGTGTCCACATGTAAAGTACATTGTACCATGTTTGTATGGTGTCCACATGTAAAGTACATTGTACCATGTTTGTATGGTGTCCACATGTAAAGTACATTGTACCATGTTTGTATGGTGTCCACATGTAAAGTACATTGTATCATGCTTGTATGGTGTCCACATGTAAAGTACATTGTATCATGCTTGTATGGTGTCCACATGTAAAGTACATTGTACCATGTTTGTATGATGTCCACATGTAAATTACATTGTACTATGTTTGTATAGTGTCCACATGTAAAGTACATTGTACCATGTTTGTATGGTGTCCACATGTAAAGTACATTGTACCATGTTTGTATGGTGTCCACATGTAAAGTACATTGTACCATGCTTGTAAGGTGTCCACATGTAAAGTACATTGTATCATGCTTGTAAGGTGTCCACATGTAAAGTACATTGTACCATGTTTGTATGGTGTCCACATGTAAAGTACATTGTACCTTGTTTGTATGGTGTCCACATGTAAAGTACATTGTACCATGTTTGTATGGTGTCCACATGTAAAGTACATTGTACCATGTTTGTATGGTGTCCACATGTAAAGTACATTGTACCATGTTTGTATGTTGTCCACATGTAAAGTACATTGTACCATGTTTGTATGGTATCCACATGTAAAGTACATCGTATCATGTTTGTATGGTGTCCACATGTAAAGTATATTGTACCATGTTTGTAAGGTGTCCACATGTAAAGTACATTGTACCATGTTTGTATGGTGTCCACATGTAAAGTACATTGTACCATGTTTGTAAGGTGTCCACATGTAAAGTACATTGTACCATGTTTGTATGGTGTCCACATGTAAAGTACATTGTACCATGTTTGTATAGTGTCCACATGTAAAGTACATTGTATCATGTTTGTATGGTGTCCACATGTAAAGTACATTGTACCATGTTTGTAAGGTATCCACATGTAAAGTACATTGTATCATGTTTGTATGGTGTCCACATGTAAAGTACATTGTACCATGTTTGTATGGTGTCCACATGTAAAGTACATTGTACCATGTTTGTATGGTGTCCACATGTAACGTACATTGTACCCTGCTTGTATGGTGTCCACATGTAAAGTACATTGTACCATGTTTGTATGGTGTCCACATGTAAATTACATTGTACCATGTTTGTATGGTGTCCACATGTAAAGTACATTGTACCATGTTTGTATGGTGTCCACATGTAAAGTACATTGTACCATGTTTGTATGGTGTCCACATGTAAAGTACATTGTATCATGTTTGTATGGTGTCCACATGTAAAGTACATTGTACCATGTTTGTATGGTGTCCACATGTAAAGTACATTGTATCATGTTTGTATGGTGTCCACATGTAAAGTACATTGTATCATGCTTGTATGGTGTCCACATGTAAAGTACATTGTATCATGCTTGTATGGTGTCCACATGTAAAGTACATTGTACCATGTTTGTATGATGTCCACATGTAAATTACATTGTACTATGTTTGTATAGTGTCCACATGTAAAGTACATTGTACCATGTTTGTATGGTGTCCACATGTAAAGTACATTGTACCATGTTTGTATGGTGTCCACATGTAAAGTACATTGTACCATGCTTGTAAGGTGTCCACATGTAAAGTACATTGTATCATGCTTGTAAGGTGTCCACATGTAAAGTACATTGTACCATGTTTGTATGGTGTCCACATGTAAAGTACATTGTACCTTGTTTGTATGGTGTCCACATGTAAAGTACATTGTACCATGTTTGTATGGTGTCCACATGTAAAGTACATTGTACCATGTTTGTATGGTGTCCACATGTAAAGTACATTGTACCATGTTTGTATGTTGTCCACATGTAAAGTACATTGTACCATGTTTGTATGGTATCCACATGTAAAGTACATCGTATCATGTTTGTATGGTGTCCACATGTAAAGTATATTGTACCATGTTTGTAAGGTGTCCACATGTAAAGTACATTGTACCATGTTTGTATGGTGTCCACATGTAAAGTACATTGTACCATGTTTGTAAGGTGTCCACATGTAAAGTACATTGTACCATGTTTGTATGGTGTCCACATGTAAAGTACATTGTACCATGTTTGTATAGTGTCCACATGTAAAGTACATTGTATCATGTTTGTATGGTGTCCACATGTAAAGTACATTGTACCATGTTTGTAAGGTATCCACATGTAAAGTACATTGTATCATGTTTGTATGGTGTCCACATGTAAAGTACATTGTACCATTTTTGTATGGTGTCCACATGTAAAGTACATTGTACCATGTTTGTATGGTGTCCACATGTAACGTACATTGTACCCTGCTTGTATGGTGTCCACATGTAAAGTACATTGTACCATGTTTGTATGGTGTCCACATGTAAATTACATTGTACCATGTTTGTATGGTGTCCACATGTAAAGTACATTGTACCATGTTTGTATGGTGTCCACATGTAAAGTACATTGTACCATGTTTGTATGGTGTCCACATGTAAAGTACATTGTATCATGTTTGTATGGTGTCCACATGTAAAGTACATTGTACCATGTTTGTATGGTGTCCACATGTAAAGTACATTGTATCATGTTTGTATGGTGTCCACATGTAAAGTACATTGTACCATGCTTTTATGGTGTCCACATGTAAAGTACATTGTACCATGTTTGTATGGTATCCACATGTAAAGTACATTGTACCATGTTTGTATGGTGTCCACATGTAAAGTACATTGTACCATGTTTGTATGGTGTCCACATGTAAAGTACATTGTATCATGTTTGTATGGTGTCCACATGTAAAGTACATTGTACCATGTTTGTATGGTGTCCACATGTAAAGTACATTGTATCATGTTTGTATGGTATCCACATGTAAAGTACATTGTACCATGCTTTTATGGTGTCCACATGTAAAGTACATTGTACCATGTTTGTATGGTGTCCACATGTAAAGTACATTGTATCATGCTTGTATGGTGTCCACATGTAAAGTACATTGTATCATGCTTGTATGGTGTCCACATGTAAAGTACATTGTACCATGTTTGTATGGTGTCCACATGTAAAGTACATTGTACTATGTTTGTATAGTGTCCACATGTAAAGTACATTGTACCATGCTTGTAAGGTGTCCACATGTAAAGTACATTGTATCATGCTTGTAAGGTGTCCACATGTAAAGTACATTGTATCATGCTTGTATGGTGTCCACATGTAAAGTACATTGTATCATGCTTGTATGGTGTCCACATGTAAAGTACATTGTACCATGTTTGTATGGTGTCCACATGTAAAGTATATTGTACTATGTTTGTATAGTGTCCACATGTAAAGTACATTGTACCATGTTTGTATGGTGTCCACATGTAAAGTACATTGTACCATGTTTGTATGGTGTCCACATGTAAAGTACATTGTACCATGCTTGTAAGGTGTCCACATGTAAAGTACATTGTATCATGCTTGTAAGGTGTCCACATGTAAAGTACATTGTACCATGTTTGTATGGTGTCCACATGTAAAGTACATTGTACCTTGTTTGTATGGTGTCCACGTGTAAAGTACATTGTACCATGTTTGTATAGTGTCCACATGTAAAGTACATTGTACCATGTTTGTATGGTGTCCACATGTAAAGTACATTGTACCATGTTTGTATGTTGTCCACATGTAAAGTACATTGTACCATGTTTGTATGGTATCCACATGTAAAGTACATTGTATCATGTTTGTATGGTGTCCACATGTAAAGTATATTGTACCATGTTTGTAAGGTGTCCACATGTAAAGTACATTGTACCATGTTTGTATGGTGTCCACATGTAAAGTACATTGTACCATGTTTGTATGGTGTCCACATGTAAAGTACATTGTACCATGTTTGTAAGGTGTCCACATGTAAAGTACATTGTACCATGTTTGTATGGTGTCCACATGTAAAGTACATTGTACCATGTTTGTATAGTGTCCACATGTAAAGTACATTGTATCATGTTTGTATGGTGTCCACATGTAAAGTACATTGTACCATGTTTGTAAGGTATCCACATGTAAAGTACATTGTATCATGTTTGTATGGTGTCCACATGTAAAGTACATTGTGCCATGTTTGTATGGTGTCCACATGTAAATTACATTGTACCATGTTTGTATGGTGTCCACATGTAAAGTACATTGTACCGTGTTTGTATGGTGTCCACATGTAAAGTACATTGTACCGTGTTTGTATGGTGTCCACATGTAAAGTACATTGTACCATGTTTGTATGGTGTCCACATGTAAAGTACATTGTACCATGTTTGTATGGTGTCCACATGTAAAGTACATTGTATCATGTTTGTATGGTGTCCACATGTAAAGTACATTGTACCATGTTTGTATGGTGTCCACATGTAAATTACATTGTACCATGTTTGTATGGTGTCCACATGTAAAGTACATTGTATCATGTTTGTATGGTGTCCACATGTAAAGTACATTGTACCATGTTTGTAAGGTGTCCACATGTAAAGTACATTGTATCATGTTTGTATGGTGTCCACGTGTAAAGTACATTGTACCATGTTTGTATGGTGTCCACATGTAAAGTACATTGTACCATGTTTGTATGGTGTCCACGTGTAAAGTACATTGTACCATGTTTGTAAGGTATCCACATGTAAAGTACATTGTACCATGTTTGTATGGTCTCCACATGTAAAGTACATTGTACCATGTTTGTATGGTGTCCACATGTAAAGTACATTGTACCATGTTTGTATGGTGTCCACATGTAAAGTACATTGTACCATGTTTGTATGGTGTCCACATGTAAAGTACATTGTACCATGTTTGTATGGTGTCCACATGTAAAGTACATTGTACCATGTTTGTATGGTGTCCACATGTAAAGTACATTGTACCATGTTTGTAAGGTGTCCACATGTAAAGTACATTGTACCATGTTTGTAAGGTGTCCACATGTAAAGTACATTGTACCATGTTTGTATGGTGTCCACATGTAAAGTACATTGTACCATGTTTGTATGGTGTCCACATGTAAAGTACATTGAATCTTGCATCATTCAATTTTGTTGAAAAGAAGACCACTTGCAAAGATGAACATTTCTGCATTTTACAATCAGGTGCATGTGTGTATAAATACACATAACACATGCACACGCACATGCACATACACATGCACACATTTAGACATATATGCACACATGCACACACACACACACCCATAGACATGCAGACACATGCACACACACACACACATGCACACATTTAGACATACATGCACACATACACACACATAGACATGCAGACACATGCACACACACACACATACATACACATACATACACATGCACACATTTAGACATACATGCACACATGCACACACACACACATAGACATGCAGACACATGCACACATGTAAACATACATGCACACACACACATGCATGCACACACACACAACAGGAGATTTGTTTTCCATTTTTTAATATTTCAAGTGATCGCATAGAGACTCTCTCATTGGTCTAAGTTCCTATTAGTATTTTTATTTTGTGGTTTGTGTGTATTATTGTTTGCTTGGATGAGCAAAGCAGTTATAGTATTTGTGAAGTTGTGCATTAGTATCATTGTTATTTGAGTTCATATATGTTGTAACCTGTAACTCCTGCTGGTGTAATGACATATGGCATGTCTTGGGGGCTTTTAATTCTAGCAGAACCTCTCCTGGTCTCAACATGGCTGATTTCTTCCAGGGAGAGAGATTTATAGAAAGGAAGTGGGGGAGAGTGTGTGTACTATAGAAAGGAAGTGGGAGAGTGTGTGTACTATAGAAAGGAAGTGGGAGAGTGTGTGTACTATAGAAAGGAAGTGGGGGAGAGTGTGCTATAGAAAGGAAGTGGGAGAGTGTGTGTACTATAGAAAGGAAGTGGGAGAGTGTGTGTACTATAGAAAGGAAGTGGGAGAGTGTGTGTACTATAGAAAAGAAGTGGGAGAGTGTGTGTACTATAGAAAAGAAGTGGGAGAGTGTGTGTACTATAGAAAGGAAGTGGGAGAGTGTGTGTACTATAGAAAGGAAGTGGGAGAGTGTGTGTACTATAGAAAGGAAGTGGGAGAGTGTGTGTACTATAGAAAGGAAGTGGGAGAGTGTGTGTACTATAGAAAAGAAGTGGGAGAGTGTGTGTACTATAGAAAAGAAGTGGGAGAGTGTGTGTGCTATAGAAAAGAAGTGGGAGAGTGTGTGTGCTATAGAAAGGAAGTGGGAGAGTGTGTGTGCTATAGAAAGGAAGTGGGAGAGTGTGTGTGTTATAGAAAGGAATGGGGAGAGTGTGTGTGCTATAGAAAAGAAGTGGGAGAGTGTGTGCTATAGAAAGGAAGTGGGAGAGTGTGTGTGTGTTATAGAAAGGAAGTGGGAGAGTGTGTGTGCTATAGAAAGGAAGTGGGGGAGAGTGTGTGTGCTATAGAAAGGAAGTGGGAGAGTGTGTGTGCTATAGAAAGGAAGTGGGGGAGTGTGTGTGCTATAGAAAGGAAGTGGGGGGTGCTATAGAAATGAGTGGGGAGAGTCTGTGTGCTATAGAAAGGAGTGGGGGAGTGTGTGCTATAGAAAGGAAGTGGGGGAGTGTGTGTGTTATAGAAAGGAAGTGGGGGGGAGTGTGTGTGCTATAGAAAGGAAGTGGGGGAGAGTGTGTGCTATAGAAAGGAAGTGGGAGTGTGTGTGCTATAGAAAGGAAGTGGGAGTGTGTGTGCTATAGAAAGGAAGTGGGGAGAGTGTGTGTGCTATAGAAAGAAAGTGGGGGGGGGGAGTGTGTGTGCTATAGAAAGGAAGTGGGGGAGAGTGTGTGTGCTATAGAAAGGAAGTGGGGAGAGTGTGTGTGTGTTATAGAAAGGAAGTGGGGAGAGTGTGTGTTATAGAAAGGAAGTGGGGGGAGTGTGTGTGTGTTATAGAAAGGAAGTGGGGGAGAGTGTGTGTTATAGAAAGGAAGTGGGAGAGTGTGTACTATAGAAAGAAAGTGGGAGAGTGTGTGTACTATAGAAAGGAAGTGGGAGAGTGTGTGTGCTATAGAAAGGAAGTGGGAGAGTGTGTGTTATAGAAAGGAAGTGGGGGAGAGTGTGTGTGCTATAGAAAGGAAGTGGGGGAGTGTGTGTGCTATAGAAAGGAAGTGGGGGTGCTATAGAAATGAGTGGGGAGAGTCTGTGTGCTATAGAAAGGAGTGGGGAGAGTGTGTGTGTGTTATAGAAAGGAAGTGGGGAGAGTGTGTGTTATAGAAAGGAAGTGGGGGGAGTGTGTGTGTGTTATAGAAAGGAAGTGGGGGAGAGTGTGTGTTATAGAAAGGAAGTGGGAGAGTGTGTACTATAGAAAGAAAGTGGGAGAGTGTGTGTACTATAGAAAGGAAGTGGGAGAGTGTGTGTGCTATAGAAAGGAAGTGGGGGAGTGTGTGTGTTATAGAAAGGAAGTGGGGGGGGAGTGTGTGTGCTATAGAAAGGAAGTGGGGGAGAGTGTGTGCTATAGAAAGCAAGTGGGAGAGTGTGTGTTATAGAAAGGAAGTGGGGGAGAGTGTGTGTTATAGAAAGGAAGTGGGAGAGTGTGTGTGCTATAGAAAGGAAGTGGGGGGAGTGTGTGTGTGCTATAGAAAGGAAGTGGGGGGGGAGAGTGTGTGTTATAGAAAGGAAGTGGGAGAGTGTGTGTGCTATAGAAAGGAAGTGGGGGAGAGTGTGTGTTATAGAAAGGAAGTGGGGGGAGTGTGTGTGTGTTATAGAAAGGAAGTGGGAGAGTGTGTGTGCTATAGAAAGGAAGTGGGGCAGAGTGTGTGTGCTATAGAAAGGAAGTGGGAGAGAGTGTGTGCTATAGAAAGGAAGTGGGGGAGAGTGTGTGTGCTATAGAAAGGAAGTGGGGGAGAGTGTGTGCTATAGAAAGGAAGTGGGAGAGTGTGTGTGCTATAGAAAGGAAGTGGGAGAGTGTGTGTGCTATAGAAAGGAAGTGGGAGAGTGTGTGTGCTATAGAAAGGAAGTGGGAGAGTGTGTGTGCTATAGAAAGGAAGTGGGGGAGAGTGTGTGCTATAGAAAGGAAGTGGGAGAGTGTGTGCTATAGAAAGCAAGTGGGGGAGAGTGTGTGTTATAGAAAGGAAGTGGGGGGAATGTGTGTGTGTTATAGAAAGGAAGTGGGGGAGAGTGTGTGTGTTATAGAAAGGAAGTGGGGGGAGTGTGTGTGTGTTATAGAAAGGAAGTGGGGGAGAGTGTGTGTGTGTTATAGAAAGGAAGTGGGGGGAGTGTGTGTGTGTTATAGAAAGGAAGTGGGGGGAGTGTGTGTGTGTTATAGAAAGGAAGTGGGGGAGAGTGTGTGTGTGTTATAGAAAGGAAGTGGGGGAGAGTGTGTGCTATAGAAAGGAAGTGGGGGAGAGTGTGTGTTATAGAAAGGAAGTGGGGGAGAGTGTGTGTGTGTTATAGAAAGGAAGTGGGGGAGAGTGTGTGCTATAGAAAGGAAGTGGGGGAGAGTGTGTGTTATAGAAAGGAAGTGGGGGGAGTGTGTGTGTGTTATAGAAAGGAAGTGGGGGAGAGTGTGTGTGTGTTATAGAAAGGAAGTGGGGGAGAGTGTGTGCTATAGAAAGGAAGTGGGGGAGAGTGTGTGTTATAGAAAGGAAGTGGGGGAGAGTGTGTGCTATAGAAAGGAAGTGGGAGAGTGTGTGTGTTATAGAAAGGAAGTGGAGGAGTGTATGTGTTATAGAAAGGAAGTGGGGGAGAGTGTGTGCTATAGAAAGGAAGTGGGGGAGAGTGTGTGTTATAGAAAGGAAGTGGGGGAGAGTGTGTGCTATAGAAAGGAAGTGGGAGAGTGTGTGTGCTATAGAAAGGAAGTGGGGGAGAGTGTGTGCTATAGAAAGGAAGTGGGGGAGAGTGTGTGTGTTATAGAAAGCAAGTGGGGGAGAGTGTGTGCTATAGAAAGGAAGTGAGGGAGAGTGTGTGTGCTATAGAAAGGAAGTGGGAGAGTGTGTGTGCTATAGAAAGGAAGTGGGGGAGAGTGTGTGCTATAGAAAGGAAGTGGGGGAGAGTGTGTGCTATAGAAAGGAAGTGAGAAAGAGATATAGAGAAAGAATCAATCACAGTACTAGACTGGGACTTTACCTTTTATCCGTTCTAGGTCAATAAATAAAGTTTACATGGTGGGATTTGAACTCAGAGAGTTAAAATACCGTAGAGCATTCTATCTGAGGTTGTAATAATTGTTTCTACTTTAGGGACAAGGCCAGCAATTTGAAAAGAACGAGATAGTCGATTAAATTGACCCCAGTGCATTACTGGTGCTTTATTTTATCAACCCCGTAACGTGAAAGGCAAAGTTAATTCAGAACGCAAAGGGCCATAACTCTATGCTGCAAAACATGGTGTCAAACGCTCTATTGATACTGCCAATTCCCCCAATGTTCTAATAATCGGTTCTTCTTTTTGGTACAAGGCCAGCAATTACCCCCAGTGCATTACTGGTACTTTATTTTATCGACCCCCCCCCCCCGCCGTAAGGATGAAAGGCAAAGTTAACCTCAGCGGGATTTAAACACAGAACGTATAGGGCCACAACTCTATGCTGCAAATCCACCGATGTTCTAATAACACTGTCAATTCCCCACCTACATTTCAGTTAAAAAGGCCTTAGGGAGTTTTTAGGGAGTTTTTTTTTTTTGTTATATAACAATATTATTTTACTTCATTAACGTTCTTATATATTCATAAATTATATGAAATAATTTTTAATAATAAAAATATCTGTTTCCCCAAAGCAGTAACACACAGAGGGTGGTGGGCCAACGGCGCGTTGTCCTCGGGCATCCTTTGGGTGGAGAAGAACTTCATAAATTTGATTGATTTATATTAAAATCGAATAAAGCGTTTATTTCATATTTCATCCCTGTTTATCCCTTTAATGTTCAAAACCGGCCAGAACTCTTTACCTCTTTCTGTTGAAACTGGCTGTAACTGGCCACTCAAACTGATGTTAAGGTATTGTTCTGAAAATAAATACTTTCAAAATCTCATAGATTCGATGTTATGTGAGATAATTATGTGAGGTAAAGCCTTTACCATGAAAATATAATAGTATATATAGAGTAATGTGAATGTTGTGAGATAATTATGTGAGGTAAAGCCTTTACCATGAAAATATAATAGTATATATAGAGTAATGTAAATGTTATGTGAGATAATTGTGAGGTAAAGCCTTTACCATGAAAATACAATAGTATATATAGAGTAATGTGAATGTTATGTGAGATAATTATGTAAGGTAAAGCCTTTACCATGAAAATACAATAGTATATATAGAGTAATGTGAATGTTATGTGAGATAATTATGTGAGGTAAAGCCTTTACCATGAAAATACAATAGTATATATAGGGTAATGTGAATGGTAAAGGGTTTAGCTAGAAGGCTCGCTAGGTTGGTGCTTATCCCGGTTTCATGGTGTGAAGTAACTGAGAGTACAAGACTCAGACCTGGACAGGATGCCAGTCTATCGCAGGGTTAAACCCCCACCTACTCATTTTCAGCTGAGTATACTGGAGCAACGTGAAATGAAGAGTTTTGCTCAAGAACACAACATGCAACCCAGCCCAGGAATGGAACCGATGACATTATATATAGAGTAATGTGAATGCTAAAGGGTTATATATTCAAAATGTTTTCCTTTCTCATAATATTTCTCAGTCTATTAGGCCTTATACTTGAGTCTTTGGGGCATACAAGCAAGATTTGCCCCGGGCATCACGAGAGCTCCGTATACCACTGCCCCAAAGAAATCAAATATGTGTCTTTGTGTTATGAAAGCAAGATGTAAAAACTCCCTATGGAGATAGGAGGCTAAACAAGATAACACAGTGACTTTCTACACAGGAAATACTGAAGTCATAAATGTGTTGGGGACTAAGAAAATTCAAGACTCCATTTCCCTGCCATTATATAAAAGAAGAAGAAAAATGTGATTTATATAACTGTTCTAATTATGTCCATGGAGAGTAACAGTAAATAAGAGAACTAGCAAGATGTGTATCTATTCATACAATCTTCTGCTTTCATTCAGTTGTTTGTTTAGAGTTAACTGTAACATATGAAACTATTAAATCATTGCCATCATCATTATACTTACTTTATGGCGGTGGATTGGCAGTATTGGTAGAGGGTCGGGCGCCATGATTTGACGTATAGAGTTACGGCCCTTGCCATTCTGAGTTCAAATCCCGCCAAGGTTAACTTTGCCTTTCATCCTTACGGGGTCGATAAAATAAAGTACCAGTAATGCACTGGGATAATTGCTGGCCTTGTGCCTAATGTAGAAACAATTATACTTACTTCCCATTAATCTCTCGATTGGCAGGATCAGTAGAGAGTCGGACGCCATGCTTTCCAGCATAGTTACGTCCCTTTACGATCTGAGTTCAAATCCCGCCGAGGTTGACTTTGCCTTTCATCCTTACGGGGGTCGATAAAATAAGGTACCAGTAATGTACTGGGGTAATTGCTGGCCTTGTGCCTAAAGTAGAAACAATTAATCTCTCAAACATTTGGGATTTACACATTTCTCTACGGGTACACTATTTACATTTATGGAGTTAAGCAGAAGGGTAGACATTGGGCAGTATCATTTAGAGCATCGGATAACATGCTTTGTGGCATTGAGTTATGGCCCTTTACGTTCTGAGTTCAAATCCTGCTGAGGTTAGCTTTGCCTTTCATTCTTACTGGGTCGATAAAATAAAGTACCAGTAATGCACTGTGTGCATTAAATCGACCCCCCTTCCCCTCTACCCCCCCCCCCCCCCAAAAAAAAATATTGGCCTTGTGCCTAAAGCAGAAACCGTTATTTATCCAATACACTTGTGCAATAAACAGAATTGCTTAATCTTTTCTAATCAGACACATATATTTATGAATATGAGATAAGCTTTGATGCTTTTGCTGAAACATGGAAAAAAAATAGAAGTTTTGACATTCATGCCTTTCTCAGGAGCATTTGTAACACAAACTTAGTGAAAAAAGCTACAATCATCATCATCATCATCATCATCATCATCATCATACGTCCGCTTTTCCCTGCTTGCAAGGGTTAGGACGGGTCCTATTCAGCACATCATCTCTCCACTTGTCACGGTCCTTCGTCATCTCCTCGGTGAGTTTCAGCGATCTGAGGTCTGCTCTCACCACCTCCGCCCATGTTTTACATGGTCTACCTCTACTGCGTCTTACTTCTACTAAATTGAAACCAGATTATAGATACCAGAAGACTGTTATTCTATAGCATATGTATGTATTAGTTTGTACTGGTAATGGTATTTAACCCTCTAGCAGTTACATTACTCTATGTATACTATTATATTATTGGGGTTAAGGCTTTACTTTACATAATTATCACACATAATATTGAATATATGAGATTTTGATAAAGTATGAGCAGCCAGTTACAGCCAGTTTGAACAGAAAGAGGTGAGAGAATTCTGGCCGGATATGGCTGGTTTAAATGCTAAAGGGTTAATGCTGTTTAGTAAATATAAAATATTTGATTCAAAGTCATTTTGTGTTGTATGACTACTTCTAAGATCATATGATTAATACTCACCATATATACTCAAATATAAGCTGAGGAATATATGACTAAAACATTGATGGTAGAAGGTGTGGATCAGCTTAAATTATTAACCATCTTGCCAACACCAACCCTGAGTACCTTTTTGATTTCCATGTGTCTAACACACGTGGGCATGCCCACAAAGTCAGAAAACAGCACAGCTCCCATGACTTTCGGAAACATTTTTTCACGCTCAGAGTTGCTGAAGCATGGAACAAACTACCTGCATCAGTTGTTAGCTGTCGAGACACTGCATCCTTTAAAACCTCCATGGAACAAACTACCTACATCAGTTGTTAGCTGTCGAGACACTGCATCCTTTAAAACCTCCATGGAACAAACTACCTGCATCAGTTGTTAGCTGTCGAGACACTGCATCCTTTAAAACCTCCATGGAACAAACTACCTGCATCAGTTGTTAGCTGTCGAGACACTGCATCCTTTAAAACCTCCATGTTTCCTGAGATTTGCCAACACTATACCTGATATCCCCCTCCATACACATACACACACATGTATATCATGACTCATGCATTGTTCACTTCCCTGACATTTGTATATTTTTCTATGTACTATACATGCACCTTTGACAAGTTGTAGTGCACCTGAGCACTGTACACAATAAATTCATTATTATTATTACTATTATACATCGAAGTGGTGGTGCCATAATAAGTTACACCAAGTACATACCAAGATGTGATTGACATTAGGAAGGGTATCCAGCCTTAGAAACCATGCAAGAATGGAATAGAGGAACAAAACACATTCATATGACCTGTTTAACCTCATGATGTGACAACCTGTCTAACCCATCCAAGGCTGGAAAATAGGTGTAAAATGATGGTGATGAGGATGATGATGATCTCATGTCTATCCTAGTACATTCATTTCAGTTACCAGCTGATATTATCAATGACCAGATATTTCTTTAGCTTACCTGGGTTCCACCTTTCACTTAAGTTAACATTCCACGCACACGCACACACACAAACACAGACACACACACACACAAACACGCACACACACAGACACAGACACACACAAACACAGACACACACAAACACAGACACACACACAAACACAGACACACACAAACACAGACACACGCAAACACAGACACACGCAAACACAGACACACGCACACACAGACACACGCACACACACGCACACACACACACAGACACACACACACTGACACACACACACACACACACTGACACACATTCACGCACACTGATACACACAGACGCACTCACATACACATGGGCGCGCACACACATATACATACACACACACACATACATATATATATACACACACACACACACATATATACACACACACACACACATATATACACACACACACACACACATATATACACACACACACATATACACACACACACACACACACACATATATATACACACACACATATACACACACACACACACACACACATACATATACACACACACACACATATATACACATACACACACACACACACTCACTCACATACACACAGACCCTCAACATTGCCAAATACTTCTCATACTCACTAATCTGTATTCAACTCTACTCTCAATATTTAACTCTCAGCAAGGAACATTCCGTTGTAGAATATATTCATTTATTTTGGCTCAGTTTTTATATTCGGGGTTTTTGTTGGAAAAACTACAGTTGTGTGAATCCTGTCCATATATTACAAATACTCTCAATCCTGGTGTGTTAGAGGGTAAAGTGGACTCTAGCATGATTTAACCCTTTAGTATTTAACCCTTTAGTATTTAACCCTTTAACATTTAACCCTTTAGCATTTAACCCTTTAGCATTTAACCCTTTAGCAGTTAACCCTTTAGCAGTTAACCCTTTAGCATTTAACCCTTTAGCATTTAACCCTTTAGCAGTTAACCCTTTAGCAGTTAACCCTTTAGCAGTTAACCCTTTAGCATTTAACCCTTCAGCATTTAACTCTAAGGGGGCAGTAGGGACGGTAGAGATGATATAATAGTATATTAAATATCAAATGATACATACTATATATAAATATAGTAAAATAAAAAAATAGATATTTATTTATACATAGTATATATTATATTATTCATTATATATAAATTAACGATTTTATTTAATATATCATCATCATTTCATCATCATTTCATTTTACGTCCGCTTTTCCCTGCTTGCAAGGGTGGGACGGGAACTGATTCTGGCTTGATTTCTACAGCTGGATGCCCTTCCTAACACCAACCTCATTTACAGTGAGTGCTGGGTGCTTTTTTGCCATGGCACCTCCACGATCAATTTGCAGTGGAATGATAGGGATCCCATTCCCTATCATTTCATTTCTATAGCTGAGTAAACTGGAGCAATGTGAAATAAAGTGTCTTGCTCAAGGAAACAACACATCACCCGGTCTGAGAATTGAACTCACAACCTTTCGATTGCAAGGCGAATGCTCTAACCACTAAGCCATGTGCCTCCATATATTATTTACAATTTGTGTGTAGGCAGGTCTTTCTGGAAATAGGGCTGGGGGAGTGCTGAAGGTATTACGTAGCTGTGAGGAAGGTGGTGGGCTAAAAAGTTTGAGAACTTCTGGTCTATGGCCTGATATTACATTTATGAGACACAATTAAAAATTGAAAGGAAACTGTTCAAGTGAGAATCAACTAGCATTAAAGTTTTACCAAAAACTCACCGCCAAAATACAAACCTTGCACCTGCACCGTTCATTGTTTTTTTTTTCCTTGCTAACCATTTTACAGTCCCCATTATAGCAAGGATGGGTTATTGTCAGAATTACAAGTGTTGCTATTTATATTAGTATAAATCTTCTTCCTGCCTTTGTCATCTTTTTTCATTGTTTTGTTCTTCAGTACATAGTTTGGTACGAAAAAGAAATTAAGCAATGAAATAAAGGGTAAGGGGAAGAGAATGATAGACTCTACATCCCTGTCTGAGCAGTGTGTTTCAGCTGTGCCTTGTAGAGAAAATGGCAAAGGTATTGCCATAGAGAATAGCCAGTGTCACCTACTGCAACAGCCTCCTCCACCTCACAGGGCGCCTTCCTCAGGCAGGTGGCTGTCTTTCCAATTTTATGGAGGAAAACAGCAGTTTGGGGACCGAGGACACCTGTGGTCTCAATGGTGACCAGTGCAAAAAAGTTGTTGGTGAAGCCTCAGTGCATTTCTGGCAGCGGTGTCCAGGTTTGCAGCCAAAGGGTATCTCAAAGCATGATAGGTAAAGTTGCCTCCAGTAGGATTTGAACTCAGGACATTAAAGGTACTTAATTAAATCCCACAAGACATTTTGTCTGATTCCCTTACAATCATACCAGCCCACTGTACTTATCCGCCTCCTCCTCATCCTTGTCCTCCTCGTCCTCCTCATCCTTGTCCTCCTCGTCCTCCTCTTCCTCCTCCTCGTCCTTGTCCTCCTTGTCCTCCTCGTCCTTGTCCTCCTCGTCCTCCTCTTCCTCCTCCTCGTCCTTGTCCTCCTCGTCCTCCTCATCCTTGTCCTCCTCGTCCTCCTCGTCCTCCTCCTCGTCCTTGTCCTCCTTGTCCTTGTCCTCCTCGTCCTCCTCTTCCTCCTCCTCGTCCTCCTCTTCCTCCTCCTCGTCCTTGTCCTCCTCGTCCTCCTCATCCTTGTCTTCCTCCTCCTCGTCCTCCTCTTCCTCCTCCTCGTCCTCCTCATCCTTGTCTTCCTCCTCCTCGTCCTCCTCTTCCTCCTCCTCGTCCTCCTCTTCCTCCTCCTCGTCCTCCTCATCCTTGTCTTCCTCCTCCTCGTCCTCCTCTTCCTCCTCCTCTTCCTCCTCCTCGTCCTCCTCTTCCTCCTCCTTGTCCTCCTTGTCCTTGTCCTCCTCTTCCTCCTCTTCCTCCTCCTCGTCCTCCTCTTCCTCCTCCTCATCCTTGTCCTCCTCTTCCTCCTCCTCGTCCTTGTCCTCCTCCTCTTCCTCCTCCTCTTCCTTGTCCTCCTCGTCCTCCTCTTCCTCCTTTTTTTCTTATCATTTCTTATTTTTATTATTTAAGGGGCAGTGGATTGGCAGAATCGGTAGAGCGTCAGACACCATGCTTTGCGGCATAGAGTTGTGGCCCTTTACGTTCTGAGTTCAAATCCCGTCGAGGTTAACTTTGCCTTTCATCCTTACGGGGGTCGATAAAATAAAGTACCAGTAATACACTGGGGTAATTGCTGGCCTTGTGCCAAAAGTAGCAACAATTATTAGTGGCAGTATTGGTAGAGCATCAGACCACATGCTTTACTTTAGAGTTATGGCCCTTTGCGTTCTGAGTTCAAATCCTGCCGAGGCTAGCTTTACCTTTCATCCTTATGGGGTCGATAAAATAAAGTACCAGTCACGCACTGGGGTCGATTTAATCGACTTTCCCCTCCCCCCAAATTGTTGGCCTTGTGCCTATACTAGAAATCATTATTAGGATGATGGATTGGCAGTATCAGTTGAGTGCCAGACAACTTGCTTCATGACGTAGAGTTACGTCCCTTTAAGTTCTGAGTTCAAATCCTGCCAAGGTTAGCTTTGCCTTTCGTCCTTACGGAATCGATAAAATAGAGTACCAGTAATGCAATGGGGTCGATTTAATTAGTGGATTTTGCTAAAAGTTAGAGACGAACTAGATCCTGTTGTTGAAGTGAGAGAATCTGCCACTGAAGTAGGACTCAGCAATATTTGAACTCAGAATGTTAAGAGCTGGAATACAGTATTCTTCCATGTATACCACACAGGTTTTTTTCACTTTATTCCTTGTTTGTTTTTGGGGTGTGCAGTATACAGCAAAATTAGGCTTTTCCAGACATTTTTCTGGTCAAAGACGGGTGCATGTTATACACAAATGCATGCAATACACAAGAAAATTACTGCAAGGCATCTTATTCAATGCTCTCTAGCAATATGGCCAGTTCATTGACTTAAAACTGGGTACTTTATTTATCTACTCCAGAAGGACGAAAGGCAAAGTTGTCCCCAGCAAGATTTGAACTCTGAATGTAAGCTGCCGGAATAAATACAGTAAGGCATTTCATCAAATGCTGTGATGCTACATAAGGGTTATAAGGAGAGTGGAACATCTCCCAGTATACTGTTAGACACAACTCACTATCTTCAAAATCACCTCCATGACCTGACATTTCTTCCCCCAAGGTGGTATTACCCTCCTGACTGACTCCTATCAATGCCTCCCAGTACTGGTGATACATCAAAAAGCACACAGTCCACCCAGTAATGTTGTAGTGTTGGTGCCATGTTAAAAAGTACCCAGTGCAATAGGGGCTGGTGATACATCAAAATGTACCCAGTGCAATAGGGGCTGGTGATGCATCAAAAAGTACCCAGTGCAATAGGGGCTGGTGATACATCAAAAAGTACCCAGTGCAATAGGGGCTGGTGATACATCAAAAAGTACCCAGTGCAATAGGGGCTGGTGATGCATCAAAAAGTACCCAGTGCAATAGGGTCTGGTGATACATCAAAAAGTACCCAGTGCAATAGGGGCTGGTGATACATCAAAAAGTACCCAGTGCAATAGGGGCTGGTGATACATCAAAAAGTACCCAGTGCAATAGGGGCTGGTGATACATCAAAAAGTACCCAGTGCAATAGGGGCTGGTGATACATCAAAAAGTACCCAACCCAACCTGTAATGTAGTAGTACTGGTGCCATGTTAAAAAGCACCCAAGGCAATAGGGGTTGGTACTACATCAAAAAGCACCTAGTCCATCCTGTAATGTAGTAGTGATGGGACCATGTTAAAAAGCACCTAGTCCATCCTGTAATGTAGTAGTGATGGGGCCATGTTAAAAAGCACCTAGTCCATCCTGTAATGTAGTAGTGATGGGGCCATGTTAAAAAGCACCTAGTCCATCCTGTAATGTAGTAGTGATGGGACCATGTTAAAAAGCACCTAGTCCATCCTGTAAGGTGGTAGTGATGGGGCCATGTTAAAAAGCACCTAGTCCATCCTGTAAGGTGGTAGTGATGGGGCCATGTTAAAAAGCACCTAGTCCATCCTGTAAGGTGGTAGTGATGGAGCCACAATAAAATAATCCCAATACATGTTGTAGAGTAGTTGGCATTAGGAAGGGCATCTAGCTGTAGAAACCAAGCTAAAACTGGAGCATACAAGCTAGGTGTTGTTGCCTGACCAGTCTAACCTCAGTACATGACAACCCACTTAACTCATGCAAGCATGGAAAAATTGATATTAAACGGTAATAATAATGATGATGATGATGATGAATATTGATTTATTTTTACTCTGAATGAGAGCAATTTTTGTAAGATAAAAATATTCTCAATTAAAATTTCTTCACTTTCCCTAAAAGACTAAAACCTAAAGTCACCAACTCAAGAACTAGAAATCAGAACAGTGAAGAGCATTATAATGAAGTAGCACTTTTACTTAATTAATTGCTTTACTATCTCTACTATATTTACCACCATCATCATCATCATCATCATCGTTTAATGTCCATTTTCCATGCTAGCATGGGTAGGACCAGCTGACCCTTTGTGAAAGAATCAGGTCTGAGGACCTTATTTCCACTCACCCAGGGCTTATTTTGGCTTGGTTTCTACAGCTGGATGCCCTTCCTAATGCCAACCGCATTTACAGTGTGTGCTGGGTGCTTTTTGTGATGTCACCCACACGACCACTTTACAGTGTGTGCTGGGTGCTTTTTGTGATGTCACCCACACGACCACTTTACAGTGTGTGCTGGGTGCTTTTTGTGATGTCACCTAAACAACCACTTTACAGTGTGTGCTGGGTGCTTTTTGTCATGTCACCTTAACAACCACTTTACAGTGTGTGCTGGGTGCTTTTTGTCATGTCACCTAAACAACCACTTTACAGTGTGTGCTGGGTGCTTTTTGTCATGTCACCTACACAACCACTTTACAGTGTGTGCTGGGTGCTTTTTGTGATGTCACCTACACGACCACTTTACAGTTTGCGCTGGGTGCTTTTTGTGATGTCACCTACACAACCACTTTACAGTGTGTGCTGGGTGCTTTTTGTCATGTCACCTACACAACCACTTTACAGTGTGTGCTGGGTGCTTTTTGAGATGTCACCCACACGACCACTTTACAGTGTGCGCTGGGTGCTTTTTGTGATGTCACCTACACAACCACTTTACAGTGTGTGCTGGGTGCTTTTTGTCATGTCACCTACACAACCACTTTACAGTGTGTGCTGGGTGCTTTTTGAGATGTCACCCACACGACCACTTTACAGTGTGCGCTGGGTGCTTTTTGTGATGTCACCTAAACAACCACTTTACAGTGTGTGCTGGGTGCTTTTTGTGATGTCACCTAAACAACCACTTTACAGTGTGTGCTGGGTGCTTTTTGTCATGTCACCTAAACAACCACTTTACAGTGTGTGCTGGGTGCTTTTTGTCATGTCACCTACACAACCACTTTACAGTGTGTGCTGGGTGCTTTTTGTCATGTCACCTACACAACCACTTTACAGTGTGTGCTGGGTGCTTTTTGAGATGTCACCCACACGACCACTTTACAGTGTGCGCTGGGTGCTTTTTGTGATGTCACCTAAACAACTACTTTACAGTGTGTGCTGGGTGCTTTTTGTGATGTCACCTACACAACCACTTTACAGTGTGTGCTGGGTGCTTTTTGTGATGTCACCTACACAACCACTTTACAGTGTGTGCTGGGTGCTTTTTGTCATGTCACCTAAACAACCACTTTACAGTGTGTGCTGGGTGCTTTTTGTGATGTCACCTACACAACCACTTTACAGTGTGTGCTGGGTGCTTTTTGTGATGTCACCTACACAACCACTTTACAGTGTGTGCTGGGTGCTTTTTGTCATGTCACCTAAACAACCACTTTACAGTGTGCGCTGGGTGCTTTTTGAGATGTCACCCACACGACCACTTTACAGTGTGCGCTGGGTGCTTTTTGTGATGTCACCTAAACAACCACTTTACAGTGTGCGCTGGGTGCTTTTTGTGATGTCATCTAAACAACCACTTTACAGTGTGTGCTGGGTGCTTTTTGTCATGTCACCTACACAACCACTTTACAGTGTGTGCTGGGTGCTTTTTGTCATGTCACCTACACAACCACTTTACAGTGTGTGCTGGGTGCTTTTTGTGATGTCACCTAAACAACCACTTTACAGTGTGTACTGGGTGCTTTTTGTCATGTCACCTACACAACCACTTTACAGTGTGTGCTGGGTGCTTTTTGTGATGTCACCTAAACAACCACTTTACAGTGTGCGCTGGGTGCTTTTTGTGATGTCACCTAGACAACCACCTTATAGTGTGGGCTGAGTGCTTTTTGTGATGTCACCTACACGACCACCTTATAGTGTGGGCTGAGTGCTTTGAGTTGTGATGTCACCTACACAACCACTTTACAGTGTGTGCTGGGTGCTTTTTGTGATGTCACCTAAACAACCACTTTACAGTGTGGGCTGAGTGCTTTTTGTGATGTCACCTACACGACCACCTTATAGTGTGGGCTGAGTGCTTTGAGTTGTGACTCCTACGCAACCACCTTACAGCGTTTATTATTAGGTTTAGTTTATTCCATGAGCTCAGCTGGTCTTGCTCGGGGATTTAGCCAGATCAATTGTTAGAGACAGTTGCTTGTGACTGGACCTGCTGGACGGCATGTTTCAGGACTCTTCCCCAGTGAACTTCCCATGACTAAGTGGGCAAAGAATGTAAGAAAAAGAAGAATGTAAGAAAAAGAAGAATGTAAGAAGAAGAAGAATGTAAGAAGAAGATTTATTTGATATTAAAAATCTAACAAGGAATAATATTCATAATGGAATGGTCTAGTAACTTTTTAACGATAAGACAGTAAAATTATGCAACAATTTCGACTATCTTTTATGTAACTAAACCAAGCCTCTGTACAGATAACTAGCGTTTTCACAACTCGTCAAAAATAGACTAACTAAAGTGAAAGTTTTTAATTAACTTACTGTCTCATGTATTTTAATTCTATTCTGCTTGTTTCCTATTAACATCTGAACCGGGATAGAAAAAAGATAAGAACATATTACTTATTAATACTCTTTTCTATTTTATTTTTGTCCTCAGTCCATGAAATATTATTACTTGGGTGTGTCTTGGTAGTTTAATTTTTAAAACAATGTAGCTTTTTATCCTTTCTTGTTTACTTTAAAATTATCCATTTTAGAGGCTTAGTGATTCGTTCAGTGATGCTTAACTTTCGTGACAATAAATCCTTGGTTCATTATTAAAGAATGATAGGTGGAGGGTGTAGTTTGTCTTGTAGATAAGATTTACTGCTATATTTGTGTCTCCGTTATCCATGCTATAAACAGAGAAAAATTTGTTTCATTACATTCATTGGATATTTTTTTTCCAGCATAACAATTGTTGCAGAAAATTACTATTGAGCATTTTATCATGATACCACAAAAGAACTGTTATATCAAGTATTGGAGAACACACACATGCTTCTCCAGTTTCTTTTTAGTTGGAACAGTATTTGTAGCTTTTCTTACTTACGGAACAAATAAAAAGAAACCACTGTTTTGTACTTCTGTGATTGAAATGGTTTTAGCTCAGATCTTACTCAATGGAATTTTTTACTTTTGCTAGAAAAAAGCCTACCATGTCAACTCAAAAGTTTGGTGTTAAACATTGCATAAGATTTTGTCATAAAAGAGAGTGGGAGAGTGAGAAGTGGGAGAGAGGGGTGGGATAGAGTGGGGTGAGAGGTGGGATAGTGGGGGGGGAGTGAGAGGTGGGATAGAGTGAGGGGGGAGAGAAGAGAGGTGGGATAGTGGGGGAGAGTGGGGACAGAGAGGTTGGATAAAGAGTGAGAGAGAAAGGGAAGAGTAAGAGTGGGAAGAGAGAGAGAGAGAGAGAGGTGAGATTGAGTGGGGGATAGAGAGTGGGAGAGAAACAGAGAGAGGGGGGGGGGAACAGAGAGAGTAGATTTACTTCTGCTCAATTTCTTGTATCTATTTTGGGGGTTTGTGTATATGAAGGTAGAGATGTGAGTAGGATGTTTAGCTATGAGGAAGTCAAAATAATGAATAATCTTAAACAGAGCCATTCCTTCTCTCACTTGAATACAACCGGCAGAAATGGGGTTCCTCTGAAGGGTCTTTGGAATAATGTTACTCAATAGAATGTGTAGCTCAGAGATCAGATAGGCTCTCCAAGTAGAGCCACTACTTCTCCGAATTGAGAGAGGGAGATGGAGTGAGAGAGTTTGAGAGAGATTACTCTATTATTGCTTACAGACATTCCAAGAAGTGATTCTTGATAGCTAAGTGAATGAACTCTTGATACCACCCTGTCTGAGACTGCCACTGGTTCTACAATACAAAACTGTTTGTTTTAACCTTTTACCATTCACATTACTCTATATATACTATTATATTTTCATGGTAAAAGCTTTACCTCACATAATTATCTCACATAACATTAACATTTCTCTATATATACTATTATATTTTCATGGTAAAAGCTTTACCTCACATAATTATCTCACATAACATTAACATTTCTCTATATATACTATTATATTTTCATGGTAAAAGCTTTACCTCACATAATTATCTCACATAATATCGAATCTATGAGATTCTGAAAGTATTTATTTTGAAAACATTACCTTAACATCGGTATAATCGACCAGTTACAACCAGTTTCAACAGAAAGGGGTAGAGAATTCTGGCCGGTTTTGGCCAGTTTGAACATTAAAGGGTTAAAGTGTTTTTATTTTATCTAAAAACCTTCCATCATAAGAACCTTTAAGTTATGTTCCAAACCAGTTTAATAATGGGATTATTCTTGATTATTTTCAAAAACATTTGAAAACCACAGGCAGTGTCTTTCATTAGAAATATGGTAACAAAGGGGTTAAGTACCGCTCTTAGAAACACAACACAATGTTTGTAATGGATTTATCTCCCCAAAGACACAAGTTGTTAGTCTAATACTAAACTCATTTAGTCACTCTTCTTATAATACACTGTGGCAAATACTTGATTCCTATTATTTATTTTCCTAATTTTATTCAGTGTTTAATTGTATAAAAGACTCTTTTATTTTCCTTTGAGAAGCTGTGGTCTCTCATCTTAAAGAGCATTAAGATGAGAGACCACAGCTTCTTAAGAACTACTGTCTTGAAATGATAGTCTATTAGTCTACAGTCTGTATGAAATTTACTGTCAATATGGTTAACAGAGGAGTATAGTAGATTTAACCAACCCCAGTACTATCATCATCATCATTACCTCCCACTCACAGAAAAGATGGTTGTTTAAAAAAAAACATGATTATATGTGATGTTTGGGGGTTTAGGACAAACACAATGCAGGAGTAGAATTATTTAAGGAAGATGTCATCATAGTGAAGTTTATAAAAAAAAAAAAGATAGAGAATTGCATTAGAAGCATAAACATAAACCCATAACATTTCCTAGGTTTTAGTTCAAATCCTATAAGGGGCATTAAAAAATACTTCCAACTGTAAGAAACCTGGCAAATAAAGGGTCAGGAGACCTCTTCAGGTGTGTCAAAGATATGTCAGCCTCTCTAGTGCTGGTGCCATGATAAAATGCACTTAGTAGAGTGTGTAAACATATGTAAACATGATGCGCTGCCCTAGCTCAGCTGGGTATTTGGTAGAAGTGCGGGAACATATGCAAGCCCCCAGGCTATCTGACTGGTATGTTGCTCTGCTTGCATGTAGAGTTGGTTTGGGACAAGTTGTCTAACCCTTGCTATAGCAGGATGTTAAATAATTGTTTCTACTATTGGCACAAGGCCAGCAATTAGCTCAGTAGATTACTGGTACTTTATTTTATCGACCCCGTAAGGATGAAAGGCAAAGTTAACCTCGGCAGAATTTGAACTCCGACCATAAAGGGGCGTAACTCTATGCTGCAAAGCATGACGTCTGACCTTCTACTGATACTGCCAATCCCGGCTGTTAAATAATGATAATAATAATTGTTTCTACTTTAGGCACAAGGCCAGCAATTACCCAGTGTATTACTGGTACTTTATTTTATCCAAAGTTAACCTCGGCGGGATTTGAACTCAGAACGTAAATTGTTTCTACTTTAGGCACAAGGCCAGCAATTTGAAGGGGAAGGGAAAGTCGATCAAATCGATCCTCAGTGCATTACTGGTACTTTATTTATCAACCCCGTCAGGATGAAAGGTAAAGCTAACTTCTTGGGGATTTGAACTCAGCAAGTAAAGGGCCGTAACTCTATGCTGTAAAGCATGGCGTCCGACCCTCTACCGATTCTGCCAATCCACTGCCAAATAATATTAATGATTCACATGAAAAATTTCAATAATATTCTAAGGTTAAAAGTTTATATTTTATGACAATTTTTGTAATGTTATATTCTTATATTTATTATATTCAATTCTTCTGACTGGGTAGCTTGATCCCATGTCTTATAACAGGGCTCCCCAACCACCAGCCTGCGGGCCACATCCGGCCTGCGAAGGGTTTCAATCTGGCCCGCGAAGGCCTTTATCCTGCCTGCGAGGGTTCTAAAAAGGGTATAGTTTGCAATAAATTTGCACCTGATCTATCGATATTGCCGAATAAAACAATGTTTAAATGTATTTTTCTGCATGGGACAGCGCTAAGTATAAATATTGAATTTTGTTTCAAATCTAACATAAGGGATGAATAAATGATTACTTATTAGTATCTAAGTAGTATTAATTGCGCATCCGGCCCGCGGACCCAAAAGGTTGGGGACCCCTGTCTTATAATATGAAGAGAGACTCACACAGATGCTAGGTTTATTCCTAATTTGATCCTCTGTTGTCTGTATAGCATTGTTAAGGGGTGTTTATTTAAAAGAACTAGATGGGAGAAAAACAAACCCTCTAACATATTAGGTTGTCTCTAAACCTCTGAAAATGTCAGTTGGGGACTGGGTGCAATATCTCTAAAAGAAGCCAGTTTCTGCAAGTGATTAGTTTCTAGTCTT
This sequence comes from Eledone cirrhosa, assembly GCA_964016885.1. Classification (NCBI taxonomy): domain Eukaryota; kingdom Metazoa; phylum Mollusca; class Cephalopoda; order Octopoda; family Eledonidae; genus Eledone; species Eledone cirrhosa. Next base: position 25,425,682 of record OZ024758.1, read on the forward strand.
GCTCTGCTTATCAGATATATTAATAATGTTAAAGGTGAACAACCTGGTTTTCACTGTGTATGTTTGTTATCAATGGCAATAGATTTATTTATTAGGAATAAGAATTCACAAGTCTGCTGACTATGAATTGCTATGTTGCTATTTTTTTGACCATTTGATTGGGGAATAATTTTTCTTATGAATGCCTATACACTCTTGCATACACTCATGTACATACATACGTGCACACACACACACACACACTCATGCACATACACACATATGCACATACTCACATGTACACGCACATTCACATGCACACACACACACACACATATGCCCATACACACATGCTCATACACACACATGCTCATACACACACATGCTCATACACACTCATGCACATACACACACATGCTCATACACACTCGTGTACATGCACACCCGTACACATGCACACACACACATGCATATACACACACGAACACATGCACATTCATACTCAAACACATGCACACACACACATGCACACTCACATGTACATACATACACGAACACATGCACACACACACTCACATGCACATACATACTCACACATGCACACACACATACACTTACAGGCACATACACACACACACACACACACATATATATATATACATACGCACACACGCACGCACGCACACACACACACATGCACACACACATACACCATACACATGTTCTTATTTTCCTTCCAGTATATCTGAACACTTGTCTGTTGTTTATAATCTATGCCTCTTGGTCTTACATAAACCCTGAGATTTCCTACTTCTCTCATAACACTGCTCTTCAGAATATTTAGACCTCCTCCTCCTAAACTTTACCTTTATTCCACCAATGATTCTACTATCTTCATATTCCAAGTTAAATGTCAATGCACCTAACCGACCCTAACCAATTAACCTAGTTGTGCAGCCCAGTACATTATCAGGTTGGTTAATATGATGGCTTTAACAGGATTCCAGTGGAGGGGGTTTGGGGGGATTTTTGGAGGGGGGGGGGAGATTTTTGGAGGTTTTTTGTTTGTTTATTGGAAATCCTTCTGAGTTTTTTATCTTGGAAAATATTTCTTTATTTGTCGAGTTTGTTGATGTTGATTGAATAGTTCATCATCATTAACATCGCTGTAACCATCATCATCATTATCGTCGTCGTCACCATCATCCCCCCCCTCCCCCCCACCATCATCGTCACCATCACCACCACTACCACCACCACCACCACCATCATCATCTCCACCAATATTATCATTATCATTGTCACCATCATCTGTCATCACCATCACCACCACTACCATCATCACCATCATCACCACTACCATCATCACCATCATCACCACCACCACCATCATCATCATCACCACCACCACCACCGCTGCCGCCACCACCACCACCATCATTATCTCCACCATTATCATCATCGTCACAACCATCACCACCACCATCATCATCACCGCCACCATCCCTACCACCATCATCATCATCATCATCATCACCATCATCACCACACACATTAAATCGACCCCAGTGCATTACTGGTACTTTATTATGTAATGAGGAAAGGCAAAGCTGTCCTGGGTGGGATTTGAACTCAGAACATTAGAATGTTGTAACTAAATACCACAAAGAATTTTGGCTGGCACTCTACCGATTCTGCCAATCTGTTGCCCTTCTGGGAAATTATAATAAAAAATTGAAGTGAAACCCAACTGGTACATATGTTTTATTGGCAGCATGACCCTACCAAAATATGACAATAAGAATATACAGTGTACTCCGACATTCAGTCCCTGTTATTCGCGGAATTTTCCTTAGAACCTAACTAATAATTTATAAAATAATTAGGTAAAAAATCAGAGCATTTTCATGCTCCTTAATTGCATTGTATGGCCCTACAAACAGCACAACATGCATTTTAAGGCTATGTTCACTGTAAAGCTGAGGTTAGACCCCATGACAAACTTCTCTACTGTTCCCTGTCATCGGCATCACCCTTCACCCCTCATTTTTAGCCATATCTTTCATGTGTGTGTCCAGTTTAGAATAGAGACACCATATTTTTAGCATGTCATCGTTGACCCCCCCTTCAGTCATGAATGACCATGTGATTTGTACCTAGAAAGTTCCCCTCCAGGGTACAAGTCCAGGCAAGGTTGTTTGTGGAAGACGAGCAGTCGCCCATGCATACCAGTCTCCCCCTCTCCACACCACCGATGTTGTCCAAGGGAAAGGCAATGGCTGATGTCTGATACAGCTTGGCACCAGTGACGTTGCAACTCATTTCTACAGCTGAGTGAATTGGAGCAACGTGAAATAAAGTGTCTTGCTCAAGAGCACAATGCATCACCTGGTCCAAGAATCAAACTCACAACCTTTCAATTGCAAGCCCAATGCTCTAACCACTAAGCCATGCACCTCAACAAGGACCTCATCTTGAGTATAACGTATTGTATGACACCTGTGAGGTATAGACTTTTATATTTAAATTTCCAGCCAATGAATTTCCTGTTAGAACATCTATATTTAAAAAAAGGAGGGGGGGGGGGGGTACATTGGATAATATACTCCTAGATACACTGTGTCTGTATAAAAGATGAGATAAGAGAATGTAGTTCTTGAAATACAAATCAACAGATGGTCAGAAATAAATAAAAGAATTGGTTTGTAAATTCAGCTTAATAAATATAAAACTAGTATGCTACTTACTAATAAATATAAAACTAGTATGCTACTTACAAATAAATATAAAATTACTGTCACTCACTAATAAATATAAAACTAGTATGTCACTCACTAATAAATATAAAACTAGTATGTCACTCACTAATAAATATAAAACTAGTATGTCACTCACTAATAAATATAAAACTAGTATGCTACTTACTAATAAATATAAAACTAGTATGCTACTTACAAATAAATATAAAATTACTGTCACTCACTAATAAATATAAAACTAGTATGTCACTCACTAATAAATATAAAACTAGTATGTCACTCACTAATAAATATAAAACTAGTATGTCACTCACTAATAAATATAAAACTAGTATGCTACTTACTAATAAATATAAAACTAGTATGCTACTTACAAATAAATATAAAATTACTGTCACTCACTAATAAATATAAAATTAGTATGTCACTCACTAATAAATATAAAACTAGTATGTCACTCACTAATAAATATAAAACTAGTATGTCACTCACTAATAAATATAAAACTAGTATGCTACTTACTAATAAATATAAAACTAGTATGCTACTTACTAATAAATATAAAACTAGTATGCTACTTACTAATAAATATAAAACTAGTATGTCACTCACTAATAAATATAAAACTAGTATGTCACTCACTAATAAATATAAAACTAGTATGTCACTCACTAATAAATATAATAATAATTGTTTCTACATTTGGCACAAGGCCAGCAATTACCCAGTGCATTACTGGTACTTTATTTTATCGACCCTGTAAGGATGAAAGGCAAAGTTAACCTCGGCGGGATTTGAACTCAGATCGTAAAGGGACGTAACTCTTCTGGAAAGCATGGCATCCGACCCTCTACCGATACTGCCATAGAATAATTGTTTCTACTTTTGGCACAAGGTCAGCAATTACCCAGTGCATTACTGGTACTTTATTTTACCAATAATGTACAAATATCAGGAAAGTGAACAGTGTATGAGTCATGATATACATGTGTGCGCGTATCACGACTCATATACAACTAGTATGTCACTCACTAATAAATATAAAGCTAGTATACTACTCACTAATAAAAATGAAACTAGTATGTTACTTACTAATAGATATACAACTAGTATACCACTCACTAATAAATATAAAACTAGTATGTCTCTCACTAATAAATATAAAACTAGTATGTTACTTACTAATAGATATACAACTAGTATGCCACTCACTAATAAATATAAAACTAGTATGATACTTACTAATAGTATGATATGCCACTCACTAATAAATATAAAACTAGTATGTCTCTCACTAATGAATATAAAACTAGTATGTTACTTACTAATAAATATAAAACTAGTATAATACTTACTAATAGATATACAACTAGTATGATACTAATAGATATACAACTAGTATATGTCTCTCACTAATAAATATAAAACTAGTATGATACTTACTAATAAATATAAAACTAGTATAATACTTACTAATAGATATACAACTAGTATGATACTAATAGATATACAACTAGTATATGTCTCTCACTAATAAATATAAAACTAGTATAATACTTACTAATAGATATACAACTAGTATGATACTAATAGATATACAACTAGTATGATACTAATAGATATACAACTAGTATATGTCTCTCACTAATAAATATAAAACTAGTATGATACTTACTAATAGATATACAACTAGTATATGTCTCTCACTAATAAATATAAAACTAGTATGATACTTACTAATAGATATAAAACTAGTATGATATGTTACTCACTAATAAATATAAAACTAGTATGATACTTACTAATAGATATACAACTAGTATGATATATCACTCACTAATAAATATAAAACTAGTATACTACTCACTAATAAAAATGAAACTCGTATGATACTTACTAATAAATATAAAACTAGTATGATACTTACTAATAGATATACAACTAGTATGTTACTTATCAGTGGTTCTCAAACTTATTTTGTGGAAGAACTCTTTACTGTCTTCAGCCATTAGACTGTGGCAATGCTGGAGCACCACTTTCAATTGATCATATCCACTCCACTATGGTTTGTTTGGTCAATTCTGGTGCTTATTTTACACACACACATACGCACACGCACAGAGGCACAGACACAATCACACACACACAATACAGGCACTGATACACACACACAACACACACACTGATACACACACACAGCATACTCACACTTACACACAACATGGATACATACACGCAACACACAACACAGGCTCCGATACGCACAACATGGATACATAAACACACACACACACACACACATACACACACACATGCATACACACACAACACAGGCACCGATACGCACAACATGGATACATAAACATACACACACACACACACACAACACAGGCACCGATACGCACAACATGGATACACACACACATACACACACACACACACACACAACACAGGCACTGATACGCACATGGACACACACACACACACACACAACACACATATATATATTTCCCAATCTTCTGCAGTTTCTGTCTATCAAATTCAACTGACAATACATCAGTCAACCTGAGGTTATAGTAGAAAACAGTTGCCTAAGGTGCCACCCAGTGGGACTGAACTCAGAGCCACATACAATTTTATAAAGTTTTAAATCATAAAACCCACAGTTATATTTCATGGAGAATCTCCCTCATCCTAATTTTAACAAAACATCAAATGAAACGAAATTGTTTTAACCCTTTAGCATTTACATTACTCTATATTTACTATTGTATTTTTGTGTTAAAGGCTTTATCTTACATAATTATCTCACATAATCTCAAAATCTCATAGCTTCGTTATTATCTATTTTGAGAACAATACCTTAACATCAGTATGAGTGGTCAATTACAGCCGGTTTGAACAGAAAGAAGAGAGAATTTTGGACGGATATGGGCGGTTTAACCTTTTAGCATTTACATTACTCTATATTTACTATTGTATTTTTGTGTTAAAGGCTTTACCTCACATAATATCGAAGCTATGAGATTTTGCTATTATCTATTTTGAGAACAATACCTTAACATCAGTATGAGTGGTCAATTACAGCCGGTTTGAACAGAAAGAAGAGAGAATTTTGGAGGGATATGGGCGGTTTAACCCTTTAGCATTTAAATTACTCTATATTTACTATTGTATTTTTGTGTTAAAGGCTTTACCTCACATAATTATCTCACATAATATCGAATCTATGTGATTTTGATAACAATACCTTAACATCAGTATGAGCGACCGGTTAGAGCCAGTTTGATTAGAAAGAGGTGAGAGAATTCTGGCTGGATACAGCTGGTTTAAATGCTAACGAGTTAAAGAGAGAATTTATTCATATAAAAGAACATATCATAGATTGAGTTAAAAACTCAAAATAGTCTTTAACAATTAAATAGCTCAAAGAAGGGAATCTTTCCGAGCCGTGTAATATAATTAGATATATGTGAGGGATGAACACAGATATAAAAACACATGTGTTCTAATTGCAAATGACCAAGTAGGTTTGTTATTTTTTATTGATTTATTATGTTAAATCAAGTCAGGCAAACCATATTGTTTTAAATTAGTATTTTTTCAACTTGGTCATTTGCAATTGGAACACATGTATACTTAAATCTGTGTCCATCCCTCTCATATATTCAATTGTATATAAAAGAACAGAGTCATTTTTATTAAAAGATCCCCTTAAACGAGGGCAGTGAATTGGATAGAATACTTTATGGTGTTAGTTCTGGCTCTCTGCCCCCCCCCCCCCCCCCCCCCGTCCAAATCCTGCAGAGGTCAACTTTGCCTTTCATCCTTACAGGGGTCTATAAAATAAAGTACCAGTAATGCACTGTGAGATAATTACTGGTCTTGTGCCAAAAGTAGACACAATTATTATAATTTCCCAGTCAATTCTTTAATTTTTTTTCACTGGCTTTAGCTATTTGACTGCGGTCATGCTGGGGCACATGTATATATGCATGTGTGTGAACATGCACGTTTGTCTCTCATCTTGTGTCTCCATTTTTATGTTTAAAGCAAGAGGTGACATTTGTTTATAGCCCACATTAACTGCATGTCCTGCAGCTAAACAGTTTGACAAAGATGAAATACTATACTCTGTACTTAAATGCCCTCGGAGTCCAAATCCTGCAGAGTTCAACTTTGGTACCTTTTTTTATCAACCCCGAAAGGATGAAAGGCAGTCAAGTACTAGGGTCAATTCTTCCTCTATACCTCTTTCTATCTTCCTCTGGAAGAAATCTGCTGTACTCAGGCCTGGAGGGGGGTGGGCTCCGCCAGGTTTAAAATGCTCAAGAAACGCTGTATGTCAACACGGCGCCTCTATGACTCTATCAGGGGTTACAGGACAAGAAAAAGACCTTAGCATGTGGGACCCTGGAATTGTTTTTGTAAACCTCACTTGGGAGACACTTTTCTAAGGTGCACTTTGGCTGCTTATATCTGAAATTAAGATTTAATTTTGAATTTTTGAACTACATAAGCTGGTATATAGTTAGACCAATTAACATTTTATTTCAATTTAAAAAAAATATTATAACCCACCTATCTCTCTCTCTCTCTATCTATGTACACACACACACACGTGTGTGTATTGAAATTTGAGAAATTTTTACACAAAAGTAGTTAGCTGTACATAATGTAAGTAAAGTTGGCTGTAACATATACTAATCCAGTTTACAAATGGGTAAACACAGATCAGTGGTAGAATCTGTATACAGATTAAAATGATATTCTATACTAGTAGACTGAATGTTAAGGGGAACAGATGCTATAAGCAGTGTTTTGTTGATGTAGTGTAGCTATCAAATAAAATTGAAGTTTTCCATTTGGCCTGTTATCAATAATGGATAAAGTAATACCATTAGCTAGAGAGATTTCAATTAAGAATAACATAGTTTATTCTATGTAAATGTTTCTCATGAATTGATTACCTTATGGCATTGTTTGAAATAATTTTTATACATGATTTTCAATAAAAAAAATCTTTGAAATTTAATTATTACTTGGATGTTTTGGCAGCTGTTCTGGTGATAACTTTTCTCATTTTTATATGAATTCAAATACACACTTGCTTCATCTCGATCAGAGACAACAATGTTTATTTATATTTTTGTGTATTTTATTTATAAGGTTCCTAGCAATAATTAATTGATTTCGTATATGTACTTCTATTTAATCTTATATATCTGTTATATGATAATAAAATATATTGTTATTAACTGTTTAATACCTCTGTCCTCTGAAGCAGAGCTTACTACAGTTGATAACAAAAACATTATTTGAAGCTTGAAGGGTGGTGGATTGGCAGTATCGGTAGAGGGTCGGATGCAAGGCATTGAGTTACGGCCCTTGCTATTCTGAGTTCAAATCCCGCCGAAGTTAACTTTGCCTTTCATCCTTTACGGGGTCGATAAAATAAAGTAGCAGTAATGCACTGGATAATTGCTGGCCTTGTGCCTAAAGTAGAAACAATTATTTGAAGCTTGAAACCTCATGTGTGTATCTATGATTGGCAGATCTTCAGCTAAACTGAGGAACTCTACCACACTGGCACACACATTCATGCTCACACTGACACACTGACACAAGTACTTGAGGGCTCTGCTCACATGACCCTCCCAGGAATAAGTGGACAAAGAAGAAGACTTGAATAGACATGCTGTTGTTAAATATTAACATAGTTTTGCTATTGTTAATTGAGTGGTTTATGTTAAGATGTAGTGAGATATCAATTCATTAGTTTTTACCCCATGACAATATCATTAATGAAAATCTTTCAAATAAACGCAACGGATGTCACTCATTTGTTTGTACAAGTTGCTAGACAATACAAATATCTCTACAGATATTTACTATAGATGGATACTTGTTGATTTTTATCTGCCTCTAGCAACAAACTATCCTAGTTAATGCTCTCTTGATATTCATTCTAAAGAATCAGACACTGTTAGTAAAAGAAACCTCTGAATTACTAATTCAATTACTTGAAGCATAAATGAAGCTAGGAGAAGATTTGTTTAAAATATCATGTGTGGAGGCATGTAGCCTAGTGGTAAGGATGTTGGACATGTGATCATGATGTTGTGGGTTCACTTCCTGGATTGGGTTATGCATTGTGTTCTTG
>OZ024758.1:25439582-25504582 GCA_964016885.1 Eledone cirrhosa
ACTCTAATCCTCAGTTATTTATGTTCTAAACAAGTCCATTTCCGTATGCCAAATATATACAGGTTGTATATTCACTTAGCAATTCTCTCCTCACTACATCAGTAAGTACAGTCAAGGGTGTGTTTCACAGTTAAAACTAGAATAGAACCAAGCTAGCAAAACAAAAACATTGTTTATTATTAACTCTTTTGAGTGCTAAAAATGTACCAGTATGTTTTTGGCACTCAAAGAGTTAAGTTAAGCATAAGCACAAACAAAGTAAATAAAGCAAATTTTCATATATAAATGTTATATATATATAATAGAAAAAAAGAAGGAAGTTTCGTTTACATATGAAAAGTATGTATAGTGCATTGACCTGTTACACGTGTTTCACAGAGGATTGGCTCAAGGTAACCTATAGGAGTTATTGACCTGATTCCAGTGTCGATCTGCTCATCAGACTGGTGATGTGACAAAAAATATATTTGCACTGTACTACCCACACACTATATATATATATATATATGGAGGCACATGGCTTAGTGGTTAGAGCATTGGCCTTGCAATCGAAATATTGTGAGTTCAATTCTCAGACCGGGTGATGTGTTGTTTCCTTGAGCAAGGCACTTTATTTCACATTGCTCCAGTTTACTCAGCTGTAGAAATGAGATGATAGGGACTAGGGTCCCTATCATTCCACTGCAAAGTGGTCGTGGAGGTGCCACGGCAAAAAAGCACCCAGCACTCACTGTAAATGAGGTTGGTGTTAGGAAGGGCATCCAGCTGTAGAAATCAAACCAGAATCAGTTCCCGTCCCACCCTTGCAAGCAGGGAAAAAACGGACATGAAATGAAATGAAATGGAATGGAATGAATGAATATATATATATATATATATATATATATATATATATATATATATATATATATATATATATGTAAAGTTATGTTGGTGCCACAAAATCCAGGCCGAAACAAATGAGATCGTGTAGGTGTCACGAAAAAAAAAAAAAACACACAGTCCACGCTGTAATGTGGCCGTGTAGGCAACACGGTAAAAACGTCCCAGTCCCACACTGTAAATGTGGTTGGTGTTAGGAAGGGCATCCAACTGTAAAAAACCCGCCAGACAGTCCTATGCGAGCAAGACAACCACTCTTGCCTCAAGTGGGAAAACTCCCGTCCAAACCCATGCAAGCATGGAACACGGACGTTAAACGTTGATGATGATGATGATGATATATATATATATATATATATATATATAAATTAAAAAAAAAAAGAATTTTTCGCTCTACATGGCAGAATACAATAAATGTAATCTGAGTTTTTCGAATATTAATAATAATATTCGAAAAACTCAGATTACATATATATATATCATCATCATCATCATCATCATCATCAGCGTTTAACGTCCGTGTTCCACGCTTGCATGGGTTTGGACGGGGGTAGTCCCACTTGAGGCAAGAGTGATTGTCTTGCTCGCATAGGACTGTCTGGCAGGTTTTCTACAGTTGGATGCCCTTCCTAACACCAACCACATTTACAGTGTGGGTCTGGGAGGTTTTTACCGTGTTGCCTACACGGCCACATTACAGCGTGGACTGTGTGTTTTTTTGTCGTGACACCTACACGATCTCATTTGTTTCGGCCTCGATGGCGCGGCACCAACATAACTTTACATAGAACGGGGTGGTGTGGATCGGGTGGGGGTGGTGGGACGGGGTGTATTTGTTAGAGATGCCTACTGGCTGGAGTAGGTTTTACTATATATTTAGGTAAGGCGGGTCTTCTCTGTTACTGAGTACCGCCAAAGGTCTCGGTCCAGTGACATTATCTTGGAGAGGTGTAAGTGTGTGATGTCGGAGTTTATCAGCTCGTCCCAGGTTTTTCTAGGTCTGCCTATTCCGTGACTACCGTCTATCTTTATTGCCCTGCACTTTGTTATACAGCTATCGACTTTCATGCGCATCACGTGTCCATACCAACGTAGCCTTCTCTCGAGTAAACAACATCTGATCCCTCTTATCTCTAATTTATTCCTTAGTTCGTTTATGCTTTGCCGTTCACGTATATTACTGTTACACATCCAGCGGAGCATGCAAGCTTCGTTCCTCTCTAGTCTGCGTATATCCTCTGCACACAATGCCCAGGTCTCACTGCCATGCAGCATTGCTGTTCGTATGCAGGCATCGTACAACCTGCCTTTCATTTTTAGTGAGAACCCTTTAGCAGCTAATAGTGGTATAAGCTCTCTGAACTTTTTCCAACCAGTTCTGACTCTAGCTACAGTACTTTCAGAGCACCCTCCCCCACTGCTGATTTTATCGCCCAGGTAACGGAAGCTGTCCACTATTTCTATAGAACCCTCTGCGCAATTGAAAGAGCTAGTAGTTTGTGGGCACTTGCTGCTACTTATTGCACCAGAGCACCGGCCACATGTAAAATCTATGTTCTTAGTTAGCCTACCTGTGATCCCACTACATCTTTTATGCACCCATACTTTGCATTTAGGACATAAAATGGAGTTTCTACCTACGCCTTTCCTACACACCGAGCACGACCATTTCCCAGAAGGGACCGCCGCCTTGTTTTCTTTCCTACAAACTAGTACTTTGGTCTTAGCCAGGTTAATTTTAAGTCCTTTTGACTCTAGGCCGTGCTTCCATGTTTGGAATTTCTTCTCTAGCTCGGCCATTGATTCCGCTATGAGTGTCAGGTCGTCGTTTACAAACCCGCTTCCTTATCCAATAATTGTTTCTACTTTTGGCACAAGGCCAGCAATTACCTAGTGCATTACTGGTACTTTAATAGGTAAGATAAACGACTTCATGTGGGTAATCTATCTATCTATACGCTCCTGAAGTTGAGGGTTGTTCTATCTACGGGGTATTAAACAACCCATTTGTGGCGCCTCTCCCCTATTGGGGATTTCGATTGTTATATTTGTTTGTTTCATATTTTTACACGATTGTATGTAAAATTCCCGACATGTGTCTTTGTTTTGTCCCCTTTTCTTGTGCGCCCTTGTGGCTAATAAAGAAATCTATCTATATTTATCAATATATAAATATATTAATAAATGAATACTCCATCGCTCCTAGTCACCAACTTTTAGCTGGGATAAATTATTGATGTGAAGTGCTATTTGATTGCTTCAACCAACTTATCCTTGCAACATTTCAGCGTAACATCCACGTATAAGCACCCTGATTATATATTCCAAGAGATGTCAACATGAATGGACCTGTTATTTTTATCTAAAGACATTTTTTCCAATTCCAACCTGCCCATCCCCTCAATCTATCTTATTTCTCAATCTTTCTTCTGTATATGTATGTTTACAAAGCCGCTATATCAAGCGTTAACCTAATATATTCCTTCCATATACTGTACCGATTGTGTTGTTATTTCTGTTTACCGTTTACATATATATATATATATATAGATCGTGTAGGTGTCACGAAAAAAAAACACACAGTCCACGCTGTAATGTGACCGTGTAGGCAACACGGTAAAAACGTCCCAGTCCCACACTGTAAATGTGGTTGGTGTTAGGAAGGGCATCCAGCTGTAGAAAACCTGCCAGACAGTCCACGCTGTAATGTGGCCGTGTAGGCAACACGGTAAAAACGTCCCAGCCCCACACTGTAAATGTGGTTGGTGTTAGGAAGGGCATCCAACTGTAGAAAACCCGCCAGACAGTCCTATGCGAGCAAGACAACCACTCTTGCCTCAAGTGGGAAAACTCCCGTCCAAACCCATGCAAGCATGGAACACGGACGTTAAACGATGATGATGATGATGATGATGATGACACAGGACATCCCCCAAAAATGTATACATACTTCAACAGTATTCTAATAAATATTGCTTGTACAGGTAATCAAAGTGTGTATACATTTTGGGGACACCCTGTATATATATATATATATATATATATATATATATATATATATATATATATATATATATATATATATATATATATATATAGAATAAGGAAAAGCGAAGTAGTTTCAGATGTTCAAGTCCTTTAATAATATTATTAAAGGACTTGAACATCTGAAACTACTTCGCTTTTCCTTATTCGATATTTACTCCGTCACTCCTATGTGGAAAAAGTACGTTGAGTGCTTGAATTGAATTGCATCAATATTTACCCTAATAATATATATATATATATATATATATATATATATATATAATGTAAAAGTTAAACAGAAATAATAAAACAATCTGTACAGTATATGGAAGGAATATATTAGGTTAATGCTTGAAATAGCAGGAAGCGAGTCTTAACGTTTCGGACACTAGTCCTTCATCAGAAAAAAAAATGAGAAATTAGAAAGATTGAAGAGATGGGCGGGTGAGAATTGGAAGACATCTTGGTCTGATACAGTAAAATACCAAAATAGCATAGGTATTCAATGAGTTAGCTCATATTATCATATGTTGTTGCTGATCCATGTATTAAATATCTTCTCTGATTATTTTAGTAAACTCCACCTCCTTCTAAAAGCAATAATATAGTTGTTTCTACTTTAGGCACAAGGCCAGCAATTACCCAGTACATTACTGGTACTTTATTTTATCGACCCCGTAAGGATGAAAGGCAAAGTTAACCTCAACGGGATTTGAACTCTGACCATAAAGGGACGTAACTATGCTGGAAAGCATGGCGTCTGACCCTCTACCGATACTGCCAATTCACCGCCCAAAGCAACAATATAGTAATTACTTTAAAGTAATTCAGTACTGTTATTGGGTCATTAAATTTTAATCTAATTATGTGTTGTTTTTATATTTGATCTTCAGTTTCCCCCCAAAATGGCATTACATTTCACTAAATAACGTTATAATTCACCAAGGTGACCTATGCACAGTTAACTGACGTTATTATCAGTAAAGAATCGGTAGAGGGTCGGACGCCGTGCTTTGACGCATAGAGTTACGGCCCTTGCCATTCTGAGTTCAAATCACGTTGAGGTTAACTTTGCCTTTCATCCTTACTGGGTCGATAAAATAAAGTACCAGTAATGTACTGGGTAATTGCTGGCCTTGTGCCAAAAAGAAGAAACAGTTATTATCAGTAAAGAATCGGTAGAGGGTCGGACGCCGTGCTTTGACGCATAGAGTTACGGCCCTTGCCATTCTGAGTTCAAATCACGTTGAGGTTAACTTTGCCTTTCATCCTTACTGGGTCGATAAAATAAAGTACCAGTAATGTACTGGGTAATTGCTGGCCTTGTGCCAAAAAGAAGAAACAGTTATTATCAGTAAAGAATCGGTAGAGGGTCGGACGCCGTGCTTTGACGCATAGAGTTACGGCCCTTGCCATTCTGAGTTCAAATCACGTTGAGGTTAACTTTGCCTTTCATCCTTACTGGGTCGATAAAATAAAGTACCAGTAATGTACTGGGTAATTGCTGGCCTTGTGCCAAAAAGAAGAAACAGTTATTATCAGTAAAGAATCGGTAGAGGGTCGGACGCCGTGCTTTGACGCATAGAGTTACGGCCCTTGCCATTCTGAGTTCAAATCACGTTGAGGTTAACTTTGCCTTTCATCCTTACTGGGTCGATAAAATAAAGTACCAGTAATGTACTGGGTAATTGCTGGCCTTGTGCCAAAAAGAAGAAACAGTTATTATCAGTAAAGAATGAACAGATAACTGATGCTGTATACCAGGTCCGAACACAGAAGAACCAGATTCCCACCGCTATCGCCTCCATCTCTCTCACCCTCCCCATCTCTCTCACCCTCCCTATCTCTCTGAATTATGAACAAATGTGGTCCCATGTGCTGGCCGCCCCGGGGGCGACAATGGAGAAGGCGTTTCCCCGGAGGATGGGAAGGGAGATGTGCTGGAAGAGCCATTCCATCTCGCAAGGTCACACCTATGGCTAGTCAGCTCGGCGCCTATGTTTGTAAGTAGGGAGGTAGCCCTTGGGCCAAGGACACCAGAAGTCTCCACTGCTAGGGACTCGAATGCAAACCTGTCGGAGAGCAATTGATACTTGGAGAGTTTACCCTCCTCAGGCTGAAGTGCAGCAGAACTGGGGTTAGTCGCAGATTGCACCAAGTTACCATCCTTTCTCTCCATCCTTTGAGCTTAACCCTTTAACATTTACATTACTATTGTATTTTCATGGTAAAGTCTTTCATCATCATCATCATCATCATCATTTTACGTCTGCTTTTCCCTGCTTGCAAGGGTGGGACGGGAACTGATTCTGGCTTGATTTCTACAGCTGGATGCCCTTCCTAACACCAACCTCATTTACAGTGAGTGCTGGGTGCTTTTTTGCCGTGGCACCTCCACGACCACTTTACAGTGGAATGATAGGGACCCCAGTCCCTATCATCTCATTTCTACAGTTGAGTAAACTGGAGCAATGTGAAATAAAGTGTCTTGCTCAAGGAAACAACACATCACCCGGTCTGAGAATGGAACTCACAACCTTTCGATTGCAAGGCCAATGCTCTAACCACTAAGACATATGCCTCCATTTATCTCATAATATTGAATCTATGAGATTTTTTATATTATTTATATTGAGAACAATACCTTAACATAAGTATGAGTAGCTAGTTATGGCTGGTTTAAACAGAAAGAGGTGAAAGAATTCTGGCTGGATACAGCTGGTTTAAATGCTAAAGGGTTAAACCTTTCAAAAGTTTTACTGAAAAGTCATTTCAATTTTGCTCGTTAAATAGTTAAATTTTTGATTTTCCTTGAATCCATTCGTGTGTGGTTTGAACGTATATCTCTTCATCTATCTTATAATATACAGTTTTACATCAGCTGTGTAGTTAATGGGTTTGAATAGCAACGGAAAGGTCATAATTTCAAATTCAGTAACCAGCTGTATTATTCTATAAGCTTTCATCTAGCAAGCTGAATATAGATATCACCATTCCTCTACATCAAAAGACCGAGTGATGGCAATTCCAGAAAATCACTGAACCTTTTCCAAAATAGAAATGTTTGATGTAAAAATATTGGATAAGAAACTGAAAAAAAACTCTGTGTGTGTGCCTCCACATGTGACTATATGCATGATGGATGGATGGATAGCGAGAGAGAGAGAGAAATGTAAAACTAGGCTTTGTTTGTTAACCTTTTAGGATTTAAACCAGCCATATCTGGCCAGAATTCTCTCACCTCTAGTCGTAACGGGCCACTCATACTGGTATTAAGGTATTGTTCTCAAAATAAATAATATCAAAATCTCATGGATTTAATATTAGGTGAGGTAATTGTGTGAGGTAAAGCCTTTACTGTGAAAATGCAATAGTATATATAGAGTAATGTAAATGTTATGTGAGGTAAAGCCTTTACTGTGAAAATGCAATAGTATATATAGAGTAATGTAAATGTTATGTGAGGTAAAGCCTTTATTGTGAAAATACAATAGTATATATAGAGTAATGTAAATGTTATGTGAGGTAAAGCCTTTATTGTGAAAATGCAATAGTATATATAGAGTAATGTAAATGTTATGTGAGGTAAAGCCTTTACTGTGAAAATGCAATAGTATATATAGAGTAATGTAAATGTTATGTGAGGTAAAGCCTTTACTGTGAAAATGCAATAGTATATATAGAGTAATGTAAATGTTATGTGAGGTAAAGCCTTTACTGTGAAAATGCAATAGTATATATAGAGTAATGTAAATGTTATGTGAGGTAAAGCCTTTACTGTGAAAATGCAATAGTATATATAGAGTAATGTAAATGTTATGTGAGGTAAAGCCTTTATTGTGAAAATACAATAGTATATATAGAGTAATGTAAATGTTGTGTGAGGTAATTATGTGCAGTAAAGCCTTTACTGTGAAAATACAATAGTATATATATAGAGTAATGTAAATGTTATGTGAGGTAATTATGTGAGGTAAAGCCTTTACTGTGAAAATACAATAGTATATATAGAGTAATGCAAATGTTATGTGAGGTAATTCTGTGAGGTAAAGCCTTTACTGTGAAAATACAATAGTATATATAGAGTAATGCAAATGTTAAAGGGTTAAATGTTTTTTGCGGACTGGTATTGGTATTTTATTCTATCATTTTAACAAATTTATTTCAAGTTGTTCATCGAAAAAACACACGGTGTTTGTGGTGTTTATGAGGCTGTTTACTTGCAAACAAATCGAATATTAATAATATTATGATATTATTATATTATTTGGCAGTATCGGTAGAGGGTCAGATGCCATGCTTTGACACATAGAGTTATGACCCTTGCCATTCTGAGTTCAAATCCCGTTGAAGTTAACTTTGCCTTTCATCCTTACAGGATCAATAAAATAAAGTACCAGTAATGCACTGGGGTAATTGCTGGCCTTGTGCCAACAGTAGAAACATTATTATTCACTCAAGAATAAGTATCCACCATGTTAAGAACGAAAACAAATTTTGTTTTTTTTTTCATTTCAAGTACATTTTGGGAATTTACATTTTCACACGACCCAGACTTTTCAAACATTAAAAAAACTTGTATATTAGATAAAGAGCTGACTAAAATTTACAAATTTAGTGTTGTTTCTGCAATTTATACTCAATTGAAACATTAAAGTGTGGTTTTAAGTCTTTCATAATCATGTTCCTAATGAAATAATCTGTATTTGAATTAATGAAAAATGTGGAGGGCTTTACTAAATTTATTAATCCTTTTATTATTAAAATAGTATTTTTATAGCTCTTTACGTTGAGAGTTTAAATCCTGTCAGGGTTAGCTTTGCCTTTCATCCTTGTGGGGGTTGATAAAATAAAGCACCAGTAATGCACTGGGGTAATTGCTGGCCTTGTGCCAAAAGTAGAAACAATTATTAAGATAGTATTTGTAATAGAACTTAACAAAAGGTCTTAAGTCAAATTATTTTGGAAGATTTTTATTTAAAATAAGGCCCTCAAAATGGATGGTTTTATTTCATAAAACCAGAGATGGTTTTTAGGCAGGTTGATAATCCAAATCCTGGGCCCTTTCACTCTTGTTGGAGGAACCCCCTGCTTGGTTGACCTCCACTGCTTTCTGTTTGTTCTTGGTCATGTCAGGGATGTAGCCGTACTCACCACACTTGGCCTATTGCAGGTTGATAAGGTTATTTAACCCTTTAATGTTCAAACCGGCCAAAACCGGCCAGAATTCTCTACCTCTTTCTGTTGAAACTGGCTGTAACTGGTCACTCAAACTGATGTTAAGGTATTGTTCTGAAAATAAATACTTTCAAAATCTCATAGATTCGATATTATGTGAGATAATTATGCGAGGTAAAGCCTTTATCATGAAAATATAATAGTATATATAGAGTAATGTGAATGCTAAAGGGTTAACCCCTAGTTAGGGTGGTTGGTCAAGTTATGCTGTAACACAGTGCAACCTGCTTCATGGTCCAGTGGTCAGCAATTAAACCAGCCACCCACCACACTCTCATTCAGTGAGGAAGGTAACTAGAATCCCAGTAGGGCAAATGAACTCCCCAGAGTCAACAGTTGGGATTAAAAGGGTTAATATTGGTATAATGAACACATGCACAGTAATAATTGTTTCTAATTTTGGCACAAGGCCAGCAATTACCCAATGCATTACTGGTACTTTATTCTATCGACCCCGGAAGGATGAAAGTAATAATGAATGCTAAATGATTTGTTAGGTTTTCAGTCTTTGTCGCAGCCAGGTGTTTGAATCTTGCTGCACAGGTGTTGTATTAAACTTATCTTAAAGATTCTTACTGACCTAGCCCACCTGACCATAAATAGGTACCGTAATGAGGTAGAGTTCATAGCTGTATCAAGTAGAGTTCATAGCTGTATCAAGTAGAGTTCATAGCTGTATCAAGTAGACTATCTGATGAACAAATGTTTCATTAATCGTATTTCGTACCATAAAAGACTGCTTATTATTTTCAAATGATGTTTAATATAATCTAGAAATTGGAGACATTTAGTAATATAACTAATTTCTCATTATTAGTCTAGTGTTTAAGGGTGGTGGATTGCAGTATCGGAGTGTTGGACATTCTGCTTCGCAGCATAGTTAGCCTTTGCATTCTGAGTTCAAATCTCACCAAGGCTAGCTTTGTTCTTTCACCACTTCCTTCACTTAAAAAAAAAAAAGCTTCAAGCGCAAGCATCACTTGATCTAAATAACTTTCACGTGTGTTATACGAGAGCATGGACTTTTCTTTTTTCTTTCACTGCAACATGGGAATCATGGCAATGCTAAAAAGTCATGTTCCTGCCAACTATGTATGAGTAAGTGGTCAAGGGATAACAATTCTCGAAATCAAGATGTAGCCATTATATATATATATGTATATATATAATGGCTACATCTTCATTTCGAGAATTACTAAAGGGCGGTGAATTGGCAGTATCGGTAGAGGGTCGGACATGCTTTCCAGCATAGTTACCTCCCTTTACAATCTGAGTTCAAATCCCGTGGAGGTTAACTTTGCCTTTCATCCTTACGAGGTCGATAAAATAAAGTACCAGTAATGTACTGGGTATTTGCTGGCCTTGTGCCAAAAGTAGAAACAATTATATATATATATCATCATCATCATCATCACCGTTTTACGTCCGTTCTTCCAAGCTAGCATGGGTTAGACGGGTTGTCCTGTTGTGGGCAGTGTCTGGTCGGCTGACCATGCCTTGCTCATGCAGGAACTGATTTGGCTTGATTTCTACAGCTGGATGCCCTTCCTAACACCAACCTCATTTACAGTGAGTGCTGGGTGCTTTTTCGTGGCGCCTACACGTCCACTTTACAGTGTGGGCTGGGTGCTTTTTGCCGTGGCACTGCCACAACCACCTTGCAGTGGGAGGGTGTGGGGGCATATTGTCTATATGCTTCAGCTTGTACCCATGGGAGGTCGGGTACTCTGTATTACTGCGTGACGCCAGAGGTCACGGTCATGTGTCATCGCCTTTGAGAGATGTAATTGGGTAAGGTCGGCTTTTATCACCTCATCCCAGGTCATCTTGGGTCTCCCCACTCCACGGTTTCCATCGACTTCTAGTGCTCTGCACCTTTTTATGCAGCTGTCATCCTTCATACGCATCACATGTTCATACCAACGCAACCGCCTCTCCTGCACACAGCATTTGATTCCTCTTATGTTCAGTCTCTCTCTCAATTCATTTATGCTTTGTCGTTCGCGTATATTACTATTACACATCCATCGGAGCATGCAGGCTTCATTTCTCTCTAATCTACGTAAGTCTTCCACCTTCAGCGCCCAGGTCTCACTACCATGCAACATCGCTGTTCGTATATATATATACATGAGGGTGTCCTCAAAAATGTATACACACTTCAACAGCATTCTAATGATTATTGCCTGTACAGGTAATCAAAGTGTGTATACATTTTTTTAGGACATCCTGTATATATATAAACATATGTATATATGTATGTCTATGTGTATATATGTATATGTGTGTGTGTATGCCAGTATTATGACCATTTGCAAAATATTATATATTCTAGTTTATTTAACTTTATTTTTTATTCTGTGAATATCTTCTTATAATTTCAGGCTGGAGACCTCCTCTTTAATGGGAAAAAATATAACATTCAGCGTTTAAATCAAGGTACTAAAGATCTTGACTTAACATCTCCATTCGCACATATAATATTTAAAAATAAAGTCAATGAGACATCAAACCATTCCTACTGTGAGACACATGGTAAGTTATTCCAATTTATTAACTTATGTATAAAAGGAAATGACATCATTGATCCTATTGGATATGTAACACATACTTTAACCCTTTAGCATTTAAACTGGCCAAAATTCTCTCACCTTTTTTGTTCAAAGTGGCCATAATTGACCACTCATACTGATGTTAAGGTGTTGTTTTCAAGACACTACATCCTTTAACAGCAAGATTAACCTTTCATTACTTCCTTCACTTAAAAAAGCTTCATGGATACATTGAAGCTCCAATATCTGGCAACTAAATTGGTAAACACCCACAAAATGACTAACCATCTTGCCAACAACCACCCTGAACACCTTTTTGATTTCCATATGTCTAACACATGTGGGCATGCCAACAAAGTCAGAAAACAGCACAGCTCCCATGACTTTCGGAAACATTTTTTCACACTCTGTTGCTGAAGCATGGAACAAACTACCTGTATCAGTTGTTAGCTGTTGAGACACTGCATCCTTCAAAACCTCCATGGAACAGTCTACCTGCATCAGTTGTTAGCTGTCGAGACACTGCATCCTTTAAAACCTCCATGTAACAGTCTACCTGCATCAGTTGTTAGCTGTCGAGACACTGCATCCTTTAAAACCTCCATGGAACAGTCTACCTGCATCAGTTGTTAGCTGTCGAGACACTGCATCCTTTAAAACCTCCATGCTTCCTGGAATTCGCCAACACTACACCTGATATCCCCCCTCCATACACACGCACACATGTATCTGTGTGTATATCATGACTCATACACTGTTCTCTTTCCTGACATTTGTACATTATTCTATGTACTATTCATGCACCTTTGATGAGTTGTAGTGCACCTGAGTACTGTACACAATAATTTCATTATTATTATTATATACAGGGTGCGGACGATATTTGTTCGCAAGATTACTGTCTAGGAAAAAATAACACAGTAGTTTTATTTTTTAAGATATATTTATCAAACTTGGGTAAGTTTGTCTTCATAACTTGTTCTTTCGATCTCACTCGATAAACCCGCCATTGGCTTTGATGACGGCCTCAAGGCGGCCTCGGAACTGGCTACAGGCCTTCGTCACTGTCCCCCGACTTAGGCCCCTAAAGGCACTTGTGATCCTGGCCTTCAGATCGTCTTTCGTATTGCAGCTAGATCTGTTGGTGTCTCGTTCCACTGCACCCCACACAAAGAAGTCGAGGGGGTTGCAGTCAGGCGAGCTGGGAGGCCAGATGTCAGGTGAAGTGAGGTGGCATGACATCACTTAAGACCAATGTTGTCGCTGGAAACTTTGTCTGCATGACTCTGGGCATGTCTTTGGATGAGACAGCGAGCTACCTGTTGTTCTGGGAGTTGATCTTCTGGTCTTATTTGTCCTCCCGGCACGGATTCCAAGAAGAACTCCGTGTCTCTTCCACAAATTTGGAGGTTCAAAATTATTCATAATCAATTATTCTGAAAATAAATAATGGAAATATAGTCACTGTTTTTATGAAGACAAGAGTGACAACGGAAGTTAAAAAAATGTGCATAAAATTAGCAGTTGAAAATTGTGAACAAATATCGTCCACACCCTATATATATTTATATATATATATATATATATATATATATATATATATATATATATATATATATATATATATATATATATATATTGTTATACTTTGGGAGGGTCATGTTGCCAATAAGAAACACACGCACCAGTTGCTTTCACTTCAATTTATTATATATTTATAAATTTATAAATTTACAAATTTACAAACCTATAAATTTCTGGTTGGTTGGTTGGTTCCACAACCAGATAGTTGTTTATATATATAGTCATAGTCCTTTCGTCACACACTCTGTGACCTCTTCAGTGACTGGAGATTCCTTTCTTCGTTTCTGTGCCTTTCCTTTCTTCTATCCTACGCCATTTTGTTTCTGTGTGTGTGTTGTGTGCTCAGTTTGCGCATGCGCCACATCCGGGTGTCTGAGTGTGTTTGTCTTCATTTTTCTATTTTTCTATTTATATTTTTCTATTTGTTTATTTATTTATTTATTTATTGTTGGTTGGTTGTTTGTTCTATGTGTGTGTGTGTTTTCATTTTGTCCTGTGTGTGTTTTCATTTTGTGTGTGTTTTCAATTGTAAGTTGTTTGTTCTATGTGTGTGTGTTTTCATTTTGTCCTTAATTGTAAGTTGTGATGTTGCTGTTCCACTCATATTTTCAATTTAATTTTGGTTTTAATTCTTTTATATCGTTTTATATCGTTTTAATTCGTTTATATCGCTACGTAGATGATATAAACATCGTAGTTAAGACACCCCCACTAAAGAACAGTCAGGAACTAGAGAAAAACACAATGGAAAGCATCCAGCAAATAGCAAACTCCATCCACCAGAGCATTAGAGTTACTATAGACTACCCAAGTAGACACCCCAACCATCGATTACCTGTACTAGACACAGAGCTCTGGTTAGATACCATTAACAACCAAAAACAAATCCTCCATTCCCATTATGCCAAACCCATGACTTCCAAACATCTGATCCACCGAAACTCGGCCATTTCGGACCATACCAAAATCAACATACTGATTGCGGATTTGGTACGGGTGATGAGAAATGTGTCCCGCATGTGCAACCCCGAAGAACTAGAGAGACACATACAACACTTCATCCACCGTATGCAGTTCTCTGGCTACAATCAGAGAGATAGAATCAGAGTGTATAAAGGAGCCAGAACCAAATGGGAAAAAATGGTAAATAATGACATAAATGGGACCTGCCCCTTGTATAGGAGCAAATTTTGGAATAGAATAGAAAGAACTAGGAACAAGGCCAATAGAATAAACTCATGGTATGATAGCAATAAATACCAGAGTGTAATGTTCATCAATACAACCCCTAGAGGCGAACTAGCCTACAAATTTAGAAGGGCCCTAAATAAACATAATCTCAATATTAAGATAGTAGAAAGACCTGGTACCTCCGTAAAAACACTTATTAGCAAGACATACCCGTTCCAAAGACCCTCATGTATAGATAAGAAATGTATAACCTGTAAAATAAGCCCCCATATTAACTGTAAAACTAGAAATGTAGTGTATAGCATAAGATGTACTGAAGGACAATGTAGAAACAAAAATATAGTGTACATAGGTGAGACAGCTCGTAGTATAGGGGAACGAATAAATGAACACTGGCGAGACCTCCAAGATAATAAAGAATCATCTGTGCTCTACCAACATGCTAAGATAGAACACAGGGGTAGATTAGAGAGCATAGAAATAAAAATAGAATCCACACACAGAAAAGACGCAATGTTTAGGCAAATTACAGAGGCAGTAAGCATAAAAGAATTAAAACCAAAATTAAAACCAAAATTAAATAGAAAATATGAGTGAAACAGCAACATCACAACTTACAATTAAGGACAAAATGAAAACACACACACACATAGAACAAACAACTTACAATTGAAAACACACACAAAATGAAAACACACACAGGACAAAATGAAAACACACACACACATAGAACAAACAACCAACCAACAATAAATAAATAAATAAATAAACAAATAGAAAAATATAAATAGAAAAATAGAAAAATGAACACAAACACACACAGACACCCGGATGTGGCGCATGCGCAAACTGAGCACACAACACACACACAGAAACAAAATGGCGTAGGATAGAAGAAAGGAAAGGCACAGAAACGAAGAAAGGAATCCCCAGTCACTGAAGAGGTCACAGAGTGTGTGACGAAAGGACTATGACTATATATATAAACAACTATCTGGTTGTGGAACCAACCAACCAGAAATTTATAGGTTTGTAAATTTGTAAATTTATAAACTTATAAATATATAATAAATTGAAGTGAAAGCAACTGGTGCGTGTGTTTCTTATTGGCAACATGACCCTCCCAAAGTATAACAATATCAGTTTCAACACACGATTTCAGATAAAGAATCTTGCTAAACAAATTCAGAAACGAAATATATATATATGTGAATGCCGAACCACGAATATGGGGGAGTACACTGTATATATTTCGACCAAGGTTGTCAATTTAATTTTTTAATGGATATTTGATTCCTATTAGACATGGGTTAATTATAGAGAATGGCTCAAAGAGGTTTTATTAATTACCCACTAAATCGCCTGTTGACCTTCTGACATCTTCCTTACAATATTACTGTGAGATTGAAGTGAACCAAGATTTAACATATCAACAAGTGAACTAACCAGATATATGATATCTAAGCATTAAATTTAGGCTGTATTGCAATACTAATCTACTTGAGAAAAGTCAAATGAAATGTGTGGAGTTATGTAAGAACTAATGTAAATACTTTAAAATCTACAAGCTGTGCCATGATTTTGTTTATTTTTTCTTTTACCAGTCTATATTATATATATCATTTTCATCATTTTACGTCCGCGTTTCCCTGCTTGCAAGGGTGGGACAGGAACTGATTCTGGCTTGATTTCTACAGCTGGATGCCCTTCCTAACGCCAACCTCATTTACAGTCAGTGCCGGGTGCTTTTTTTCCATGGCGCCTACACGTCCACTTTACAGTGTGGGCTGGGTGCTTTTTTGCTGTGGCACCTCCACGACCACTTTGCAGTGGAATGATAGGGACCCCAGTTCCCAGCATCTCATTTCTACAGCTGAGTAAACTGGAGCAATGTGAAATAAAGTGTCTTGCTCAAGGAAACAACACATCACCCGGTCGGAGAATTGAACTCTCAACCTTTCGATTGCAAGGCCAATGCTCTAACCACTAAGCCATGTGCCTCCATATATATAAAAAATAAAAAGGCAGCAAATATGCAGTCATTAGAACGCTGGATAGAAGGCTTTGTGTTATTTGTTCTGTCCCTGCTCTCTCAGTTAAAACCCTGTTACAGTCAAATTTGCCTCTCATCCTTTCAAGGTCAATAAAAAAAAAAGTACCAGTCTAGGACTGCAGTAGATTCTTCCTCTCTCTCCTTCTCACTCCCCCCTCTCTCACTCCCCACTCTCTCTCCTTCTCTGTAAGAAATCTGCTGTATTCACGCCTGGAGAGGAGATGGACTCTGTCAGGTTTTAAAATGCCCAAGAAATGGTGTATGTCACTACAGCCCCCCCCCCCCCCCCCTACGGCTCCATCAGGAGTTACGGAATCATACCCTACCATACCATACAATACCCTACCCTACCCTACCATACCATACCCTACTCTACCATACCCTACCCTACCCTACCATACCCTACCCTACCCTACCATACCCTACCATATCATACCCTACTCTACCATACCCTACCCTACCCTATACCCTACCCTACCCTATACCCTACCCTACCCTACCCTACCATACCCTACCATACCCTACCATACCCTACCCTACCATACCCTACCCTACCATACCATACCCTACCATACCCTACCCTACCCTACCCTACCCTACCCTACCATACCCTACCATACCCTACCCTACCATACCCTACCCTACCATACCATACCCTACCATACCCTACCCTACCATACCCTACCCTACCATCCCCTACCATATTATGTAAAAAGAAAAACAAAAATAGTCAGCTACTTTACACTCACTACAGGGATACTAGTTCAAAAGGTAATTGGACTAAATTTATGATTTTACTTTGAGTGATATGTCAATTAACCCTTACCATATGTTTTTGACAGTTTGGGAGGGGGGTTTCCCTAATTAGAACATTATTTATTTATTTTATTTATTTATTTATTTATTTATTTATCTATTTATTTATTTATTTATTCAATTTAAACGTCCGTATAGAGCTGGTTAGCCACGACAGACTCAAGGAAGTATCGAGTACTCTTTACAGTTGGTAATCAAAAAAAAGCTAGTGAGACAAGTAATAAAAAAAATAAAACAATGTTTAAATAAAAACTAAGATAAAAATTAAAGAAAAGGGGGGAAAAAATAAAACAACAAAAATAACACTTCATTAAATCTTATATTCTGGTTTTATGACCAACTGTAAGCAGTCAAATATTTATATTGCTGTCATGGTAAATCATTTTTTTTTTTTTTTTTTTTTACCAAATAACACTTCTATTCAGTTTTATATCTGTTGTTCTGCCTTAGAAACATAAATAACCAAAACATTTCTCACAATGTTAACAATAGTATCGCATGACTCATATACTGTTTACTTTCCTGACTCTTCTACACTATTATTCTATGTACTATACATGCACATTTGATGAGTTGTAGTGCACCTGAGCACTGTACACAATAATTTTCATTCAGTACCGGTAGAATGTCGAACAACATGCTTTGCAACAGACTGTTACAATCCTTTATGTTCTGTGTTCAAATCACACTGGAGTTAACTTTGCCTTTCATCCTTACGGGGTTGATAAAATAAAGTACCAGTAATACACTGGGGTAATTACAGGCCTTGTGCCAAAAGTAGGAACAACTATTATAACTTCTCAAAGGTTTGGCAATATAGTTTATATTACATTTTAAGAATTCCTAAAAAACACTTTTTTCACTAAGCTCATTCATTGCTGATTAGGTTGATAAGCTGTTTAGGGAACAAACGATAGAATCTTATATTTTACTTGACTTTCATAACAAACAGGATTAACATAAATTGTTATAAACCCTTGATGGGTGCTGAGTTACTAACTCAGCGTAATGTTTTCTGTTTTGTTTATAGCGCTTCCAAGTCCAACAGATTAACAGTCAATGAGAAAAATGAAGTCTTAAGGAAGAAGGAGGGATTTAACTTGCTTCCATTAACTCACTGTCCTACATTTCACTGGTTTTTCTGAGACAGAATGAAAATGAATGGAAGCTTGAAACACTGGTTTTTCTTTTGAAGAACTGAAGAACTAATCCTGTAAGAAAATACTTGAAGTTTAATCTCGCATAACAGGCAGACAATCTTTCTGTAATTTATTGACAATAGATCAAGTGAAATCATCATCATCATCTTATTTGTATGTTGTGCTCATAATTTGGCATTAATAATATACTGGTTGGATGGCCTTCCTATCACCAGCACCACTTTACAGCATCGACTGGGTGCTTTTGAACCACCAGCACTAGAGAGGTTGTCTTGCTGGACTCAGGGGCCATCTCCACTCCATACTTTGACATGGTTTTTAATGGCTGAAAGTCACTTCCACTACCACCATTGTCTATCTATATTAGTTTTTATAGTTAAAATGTTTATCTATATTATAATTGATGTGAAGGCGCGTGGCTGAGTGGTTAGAGAATTAGGTTCGCAATCGTGAGGTTGTGAGTTTGATTTCCGGTCTGGGCAATGCGTTATGTCCTTGGACAAGACACTTTATTTCACGTTCCTCCTTCTACCTGGAGTTGCGGCCAATAGATAGTATTAGCAATTGGAAAGACCAATGGAAACATTGCTTCTTCGATCCGATTTGACAAAAGTCGATCGACTTTTGATAGTTGAAATTTCTATCTATATTAGTGTTTATAGTTGAATCTCATCTGTAACAAATATTCTCAAATGTGTTTGAAATATCACATATATTTGTGATAATGTGGTTGGTGTTAGGAAGGACATCCAGCTGTAAAATACCCAGCCAAATTTACAGTCCTGTCAGTGCAAGGTACAACATGGTCAGACTTGCCTCCCAGTATGGACGACCCATCTAACCCATGCAAGCATGGTAGAATTGGCGCTAAACAGAAATGATGATTCTCATGGGATAAATTAAAATATCACATATATATTTGTGATATTCTCATGGGATTCCTCCAAAAGTAATGTTACTCGATAAAGTGCATAGCTCGGAGATCAGAGAGTCACTCCAGGTAGAGCTGCTACTTCTCCGAATTGAGAGATCACAGCTCCGATACGATGGGCATGTTGTTAGAATGTCTCGGGAAAGAATCGCTGGACAGATTTTACGGGCGAAACCAACTGATAGGAGACCCAGGGATAGACTCCGAGCAAGATGGTTTGATAACATTCATGAGCTTGGCTGGTCTCGCTTAGGGATCCAGCCAAATGAATTGGAGATGGTTGCTTCTGACAGGACCCACTGGAGGAAGTGTTTGAGGACTCTGTCCCAATGACCCTCTCAGGGATAAGTGGGCGAAGAAGAAGACATGTATTTGTGATATTCTTTTCCAAATGGAAATATTAATTACGGGGTCGATAGAATAAAGTACCAGTAATCATCAGCATCATCATCATCACCGTTTTACGTCCGTTCTTCCATGCTAGCATGGGTTAGACGGGTTGTCCTGTTGTGGGCAGTGTCCGGTCGGCTGACCATGCCTTGCTCATACAGGAACTGATTTGGCTTGATTTCTACAGCTGGATGCCCTTCCTAACACCAACCTCATTTACAGTGAGTGCTGGGTGCTTTTTCTGTGGCGCCTACATGTCCACTTTACAGTGTGGGCTGGGTGCTTTTTTGCCGTGGCACCTCGACGACCACCTTGCGGTGGGGGCATATTGTCTATATGCTTCAGCTTGTACCCATGGAAGGTCGGGTACTCTGTATTACTGCGTGACGCCAGAGGTCACGGTCGTGTGTCATACAGTAATACACTGGGTAATTGCTGGCCTTGTGCCTAACGTAGAAACAATTATTTAGGTTATTGTTTTATAGTAGGATTATTTGTGGTTAATATTTGAATGAATTAGTTGTCAGTAAAGACAACCTCATCATTAGATCAACCATGCTTATTGATTAGAAGTTGATTTATTGAAATATAGTATTAGTAAATATTCTTTCTACTTTTGGCACAAGGCCAGCAATTATCCCAGTGCATTACTGGTACTTTATTTTATCGACCCTGTAAGGATGAAAGGCAAAGTTAACTTCGGTGGGATTTGAACTCCGACCGTAAAGGGTCGTAACTCCATGCTGCAAATCATGGTGTCCGACTCTCTACCGATACCACGAAACCACTGCTCTAAATATAGTAAATAATTGTTTCTACGTTTGGCACAAGGCCAGCAATTATCCAGTACATTACTGGTACTTTATTTTATTGACCCCGTAAGGATGAAAGGCAAAGTTAACCTCGGCGGGATTTGAACTCGGATCATAAAGGGACGTTACTCTATGCTTCAAAGCATGGTGTCCGACTCTCTACCGATACTGCCAATCCGGTAAATAATTGTTTCTACTTTAGGCACAAGGCCAGCAATTACCCAGTTCATTACTGGTACTTTATTTTATCGACCCCATAAGGATGAAAGGCAAAGTCAACCTCGGCGGGATTTGAACTCAGATCGTAAAGGGACGTAACTATGCTGGAAAGCATGGCATCCGACCCTCTACCGATACTGCCAATCCACCGCCCTCCAGTAAATAATTGTTTCTACTTTAGGCACAAGGCCAGCAATTACCCAGTGCATTACTGGTACTTTATTTTATCGACCCCATAAGGATGAAAGGCAAAGTCAACCTCGGCGGGATTTGAACTCAGATCGTAAAGGGACGTAACTATGCTGGAAAGCATGGCGTCCGACCCTCTACCGATACTGCCAATCCACCGCCCTCCAGTAAATAATACAGTGAAAATAGGCAGAAATTGTTTTAATATTTAGGATATTCTGTTGTAGAACTTAACAATTATAAGAAAATAGTGCACAAATGGTGACTCATAATGTGTTAGATTGATGTGGGAGGGTTCACAGAAGACTGCCTTTATCTTATACATCTAGGTCAGTGATTCCCAAAGTGGGTTCCGCAAAGGAGTGTCTGGGGTTTCATGTAAAAAAGGTAGAGGAGTATATTTATATTACGACCATATAACAGTATTTGACTTTGGAGTTCCCCTCAAAGAGCTCTGAACCAAAAAAGATTCCGCATTTGAAAAAGTTTGGGAAACCCTGATCTAGGTTAACCCTTTCATGACCATATTTCTAAAGAAATACACTCTATTTCAATTAGTTCATGAAAAATTTTGCGGCATTTACTAAAATTAGCAATTATTTCATTACAGAGAGAGTAACTTAAAGTAGGGTTCTTGTATAAAAATTATGCTGGAAGATTTTAATTAAAATTGGAAACCTTTTAAATGGGTGATTTTATTTCATAAAATTTGAGCTGGTTTGGGCCAGGTTGGCAACAAAATGATTAAGGAAATTCCAACTTAATCTCCAACTTAACCAATTATAAGATACTGCCAGCTAATATCAATTATACATTGCTCCAGCTATTCCTGTATTTTTTCAATAATAATTAAATGTGTTATCTATGTATGCTGTGCAATACTAATGCTAGAATATAAACTATCAATTCATCTGCCCGGCAAGCTATCAACTTAGCCACCTGCACTTTTCTCAAAAAGCCAACTCGTTAGCAGTAAAAATAACAAGCAAAAACCCTTGACCTTATAAATTACTGTCATGTTTCTCTTCTATACTAAATTTTCATTATTTGAAGAGTTCATTTATTCTGAATAACGGCATGACTTAGCATACATCCTGTGGTGTTCAAATGACCTCATTTTATTTAATTAAACTAAGGCAGGTTTCTTACTGTTCAGCATAAAACTTATGTTTCTAACAGTTTAACTAACTTTCTTCTATAAAAGATAGCATAATCTCTTAATCGCTTAACCCCTTAGTATTAAAACCAGCCATATCTGGTCAGAATTCTCTCACCTCTTTCTGTTCAAACTGGCCGTAACTGGCTGCTCATACCGTTAAAATATTGTTCTCAAAATATATATCAAAATCTCATAGGTTCACTATTATATAAGATAAAGCCTTTACTGTGAAAATACAATAGTAAATATAGAGTAATGTAAAAAGTGTTTATATCAAAATGTTAGCTGCTTAGAAGTAATTAATTAAAACTTACCTCATCATCTTTAAGGACAAGAAATTTGACAACAAATATATTAAGATAGTTTTTTATAGACGGATGTTTATATATGTTAGTCAGCTGAAAAATAGTTGAAAATAAAACATAGTTTTAGTACTTTTGTGACTTTATGATCTTCCTTATATTTATTACTATTTTCAGCTAGTTTATTTAATACCTTATGTACTGTACGATGCCGATAAAAGAATTATTTGAATCTATGATGTAACTAGATTACATACCTTGGTAGTGATTTGATATTATTATATATTATCAAGGGCAGTGGATTGGCAGAATCGGTAGAGCGTCAGACAACATGCTTTACAGCATAATTACAGCCCTTTCAATTCTGAGTTCAAATCCCGCCGAGGTTAACTTGGCCTTTCATACTTACGGGGTCAATAAAATAAAGCACCAGTAATGGACTGGGGTAATTGCTGGCCTTGTGCTAAAAGTAGAAACAATTATATATGTATTATCAAGGGCGGTTGAATGGCAGAACAGTAAAGCGTCGAACAACATGCTTAGTGGTATAGAGTTACGCCCCTTTACATTTTGAGTTCAAATCCTGCCGAGGGTATTATAAATATGCATTATAAATCCCACCGAGGTTAACTTTGCCTTTCATCCTTACGGGGTCAATAAAATAAAGTACCAGTCACGCACTGGGGTCCATTTAATTGACTTTTCCCTTCCCCCAAAAAATTGCTGGCCTTATGCCTATATAAGAAACTATTATCATCATCATTTATCCAGTTTCCCTGATAGGAAGGGTTGAACAGGTCTTCACAGACTGAGTAAGTATTGAAGTGGGACCAGTGACCACCCAGACAGGCTACCCAGTGTATTTTATAGTGGCAACAGCACTAGAAAGGTTGTCATGTCTTTGAAACATGTGGAGGGTCCAAAGACATATATATATATATATATATATATAGTAATAATAATAAATGTGAAAACTAAAATCCGAAGAGGGCTAAATTAGGATAATATATATATAAATATATACTATATTATATTTTGAGATTAAACTCTGTCGTTTACAATTAATCAGCTCCAAGAAAGGGGCATTTCCGAGCAGTTAAATACATTAATATATATGATAAACACAAAACGTGTTTGCATTGCAACAGACAAAGTTAGCTATCAATGAAATAAACTAATTAAAGTGAATACAATTTGTCTGTCTCAATATAAGTCAATAAAGACAAGCTTATATTGGCAATAAAGACAAGCTTATATAAAAACTGTAGAGCAAATATTTATTAAAATGACAGATTAAAGTTTAAGTAAAGAATCGCTGCTTTCACCCTTCGATTCTTTGCTTAAACTTTAATCTGTTATTATACCTGCAGATAAGCACAGGATATCTGGCTTTCACTTAATAATTCTTGCAAAACAGATTTTGGTCTGTCCGGGTATTAAAGGCTATTGCCCGATATAGATTTATTTTTATTGATTTATTATTTTAAATCGAGACAGGCAAACCATATTGTTTTAAATTAGTATTTTTTCAACATAGCTAACTTGGTCATTTGCAATTAGAACACATGTATAGTTATATCTGTGTTCATCCCTCACATATATTCATTTGTATTACACGGCTCGGAAAGATTCCCTTCTTTGAGCTCTTTAATTGTAAAGGACTATTTTGAGTTTATAACTCAATCTAGGATATATATATATATATATATATAAAATATTAAAAAAATAATGAATAAAACAATGAAACAGTTCCTTATATTAAACAAAAAAAGTTCATTATTTAACGATCGTTTCTAGGATATATATGTGTTAGAATTGGCATGCATATTCAACAGATCTATGTACAAAATTATACAAAATTATACAAACTATCAAAATTAAATATACATACCAAACACATATATATGCCGTCTTCAGAAATAATTATTTCTGAAGACGGCATATATATGTGTTTGGTATGTATATTTAATTTTGATAGTTTGTATAATTTTGTATAATTTTGTACATAGATCTGTTGAATATGCATGCCAATTCTAACACATATATATCCTAGAAACGATCGTTAAATAATGAACTTTTTTTGTTTAATATAAGGAACTGTTTCATTGTTTTATTCATTATTTTTTTAATATTTTATCTTGACTCTGTATTCCGTTTATCTTTCACCGAAAGTGATTTTTCATTGCATCTCTTCTTTCCATGATATCCGGATTACATTGAGTTCTTCATACGGATTGGACACTACCGTAAACTCTTGGTAGATTTATCTACATATATATATATATATATATATATATATATATATATATATATATATATATATATATATATATATCAACGATATTAAATAAATGGAAACTATATTTATAAAACCATATTTATTCTATTATAGGGTACAAGGGTACCAAAACTTTGGTACGCTCTCATCAGATAAAATACAAAGTTTGTTTTATAAATATTGAATATCCAGGAAGATCTTAACGGTTCAAGTTTTTCCTTGAATTACCAACAAATTAAATATTCCTTTTTGCTTATATATATATATATATATATATATATATATATATATGGCCTCAGCCGGATGACTGAAACAGGTAACAGAGTATATATATATATATATATATATATATATATATATATATATATATAACACACACAAAATTACTTCAGCGCACATAAACAGTACACACATTCAAACTTACATTCACTCACACTACCACGTACACATGGATATACACCTACACTCACTATCTGTGTTACTTTACACATTTTACCTTTAACCCTTTCATTTTCAAACCACCCAAAACTGGCCAAAATTCTCTACCTCTTTCTGTTCAAGCTGGCTGTAACTGGTCACTCAAACTGATATTAAGGTATTGTTCTCAAAATAAATACTTTCAAAATCTCATAGATTCGATATTCATCATCACCGTTTTACGTCCGTTCTTCCACGCTAGCATGGATTAGACGGGTATGTGAGATAATTATGTGAGGTAAACCCTTTACCATGAAAATAAAATAGTATATATAGAGTAATGTGAATGTTATGTGAGATATTATGTGAGATAAAGCCTTTACCATGAAAATACAATAGTATATATAGAGTAATGTGAATGTTATGTGAGATATTATGTGAGGTAAAGCCTTTACCATGAAAATATAATAGTATATATAGAGTAATGTGAATGTTGTGAGATATTATGTGAGATAAAGCCTTTACCATGAAAATACAATAGTATATATAGAGTAATGTAAATGTTATGTGAGATATTATGTGAGATAAAGCCTTTACCATGAAAATACAATAGTATATATAGAGTAATGTAAATGTTATGTGAGATATTATGTGAGGTAAAGCCTTCACCATGAAAATACGATAGTATATATAGAGTAATGTGAATGCTAGAGGGTTAAATCACACACATTTAAACTTACACTCACACATATAACAACACTAATACACACACACTCCACTTTGCGTTCCCACTCGTTACCAAGACTATCTAACAGCTTTTTTTGTTTTCCCTTCTCATTTTTGTTTTTTTGTGTCTTCACTGGATATTCTCTCTGTTTCTCCATTGTGACCCTGTCTCTATCTGTCTCTATCTGTCTCTATCTGTACTCCCAATGAAGGGCTTAAGCCCGACACATCGTACTTTCTTTCCTCTTTCTCATATAAAGTATGAAACTAATATGACTTTTGGTACTTCTGTTTGTCGTCTCCTTGAACTATATATATCATCATCATCATCATCATCGTTTAACGTCCATATTCCACGCTTGCATGGGTTTGGACGGGAGTTTTCCCACTTGAGGCAAGAGTGGTATATATATATATATATATATATATATCCCCACACCCTCCCACTGCAAAGTGGTCGTGGAGGTGCTACGGCAAAAAAGCACCCAGTCCACACTGTAAAGTGGACATGTAGGCGCCATGGCAAAAAAGCACCCAGCCCACACTGTAAAGTGGACATGTAGGTGCCATGGCAAAAAAGCACCCAGCCCACACTGTAAAGTGGATGTGTAGGCGCCACAGAAAAAAGCACCCAGTCCACACTGTAAAGTGGATGTGTAGGCGCCACAGAAAAAAGCACCCAGCACTCACTGTAAATGAGGTTGGTGTTAGGAAGGGCATCCAGCTGTAGAAATCAAGCCAAATCAGTTCCCGTATGAGCAAGGCATGGTCAGCCAACCGGACACTGCCCACAACAGGACAACCCGTCTAACCCATGCTAGCGTGGAAGAACGGACATAAAACGGTGATGATGGTGATGATGATGATGATATATATAATTGAAATAGAAGCTTTGCCATAACATTGACTAAATAATATAGTCTCAAAATGAGACATGTAAAGCCACTGAAAGGAAAAAGATGCGTATCAGCACAATATGTGTGTATGTATTTATGTATATATATGTGTGTGTATGTATGTACACACACAGATACAGTAGGATCAAAGAGGTGGACTATATTGCAAAGAAGGAAAAAAGAAAGGTCTTCACTCACAAGTGAAATTTAGTGCTTCGTATGAAGTTCAAGAACATTCTATGTGGGTGGTATGGCATGAAGCCAAGAGAAAGATGCAATGTGAAGGTTTCTGTCATAATAGTGCAGTTAGTAGGTTTTACTAAGCAGATAATATGACAATAACATTGCAAAAGTAAATAAATATCTTTGCTTTACCAATAGATCTAATTTTTTAGAATTAATATTGATATTAGACAGTATGCCCCCACCCCCACCCACTGTAAAGTGGTCGTGTAGGCGCTATGACAAAAAAGCACCCAGTCCACACTGTAAAGTGGTCATGTAGGTGCCACGGTAAAAAAGTACCCAGCACTCACTGTAAATGAGGTTGGTGTTAGGAAGGGCATCCAGCTGTAGAAATCAAGCCAATATCAGTTCCCGTATAAGCAAGACAAGGTCACCCGACCTAGCACTGCCCACAACAGGACAACCCGTCTAACCCATGCTAGCGTGGAAGAATGGACGTCAAACGGTGGTGATGATGATGATGATTGATGGTAGTCATCTTGCTTTTACAATTCCAAAATGCCCCGATCTTCTTGGAATCACAGAAAACTGAAAAAGCCCCACTTTAAAGCTTTTGTTACCAATCTAGCCATAACCGGTTATCACAAAAAATTGTTGGCCTTGTACTTAAATCAGAAACCATTATGAGAGCGCTGGATGGCAGAATCGGTAGAGTGCCGGACACCATGCTTTGTGGCATAGAGTTATGGCCCTCTACATTCTGAGTTTAAATCTCGATGAGATTAGTTTTTCCATTCATCCTTACAGGGTCGATAAATAAAGTACCAGTAATGCACTGGTGTCGATAAATAAAGTACGAGTAATGCACTGGGGTCGATAAATAAAGTACCAGTAATGCACTGGGTCGATTATATCGACTATCCCATTCCCTTCCAATTGCTGGCCTTGTGCCTATATAAGAAACAATTATTATTATTATTATTATTATTGGAGTTGAAAGGGCAGTGGATTGGCCATATCGGTAGAAGGTCGGACGCCATGCTTTGCAGCATAGAGTTACGGCCCTTTATGGTCTGAGTTCAAACCCCGTCGAGGTTAACTTTGCCTTTCATCCTTACGGGGTCGATAAAATAAAGTACCAGTAATGCACTGGGATAATTGCTGGCCTTGTGCCTAAAGTAGAAACAATTATTATTGGAGTTGAGGGTGGAGAATATTTTTGTCAGGACAGAATGTAATGTAGTAAGAAATATGAAATGCTGTTAGTTTGGTTAACTGCAATTATTCAGCTAATAATATATATATATTAATTACAATTCTCCAGCTAATAATATATATATATTAACTGCAATTCTTCAGCAGATAATATATATATATTAATTACAATTCTTTAGCTAATAATATATATATATTAATTACAATTCTCCAGCTAATAATATATATATATTAATTACAATTCTCCAGCTAATAATATATATATATTAATTACAATTCTCCAGCTAATAATATATATATATTAATTACAATTCTTCAGCTAATAATATATATATATATTAATTACAATTCTCCAGCTAATAATATATATATATTAATTACAATTTTTCAGCTAATAATATATATATATTAATTACAATTCTCCAGCTAATAATATATATATATTAATTACAATTCTCCAGCTAATAATATATATATATTAATTACAATTCTTCAGCTAATAATATATATATATTAATTACAATTCTTCAGCACATAATATATATATATTAATTGCAATTCTTCAGCTAATAATATATATATATTAATTACAATTCTTCAGCTAATAATATATATATATTAATTACAATTCTCCAGCTAATAATATATATATATTAATTACAATTCTTCAGCTAATAATATATATATATTAATTACAATTCTTCAGCTAATAATATATATATATTAATTACAATTCTCCAGCTAATAATATATATATATTAATTGCAATTCTTCAGCTAATAATATATATATATTAATTACAATTCTTCAGCTAATAATATATATATATTAATTACAATTCTCCAGCTAATAATATATATATATTAATTACAATTCTTCAGCTAATAATATATATATATTAATTACAATTCTTCAGCTAATAATATATATATATTAATTACAATTCTCCAGCTAATAATATATATATATTAACTGCAATTCTTCAGCTAATAATATATATATATTAATTACAATTCTTCAGCTGATACAGTAGATTGGCAGTATCGGTGGAGGGTCGGACGCCATGCTTTCAAACATAGTTACGTCCCTTTACGATCTGAGTTCAAATCTCGCCGAGGTTGGCTTTGCCTTTCATCCTTACGGGGTCGATAAAATAAAGTACCAGTAATGCACTGGGTAATTGCTGGCCTTGTGCCTAAAGTAGAAACAATTAATTACAATTCTCCAGCTAATAATATATATATATTAATTACAATTCTCCAGCTAATAATATATATATATTAATTACAATTGTTCAGCTAATAATATATATATATTAATTGCAATTCTTCAGTACATAATATATATATATTAATTACGATTCTTCAGCACATAATATATATATATTAATTGCAATTCTCCAGCTAATAATATATATATATTAATTACAATTCTCCAGCTGATAATATATATATATTAATTGCAATTCTTCAGCTGATAATATATATATATTAATTGCAATTCTTCAGCTGATAATATATATATATTAATTACAATTCTCCAGCTAATAATATATATATATTAATTACAATTCTCCAGCTAATAATATATATATATTAACTGCAATTCTTCAGCAGATAATATATATATATTAATTACAATTCTTCAGCTGATAATATATATATATTAATTGCAATTCTTCAGCTGATAATATATATATATTAATTGCAATTCTCCAGCTAATAATATATATATATTAATTACAATTCTCCAGCTGATAATATATATATATTAATTGCAATTCTTCAGCTGATAATATATATATATTAATTGCAATTCTTCAGCTAATAATATATATATATTAATTGCAATTCTTCAGCTGATAATATATATATATTAATTGCAATTCTCCAGCTAATAATATATATATATTAATTACAATTCTTCAGCTGATAATATATATATATTAATTGCAATTCTCCATCTGATAATATATATATATATTAATTACAATTCTTCAGCAGATAATATATATATATTAATTGCAATTCTTTTAGCTAATAATATATATATATTAATTACAATTCTCCAGCTAATAATATATATATATTAATTACAATTCTCCAGCTAATAATATATATATATTAATTACAATTCTCCAGCTGATAATATATATATATTAATTGCAATTCTTCAGCTGATAATATATATATATTAATTGCAATTCTTCAGCAGATAATATATATATATTAATTGCAATTCTTCGGCAGATAATATATATATCATCATCATCATCATCGTTTAACGCCCATGTTCCACGCTTGCATGGGTTTGGACGGGAGTTTTCCCACTTGAGGCAAGAGTGATTGTCTTGCTCGCATAGGACGGGTTTTCTACGGCTGGATGCCCTTCCTAACACCAACCACGTTTACAGTGTGGACTGGGAGGTTTTTACCGTGTTACCTACACGGCCACATTACAGCGTGGACTGTGTGTTTTGTTGTCATGACACCTACATGACTACATTTGTTTCGGACTGGATGTTGTGGTACCAACATAACTTTACATTGAAAGGGGTGGGGGTAGTGGGACGGGTGTGTATTTTTGTTAGAGGTGCCTACTGACTGTAGGTTTTGCTTTGTACTTAGGCAAGGCGGGTCTTCTGTATTACTGTGTAGCGCCAAAGATCTCAGTCCAGTGACATTGTCTTGGAGAGGTGTAAGTGTGTGAGGTCGGAATTTATCAAGTCGTCCCAGGTTTTTCTGAGTCTGCCTACTCCGTGGCTACCGTCTATTTTTATTGCCCTGCACTTTTTTATACAGCTGTCGTCTTTCATGCGCCTCACGTGACCATACCAACATAGTCTTCTCTCGAGTAAACATCTGATCCGTCTTATTTCTAATTTTTCCCTTAGTTCGTTTATGCTTTGCCGTTCACGTATATTACTATTACACATCCAGCGGAGCATGCAAGCTTCGTTCCTCTCCAGTCTCCATATATCCTCTGCACACAATGCCCAGGTCTCACTGCCATGTAACATTGCTGTTTGTATGCATGCATCATACAGCCTGCCTTTCATTTTTAGAGAGAACCCTTTAGCGGCTAATAGTGGTATAAGCTCTCTGAACTTTTTCCATCCAGTTCTGACTCTAGCTACTGTACTTTCAGAGCACCCTCCCCCACTGCTGATTTTGTCACCCATGTAACGGGAGGTGTCCTCTATTTCTATAGAACCATCTGTGCAATGGAATGAGCTAGTATTCTGTGGGCACTTGCTGCTACTTATTGCACCAGAGCACCGGCCTCATATAAAATCTATGTTCTTAGTTGGCTTACCTGTGATCCCACTACATCTTTTATGCACCCATACTTTGCATTTGGGACATAAAATGGAGTTTCTACCTACTCCTTTCCTACACACTGAGCATGGCCATTTCCCAGATGGGACCGGTGCCCTATTTTCCTTCCTACAAACTAGAACTTTAGTCTTAGACAGGTTAATTTTAAGGCTTTTTGATTCTAGGCCATGCTTCCATGTTTGGAATTTCTTCTCTAGTTCAGCCATTGATTCAGCTATGAGCGTTAGATCATCTGCGTATAGGAGTTCCCATGGGCAGCCGGTCTTGAACTCCACTGTTATAGCCTGAAGGGCAATAATAAATAGTAGGGGGCTAAGAACGGAGCCTTGATGAACACCAACTTTTACGCTAAACTCTTCACTATATTCGTTGTTAATTCTAACCTTGCTGACTGTTTCTTTATACATGGCTTGTATAGCTCTCACAAGCCATTCATCAACACCTAGTTTTCTAAGAGCCCACCAGATAATGGAACGGGGGACTCTGTCAAAGGCTTTCTCCAAGTCGACAAAAGCTAAGTATAGGGGTTTACTTTTAGCTAGGTACTTCTCCTGTAGTTGTCGTACAATGAAAAGAGCGTCTGTGGTACTTATACCTGACACAAACCCGAACTGCATTTCATTTAGATCAATTCGCTCTCTGATTAGTTGCGCTATTACTTTTTCTGTGACCTTCATGACCTGGTCGATTAATTTAATGCCTCTATAGTTACCCCTATCTAGGGCATCTCCTTTACCCTTGTAGCAGTTAATGGTGATGCTGCTACGCCAGTCCTTCGGAACAACCCCATTCTGTATGACTTGGTTTACTATCCGGGTGACCATGGTGTGTCCCACTGTTCCAGAAGCTTTCAGCATTTCAGCAACTATTTCCGAAGGCCCAGCCGCCTTACCCGTCTTCATATCTTTGATTGCCTTACTTATTATACTACCTTCGACTAACACTGCTGGTCCCTCTATTGGATCGATCTGGGGGAGACTGTCTTTCTCCCATTTATTCTCCTCATTTAGTAGCCTTTCATAGTGACACTTCCAAGCTACCTTCTTATCAGTGTCAGTGATGGCAAGTACGCCATCATCATTAAGGACACACTTCTCCCCGACAATATCACGGTTTTCCTTGACACATTGCCTGGCAATCCTGAACACCTCACGTTTTTGGTCCTCGTGAAATTTTTCAGCTAATAATATATATATATAAACTGCAATTCTTCAGCTAATAATATATATATATTAACTGCAATTCTTCAGCTAATAATATATATATTAATTACAATTCTCCAGCTAATAATATATATATATTAATTACAATTCTTCAGCTGATAATATATATATTAATTACAATTCTTCAGCTAATAATATATATATATTAACTGCAATTCTTCAGCTAATAATATATATATATTAATTGCAATTCTTCAGCTAATAATATATATATATTAATTACAATTCTTCAGCTGATAATATATATATTAATTACAATTCTCCAGCTAATAATATATATATATTAACTGCAATTCTTCAGCTAATAATATATATATATTAATTACAATTCTCCAGCTAATAATATATATATATTAATTACAATTCTCCAGCTAATAATATATATATATTAATTACAATTCTTCAGCTAATAATATATATATATTAATTACAATTCTCCAGCTAATAATATATATATATTAATTACAATTCTCCAGCTAATAATATATATATATTAACTGCAATTCTTCAGCTAATAATATATATATATTAATTGCAATTCTTCAGCTGATAATATATATATATTAATTACAATTCTTCAGCTAATAATATATATATATTAATTACAATTCTTCAGCTAGTAAGATATATATATTAATTACAATTCTCCAGCTAATAATATATATATATTAATTACAATTCTCCAGCTAATAATATATATATATTAACTGCAATTCTTCAGCTAATAATATATATATATATTAATTGCAATTCTTCAGCTGATAATATATATATATTAATTACAATTCTTCAGCTAATAATATATATATATTAATTACAATTCTTCAGCTAATAATATATATATATTAATTACAATTCTTCAGCTAGTAAGATATATATATTAATTACAATTCTCCAGCTAATAATATATATATATTAATTACAATTCTCCAGCTAATAATATATATATATTAACTGCAATTCTTCAGCTAATAATATATATATATTAATTACAATTCTCCAGCTAATAATATATATATATTAATTACAATTCTTCAGCTGATAATATATATATATTAATTACAATTCTTCAGCTAATAATATATATATATATTAACTGCAATTCTTCAGCTAATAATATATATATATTAACTGCATTTCTTCAGCTAATGATATATATATATTAATTACAATTCTCCAGCTAATAATATATATATATTAATTACAATTCTCCAGCTAATAATATATATATATTAATTACAATTCTTCAGCTAATAATATATATATATTAACTGCAATTCTTCAGCTAATAATATATATATATTAATTACAATTCTTCAGCTAATAATATATATATATTAATTACAATTCTTCAGCTAATAATATATATAAATTACAATTCTCCAGCTAATAATATATATATATTAACTGCAATTCTTCAGCTAATAATATATATATATTAATTACAATTCTTCAGCTAATAATATATATATATTAATTACAATTCTCCAGCTAATAATATATATATATTAACTGCAATTCTTCAGCTAATAATATATATATATTAATTACAATTCTTCAGCTAATAATATATATATATTAATTACAATTCTTCAGCTAATAATATATATAAATTACAATTCTCCAGCTAATAATATATATATATTAACTGCAATTCTTCAGCTAATAATATATATATATTAATTACAATTCTTCAGCTAATAATATATATATATATTAACTGCAATTCTTCAGCTAATAATATATATATATTAACTGCATTTCTTCAGCTAATGATATATATATATTAATTACAATTCTTCAGCTAATAATATATATATATTAACTGCAATTCTTCAGCTAATAATATATATATATTAATTACAATTCTTCAGCTAATAATATATATATATTAACTGCAATTCTTCAGCTAATAATATATATATATTAACTGCAATTCTTCAGCTAATAATATATATATATATATTAACTACAATTCTTCAGCTAATAATATATATATATATTAACTGCAATTCTTCAGCTAATAATATATATATATATATATAAGGCAGATGATCCAAATGAAGTCTTGCAGTGTGAGATTGAACCTATTTTGTTTATTTTAAAAGGCAGCAGCATAAACAAGAGTTCTAAAGAAAACAGTTTCAATTTCATATTACAAAATTTTAATTAATTGGATCATCATCATCGTCATAATCATCCTCATTGTTTTTATGCCATATTTTCTATGTTTTTATATATTATTAGCTGAAGAGTTGCAGCTCACTAAAGGTTAAGCATTACACTGCATTTTGACCAAAATACTTAACTTTCTCTAGCTTATCCCATCTAACTGTAGATAGTATAGGTATACCATGTATGGGTATAAACTCTATTTGAAGAGAAGATTTAATATTGATGGCAAATATTGGTTTCTGATTTAGGCACAAGGCCAACAATTTTGGGGGAAGGGGTAGGTTGATAAAATCGGTCCCCAGTGCATTGCTGGTACTTTATTTTATCAGACCTGTAAGAATGAAAGGTAAAGTTAACCTCGGCGAGATTGGAACTCGGGTTGTATGACATATGAAACAAAGTTAACCCCAGCATAATCTAAACATATAAATTTGAAACATCAACCCAGGTAAATATCTTGTCCAGCATTCTATGCTTTAGACCACAACCTAATATATAAAGTAATAAAAATAAAACATCAATTTTAGTAGCATAAATATCTTGTCCAGTATTCTATCCTTTGGACTACAACCTAATATATAAAGTAATAAAAATGATATATCAATTTTAGTAGTATAAATATCTTGTCCAGCATTCTATCCTTTGGACCACAACCTAATATATAAAGTAATAAAAATGAAATATCAATTTTAGTAGCATAAATATATTGTCCAGCATTCTATCCTTTAGACCACAACCTAATTTAAAACATAAATATGAATATAATTATCTGATGCAATGCAGATGTGAGACAATATTCTAAATGTGAAACAAGTAAATGATTGGATGTAAAATAGAAGAGCTGTATGTTGGCGTGTA
Source organism: Eledone cirrhosa (assembly GCA_964016885.1). NCBI lineage: Eukaryota > Metazoa > Mollusca > Cephalopoda > Octopoda > Eledonidae > Eledone > Eledone cirrhosa. The sequence goes on from OZ024758.1 coordinate 25,475,400, forward strand.
CTGATCTGAAGCGCAGGTTAACCTTCTAATTAGGGTCCCATGGGGATGAAAAACAATTACATTCTATTTTCTTCTTTTCCTGCAAAGAATTCAACCTGAAACATGGCCTACCATCATACATTTTCATTTTTATTTCCAATATAATTCAGGTCTAAACAGACCATCACAATTCTTGTATCATCATCATCATCATCATCATCATCATCATCATTTCATTTTACGTCCACTTTTTCCTTGCTTGCAAGGGTGGGGCGGGAACTGATTCTGGCTTGATTTCTACAGCTGGATGCCCTTCCTAAAACCAACCTCATTTACAGTGAGTGCTGGGTGCTTTTTTGCCATGGCACCTCCATGACCACTTTACGGTGTGGGCTGGGTGCTTTTTTGCCGTGGCACCTCCATGACCACTTTACGGTGTGGGCTGGGTGCTTTTTTGCCATGGCACCTCCACGACCACTTTACAGTGGAATGATAGGGACCCCTGTCCCTATCATCTCATTTCTACAGCTGAGTAAACTGGAGCAATGTGAAATAAAGTGTCTTGCTCAAGGAAACAACACATCACCCGGTCTGAGAATTGAACTCACAACCTGTGGATTGCAAGGCCAATGCTCTAACCACTAAGCCATGTGCCTCCTATCTATCCTGATATTATATAATATACTCACTGTAAATGAGGTTGGTGTTAGGAAGGGCATCCAGCTGTAGAAATCAAGCCAGAATCAATTCCTGTATGAGCAAGACATGGTCAGTCGGCCGGCTACTGCACACAACAGGACAACCCGTCTAACCCATGCTAGCATGGAAGAACTGACGTAAAACGGTGATGTGCTGATATATATATATATATTATGTCGGTACCACAAAACATGCAGCCCACACTGTAAAGAGGTTGTGAAGGTGTCATGACAAAAAGCACCCAGCCCACTCTGTAAATCTGGTTGGCATTAGGAAGGGTATTCAGTCCTATATGAGTGAGACACGGTCACCCGACCCAACTTGCCTCTAACGGGACAAACCCATCTAACCCATGCTAGCATGGAAGATAGACGTTAAACGATGATGATGATGATACCATCTTCTAACCCGCTACTTTATAATAACTGTTTTTTACATTGGCATAAATGTTTGTTAATACAAGACAAAGGAATAAGCAGTAATACTTAGACTTTTCCCAAAGGTTTTAGTGATGTAATTCAAATGAAGTTGTTAAAAGCAAGTATTGAAACCAGATTGTGAATTTGGCTCATCTTAAACTTTATAATGCTTGGCATGTAATCCTTTATAGCAAAGAACACAAGACAAGTGATCAAAATAGATTCATAATTATCTTTAGATATTTCCCATTGTATCATTGTCTTTGTTGTTGTAATAGCTACATTCCTATCCAATTCATAAGAGGAAAAATAAAAAGACTTTTGAGAAAGATATAATTAACAGGTGTGAATAGCTTATAGAAGGAATAAACAGTTATCATTTGTAACCAATACCCTGATAGTCTGATAAGGCAATCAGATACATACACACATACTCACACACACTGACACACAGACAGACACACACACACTGACACCCACAAAAAGAAGCAATAAATGATAGGCTGAAACATAAGTTTTTCACAAAAAATATTATCGGATGGATAAGTAAAATATTTTTCCAAGATTTTATCCGATATTTCTAAAGTGATATGGGAGTTATCAACAAAGTAACAACTTCATTTACAAATTGATATCTTAAACTTTGCAAGAATATCATTTATTTTTTGCTTTCTTTTTAAATGTAATCTTGAATGTGGCATCGAAAATAAATGTTGTTAGATTTGGCAGAGCTTACATGAATAAATAAATGTTTTGGGAATTGCAGAACTGCATATTTTCTGATAAGAAGATTATATTTTTCTACTGGCTGCATTCATCCAGCATCACAGCCGTATTTAGCCATATTATCTCTTCAAATAGCCGCCGAGGTTAACTTTGCCTTTCATCCTTTTGAGGTCGATAAAAAAAAAAAAAAAAAGTACCAGTCTAGTACTGGGGTTGATTCTTTCCCTCTCTGGAAGAAATCTGCTATGCTCAGGCCTGGAGAGGAATGGGCTCAGCCAGGCTTAAAATGCCCAAGAAACGCTGTATGTCAATACGTCGCTCCTACGACTCTGTCAGGAGTTATGGGACCATACCATCTCTTTATGACTAGGTGTTCTGGAATATTAAGTCAAGTGTTTTGGGCATGGACCACATTAGTGATAAAAACACAGTATTTGTATTTATTGTTTGTTTGGTTCAGATTGAAGAGATGATGTTTTTTGAGAGGTATTGTCAGACAGACAGACAGACAGGGTAGTTAGAACGTCAGATAGAATGCTTTGCAGTGTTTGTTTCAGCTCTCTGCTCTGTGAGTTCAAATCCTACCAAGGTCAACTTTGCTTTTCATTCAATCCAGTTCGATAAAATATGTACCAGTCAAGTACTGAGGTCGATTTTTCCTCTACATCTCTTTCTCACTTCAATTCTCTCACTTTCTATCCTTCTCTGGAAGAAATCTGCTGTATTCAGACCTGGAGAGGAGATGAGCTCCACCAAGTTTAAAAATACCCTAGAAATGTCATATGTCAATGCAGCATCCCTATGACTCCCTCAGGAGTTATAATTCCATGCCATGCCATTGTAGAAATATGTTGAAATGTTGTCAATAAGTTAAACTGTTTAACCCTTTTGTTATTAATATGCCTGAAACTGTCCCTGGTTCTGCAGTGCAAAACTCCTTGTGTTAAAGTGTTTATATTTACCTAAAAAATCTATCATTTTAATATTATGTAAGGACTTTTGTCACATTATGTTGTAAATGCCAGTTTAATAATAATTGTTTCTAACATAGGCACAAAACCAGCAATTTCAGGGGAAGGGCATGTTAATTTAATTGCCCCTAGTTATTTCACTGGTACTTTATTTTCTCGACCCTGTCAGATGGAAAGGCAAAGTTCATCTCAGAATATAAAGAGCCAAAACAAACAACACAAAACATTTGTCTGATGCTCTACTGTTTCTGCCAATCTACTGTTCTCTCACAACATCTTAATCATCATCATCATCATCATCATCCGGCAGCCTCAGCCGAAATTAACTCAACAATTGATCTCCACGTGAGTCTATCATTGCCGTTGTCAAGTCCTGGATTTCAATACCAGAATCTCTGGAGATAACATTGGGGTAGGAGAGCTTGCGACCCCTGTTATTACTGACTGTTTGTGGTTTCCAAAGCACTAGTGATGATACAGCGTCATAAGTGGCACAATGGCAGTGGCCAGCAAATCTTACTCTCCTTTTACATACAACATACATGGAGGCACATGGCTTAGTGGTTAGAGCATTGGCCTTGCAATCGAAAGGTTGTGAGTTCAATTCTCAGACTGGGTGATATGTTGTTTCCTTGAGCAAGACACTTTATTTCACATTGCTCCAGTTTACTCAGCTGTAGAAATGAGATGATAGAACTGGGGTCCCTATCATTCCACTGCAAAGTGGTCGTGGAAGCGCCACGGAAAAAAAAACCACCCAGCACTCACTGTAAATGAGGTTGGTGTTAGGAAGGGCATCCAGCTGTAGAAATCAAGCCAGAATCAGTTCCCGTCCCACCCTTGCAAGCAGGGAAAATCGGACATAAAATGATGATGATGATACATCTTAATAAATTATTTATATTACTAAATTATTTATATTTTTAAATGTTTTGAAAATCCTAGGATGGGGAGTCTTCCATTAAGAATATGGTAATGAAAGGGTCAAGGTCTGTTAGACCTGTTGTTGGAAGGGTTATGTAAGTTGGTATGACTGTAGCTATGTTCCATCATGTGGGTATTTACTGTATACTACGATACAGATAAACAGTGTTTAGGGAGGTTTGTCATTTATTATGGTTTGACGCAGAGGAATTAAAAGTTCAGACAGAACAAATTATTTATCAACTGTCAGTCTTTATTTAAAAATTGTTTTCCCCAAACTCTGTGCCAGAGAATAATTGTAGCATTTTCATTTTAATTATGTCCTGTGTAATGCCAAAGTTTTTAGACTTTTGTGATCGGGAATGTTGGTTTTACTGAATAATTTAACCCTTTAGCATTCACATTATTTTATATATGCTATTATATTTTCAAGGTAAAGGCTTTACCTCACATAGTTATCTCACATAATATCGAATCTATGAGATTTTGAAAGTATTTATTTTGAGAACAATACCTTAACATCAGTATGAGTGACCAGTTACAGCCAGTTTCAACAGAAAGAGGTAGAGAATTCTGGCCGGCCGGTTTGAACACTAAAGGGTTAACCCTTTAGCATTTATATTTCTCTATATTTACTATTGTAATTTCAAGGTAAAGGTTTTAACTTACATAATTATCTCACATAATATCGAATCTGAGATTTTGATATTATTTATTTTGAGAACAATACCTTAACTTAAGTATGAGCAGCTGGTTTTTGCCAGTTTGAACAGAAAGATGTGAGAGAATTTTGGCCAGATACAGCCGGTTTAAATGCTAAAGGGTTAAAGGATACAAAAGAATTTTTTCCAAATGTTGCCAAATGAACAGTGTGTAGAGAGTTTTAGGAAAGTCATGGTTTTAATTTATACATTTGGAGTGTGGGTATACCTGAGATATGAGGAAGGGTATGCTGGTAATGGAAATGATGTGTAAATAATATTTGGGAGTGCTGGGAGGTCAAAAGAAGTAAGAAATAAAACAACTATTTTAGTTATAGGATTATCACTCAGAAAGGTAGATACATAGTTAAGTACTTAAGAACTCCATTTTTTCGAGCTAATATGAGATGGATACATTCATAGTGTGACTTCACTCTAGTTATGTTCATCCAATTCTTATTACTTGTGTGTTTTACATGGCACCAGCACTACCTCTTTAGAGAGTAGGCTAGGTGTATTTTATTGTGGCACCAGCACTACCACTTTATAAAGTGGACTGTGTGCTTTTTACATGGCACCAACATTACCACATTTCAAACTGAAAGTAGTATTTAAAAAAACAACACTTTAGCAAGATATATACTTTTCATATAAAGTCCTGCTTACCAAATCAAAAGGAACATTTTATTTCACTAATTTGTCTATACAGGATGTCTATCAAGTCTTCTTCCTGTATTAAGAATTTATTCAGTAAAATTGCACGGCTAATTTAAATGCAGTAAACCTAATAAAGCTTCTCAGCATGTTTATAAGTTTTCTTTGATAAATAAAGCTGGCTCAATTTTATATAAGTTTTCTTTGATAAATAAAGCTGGCTCAATTTTATATAGGTTTTCTTTGATAAATAAAACTGGCTTAATTTTATATAAGTTTTCTTTGATAAATAAAGCTGGCTCGATTTTATATAAAAGGTTGCATTGCAACTTAAGATATTTTCTTGGAGAAATACAGTGACCTTGTGGAGAAATTATTAGCCTTGTACTTTATACATTCTGACAAAAAATCATATCATACAAGGCCTAAAATATGTTAGTGGAATGGATATAGTCGTTTATATCAAGCTTTTTATGCAACCGGGACTTATTTTATTGACTCTGGAAAGACGAAGGGTGTAGTCAAACTTGGTGGGATTTGAACTCAGAAATTGAAAATACGTAACTAAATAGTGCCATACTGTTCCTTGTTCAGTTACCTACACACAAAAGGAAATAAATAAGACATGGCAGGAACATTTTAATATAAGTCTGAACATTTTCAAACAGACAATTTTGTATCATAGAACCAGGTGTAGTTCAAGTGGGTTAGTAATGAAAGGATTAAGTTTCTCTGGCTTATACCATGTGTAGTTACATACCATGTGTAGTTACAGCTCTTCGTTCCAAAGAGTTGAAACATTTTATAATTGGTAATCATTTCATTAGTTTATGTTAAGTTAAAATCTTTATGTAAAGGTAATCAGAAGCTACTTTAGTATTTAACTTCTGACTAGAATGTCTTACTGTTAAAATTAACATTAAATCTAGAGTCTAGTTCTAATGTTACTTGATACAATAGTTTGTGAGCAACAATTCCTCCATCATGGTGATTTCATATGCATCTAATTATTTTTATTTCCCTTTGTAAATCTCAATAAGAAGTTTTTTTCAAGATGTTTCTGTTGAATTTAGAAGATAAATTGTTGATGGTTCACAAAACCACTTTTATAGCCATTATAATTCATCCTATATTTTTTAAGACACATCATAGTACCCATATCTAGGACTATGAGACATAGTACCTATATCTAGGACTATGAGACATAGAACCCATATCTAGGACTATGAGACATAGTACCTATATCTAGGACTATGAGACATAGTACCTATATCTAGGACTATGAGACATAGTACCTATATCTAGAACTATGAGACATAGTACCCATATCTAGGACTATGGGACATAGTACCTATATCTAGGACTATGAGACATAGTACTAATATCTAGGACTATGAGACATAGTACCTATATCTAGGACTATGAGACATAGTACTAATATCTAGGACTATGAGACATAGTACCCATATCTAGGACTATGGGACATAGTACCTATATCTAGGACTATGAGACATAGTACCTATATCTAGGACTATGAGACATAGTACCTATATCTAGGACTATGAGACATAGTACTAATATCTAGGACTATGAGACATAGTACCCATATCTAGGACTATGGGACATAGTACCTATATCTAGGACTATGAGACATAGTACTAATATCTAGGACTATGAGACATAGTACCTATATCTAGGACTATGAGACATAGTACTAATATCTAGGACTATGAGACATAGTACTAATATCTAGGACTATGAGACATAGTACCCATATCTAGGACTATGGGACATAGTACCTATATCTAGGACTATGGTACATAGTACCTATATCTAGGACTATGAGACATAGTACCCATATCTAGGACTATGAGACATAGTACCCATATCTAGGAATATGAGACATAGTACTAATATCTAGGACTATGAGACATAGTACCCATATTTAGGACTATGAGACATAGTACCTATATCTAGGACTATGAGACATAGTACTAATATCTAGGACTATGAGACATAGTACTAATATCTAGGACTATGAGACATAGTACCCATATCTAGGACTATGAGACATAGTACCCATATCTAGGACTATGAGACATAGTACTAATATCTAGGACTATGAGACATAGTACCCATATCTAGGACTATGAGACATAGTACCCATATCTAGGACTATGAGACATAGTACCCATATCTAGGACTATGAGACATAGTACCCATATCTAGGACTATTGGACATAGTACCTATATCTAGGACTATGAGACATAGTACCCATATCTAGGACTATGAGACATAGTACTAATATCTAGGACTATGAGACATAGTACTAATATCTAGGACTATGAGACATAGTACCTATATCTAGGACTATGAGACATAGTACTAATATCTAGGACTATGAGACATAGTACTAATATCTAGGACTATGAGACATAGTACCCATATCTAGGACTATGGGACATAGTACCTATATCTAGGACTATGAGACATAGTACCCATATCTAGGACTATGAGACATAGTACTAATATCTAGGACTATGAGACATAGTACCCATATCTAGGACTATGAGACATAGTACCTATATCTAGGACTATGAGACATAGTACTAATATCTAGGGCTATGAGACATAGTACTAATATCTAGGACTATGAGACATAGTACCCATATCTAGGACTATGAGACATAGTACCTATATCTAGGACTATGAGACATAGTACCCATATCTAGGACTATGAGACATAGTACCTATATCTAGGACTATGAGACATAGTACTAATATCTAGGACTATGAGACATAGTACCCATATCTAGGACTATGGGACATAGTACCCATATCTAGGACTATGAGACATAGTACCTATATCTAGGACTATGAGACATAGTACTAATATCTAGTACTATGAGACATAGTACTAATATCTAGGACTATGAGACATAGTACCTATATCTAGGACTATGAGACATAGTACCTATATCTAGGACTATGAGACATAGTACTAATATCTAGGACTATGAGACATAGTACTAATATCTAGGACTATGAGGCATAGTACCTATATCTAGGACTATGAGACATAGTACTAATATCTAGGACTATTAGACATAGTAACTATATCTAGGACTATGAGACATAGTACTAATATCTAGGACTATGAGACATAGTACCTATATCTAGGACTATGAGACATAGTACCCATATCTAGGACTATGGGACATAGTACCTATATCTAGGACTATGAGACATAGTACCTATATCTAGGACTATGAGACATAGTACCTATATCTAGGACTATGGGACATAGTACTAATATCTAGGACTATGAGACATAATACCCATATCTAGGACTATGAGACATAGTACCCATATCTAGGACTATGAGACATAGTACTAATATCTAGGACTATGAGACATAGTACCTATATCTAGGACTATGAGACATAGTACCTATATCTAGGACTATGAGACATAGTACCTATATCTAGAACTATGAGACATAGTACCTATATCTAGGACTATGAGACATAGTACCCATATCTAGGCCTATGAGACATAGTACTAATATCTAGGACTATGAGACATAGTACCCATATCTAGGACTATGAGACATAGTACTAATATCTAGGACTATGAGACATAGTACCCATATCTAGGACTATGAGACATAGTACCTATATCTAGGACTATGAGACATAGTACTAATATCTAGGACTATGAGACATAGTACTAATATCTAGGACTATGAGACATAGTACCCATATCTAGGACTATGAGACATAGTACTAATATCTAGGACTATGAGACATAGTACTAATATCTAGGACTATGAGACATAGTACCCATATCTAGGACTATGAGACATAGTACTAATATCTAGGACTATGAGACATAGTACTAATATCTAGGACTATGAGACATAGTACCCATATCTAGGACTATGAGACATAGTACTAATATCTAGGACTATGAGACATAGTACCTATATCTAGGACTATGAGACATAGTACCTATATCTAGGACTATGAGACATAGTACCTATATCTAGGACTATGAGACATAGTACCCATATCTAGGACTATGAGACATAGTACCTATATCTAGGACTATGAGACATAGTACCTATATCTAGGACTATGAGACATAGTACCTATATCTAGGACTATGAGACATAGTACCCATATCTAGGACTATGAGACATAGTACCTATATCTAGGACTATGAGACATAGTACCTATATCTAGGACTATGAGACATAGTACCTATATCTAGGACTATGAGACATAGTACCTATATCTAGGACTATGAGATATAGTACCCATATCTAGGCCTATGAGACATAGTACTAATATCTAGGACTATGAGACATAGTACCCATATCTAGGACTATGAGACATAGTACTAATATCTAGGACTATGAGACATAGTACCCATATCTAGGACTACATTATCTAATGTGTCCTCCCATTCTTTTGTCAAGATGGTAGATTTTATGGAAATTTTATTACTATTTCCAGCAGGCTGAGAGACCACACAGAGCCCCTCCCCCTACTTCCGGCCCTGTTGGTTCATTTAAATAGAGGCAGTGACAGCACTTAAAAAGTTTATGGGTGTTTCATCATCTTGTAGTGCTAAGTTCAGACCCTGTGCTGTAGGCCTTGAAGAGACATTAGAAAGCCCCTCCCCTCGATAATACTGTAGCTCCATCCCTGTTGACTTACAAATCTGTTTTGCTTTTCATAACCTAAAAAAATGTTTTAGTACATTAGTTGTTTATATTTACTGTTCATTTATCAACTGAGACCAAATGTTGACCTAAAATTCATTAAATGCGTCTTTTGTTTTTACTTAATTACTCTTTCAATTTAAATTGTATAATAATAATAATAATAATAATAATAATGGTTTCTACTTTTGGCACAAGGCCAGCAATTATCCCAGTGCATTACTGGTACTTTATTTTATCGACCCCGTAAGGATGAAAGGTAAAGTTAATCTTGGCGGGATTTGAACTCAGATCATAAAGGGACGTAACTATGCTAGAAAGAATGGTGTCCGATTCTCTACCGATACTGCCAATTCACCAGTTCCTTATATAGGCACAAGGCCAGTAATTTTTTTCGGGGGGGGGGGGGGGGGCGTCGATTAAATCGACCCCAGTAAACAGCTCTTAATTTTTTTTCTAGAATTAAATTGTAAACTTAAATTTATTTAACAAAATAATTGTTTCTACTTTTGGTACAAGGCCAGCAATTATCTCAGTGTATTACTGGAGCTTTCTTTTATCAACCCCGTAAGTACATTACTGGTACTTTATTTTATCGACCCTGTAAGGATGAAAGGCAAAGTTAACCTCAGCGGGATTTGAACTCGGGCCGTAAAGAGAGGTAACTCCATGCTGCAAAGCATGGCGTCCGATCCTCTACCGATACTGCCAGTGGGTAGAGGAAATAAAAAGCAGTGAGACTTTCCCTAAATATTTTAATGTTTCATGTAAGACATGAAAAATATGAAAATAACTGTTACGATATTTATTAAGTGATTTATTACAAGTTGTTTTGAAACTTAGTAATTGCGTTTTGTTATTTTTATACTAAATTTCGCAGTTTTAATTCTCTCAAGTTAAAATTAATTGCTGGGAGAAATCGTTGATTACATGAACATGTCTGTAAAATGTATGTAAATGCCACATAAATCGTGACAGAGGTTTTAAACTCTTTCCTAGCAATATTTCTATTAAAATACACCGTGTTTCAATTAATTTATGAAAAATTTGAAGGGATTTACTAAAAATTAGTAATCATTCAATTATTAAAATGGTATTTGTAAAAACTTAAGAAAATATTCTGATGTCAAATCACATTGGAAGACTTACATTAAATAGGAACCCTTTAGCATTTACACTACTTTGTATTTTTCACAGTAAAGGCTTTATCTCACATAATATCAAATCTATGAGATTTTGATATTATTTATTTTGAGACCAATACCTTAACATAAATATGAATGGTCGGTTACAGATGGTTTGAACAGAAAGGGGTGAGAGAATTCTGGTTGAATACGGCCAGTTTAAATGCTAAAGGGTTAAAATGGATGGCTTTGTTTCATAGAACCAGGGCCAATTTCGAGTGTGTTGGTATCAAAAGGTTTAAGTGCCAGTGCTTAGCTTTGATTTAGATGGATTAAAGATAAACTCACCTCTGACTTGAACCCTCGTTTAACACTAATGATCTTGTAACAATTCCTAACAGAGAAGTATATTGAAACAAGAACAACAAACATCAACAACAAATATCAGTAAAACTGATATATTTTTGCTTCTACAAGAGTCAGCTGAAAAGTTCATAGACTGACTAAGAAGCAGTGATGCTAGAACTGTGAAATCTTGCATGCATTTATTTCAACTCTTTTTATCGCTATATGAGCGCATCTGAAAAGTTCATAGGCTGACTAAGGAGTGATGCTAGAGCTGTGAAATCTTGCATGCATTAATTTCAACTTTTCCTATTAATAATCAGCAACATCTCACACCTTGGGAGTTAACTATACACTTTCATGCAAGCCAAGATGGCGAGGCTAAGACGCTGAAATAACCAGGCACCAACACGGGCATCAACTGACACCTCAGTAAGGTCAGCTGCCAGTGATAAGAACTTCGCTGTCAGTGACCCAACGCCACCAAATGTCTTGAACGCTGCAGGCTAGAAAATTTATTCCATTTTGCTTTACCTTTGTTTTATATTTTTATTCTATCTTATTCCATGTTGCTTTACCTTTGTCATATATTTTTCAGGTGATCATATAGAACCCCTCAAAAGAAATTTCAGTATACCTCATGCGCATTTTAATTCAAATATGCCTAACCATAACTACCACAGTAGACATAAACGATCTGATTCTTTAGAAAGATATATAGAATTGATGGTTGTAGCTGATCATGCAATGGAGGTGTACCATGGAGATGACTTAGAACATTATGTATTCACACTGTTGGCCATGGTAAGAACTGGGTACATTTTTTTTTTTTTACAAAAGTTATGTAATATAGGTGGTGAATTGGCAGAGTTAAGACGTCGGTTAGAATACTTTACAGCATTTGTCCCACCTCTTTACAAGCTCTTAGTTCAAATCCTGCTAGGGTCAACTTTGCCACCTCTTTACAAGCTCTTAGTTCAAATCCTGCTAGGGTCAACTTTGCCACCTCTTTACAAGCTCTTAGTTCAAATCCTGCCAAGGTCAACTTTGCCACCTCTTTACAAGCTCTTAGTTCAAATCCTGCCAAGGTCAACTTTGCCACCTCTTTACAAGCTCTTAGTTCAAATCCTGCCAAGGTCAACTTTGCCACCTCTTTACAAGCTCTTAGTTCAAATCCTGCCAAGGTCAACTTTGCCACCTCTTTACAAGCTCTTAGTTCAAATCCTGCCAAGGTCAACTTTGCCACCTCTTTACAAGCTCTTAGTTCAAATCCTGCCAAGGTCAACTTTGCCACCTCTTTACAAGCTCTTAGTTCAAATCCTGCTAGGGTCAACTTTGCCACCTCTTTACAAGCTCTTAGTTCAAATCCTGCCAAGGTCAACTTTGCCACCTCTTTACAAGCTCTTAGTTCAAATCCTGCCAAGGTCAACTTTGCCACCTCTTTACAAGCTCTTAGTTCAAATCCTGCCAAGGTCAACTTTGCCACCTCTTTACAAGCTCTTAGTTCAAATCCTGCCAAGGTCAACTTTGCCACCTCTTTACAAGCTCTTAGTTCAAATCCTGCCAAGGTCAACTTTGCCACCTCTTTACAAGCTCTTAGTTCAAATCCTGCCAAGGTCAACTTTGCCACCTCTTTACAAGCTCTTAGTTCAAATCCTGCCAAAGTCAACTTTGCCACCTCTTTACAAGCTCTTAGTTCAAATCCTGCCAAGGTCAACTTTGCCACCTCTTTACAAGCTCTTAGTTCAAATCCTGCCAAGGTCAACTTTGCCACCTCTTTACAAGCTCTTAGTTCAAATCCTGCCAAGGTCAACTTTGCCTTTCATCCTTTTGAGTTAGATAAAGAAAGTACCAGTCCAGTACTGGGGTCGATTCTTCCTCTATAGGAAAAAATCGGCTGTGTTCAGACCTGGAGAGGGTTGGGCTCTGCCAGGTTCAAAAGTGCCCTAGACATGCTGTATGACGGTGCCTCTACGACTCCACAAGGAGTTATGGGATCTTTATCGCTGGACAGATTTTACGGGCAAAACCTACTGGTAGGAAACCCAGGGGTAGACCCCAAGAAATATGGTTGGATAACATCCATGAGCTTGGCTGATCTTACTTGGGGATCCAGCTGGATCAGTTGGAGATGGTTGATTTTGACAGGACCCGCTGGAGGGAGTGTTTGAAGACTCTGCACACAGGACCCTCTCAGGAATAAGTGGGCGAAGAAGAGGAGTTTCAGAGTCTTTGAAAAATACACAAATCTTAGCTGGAATTTCTCCTTGTCCTATTTTAATATTTGTTTGAAACAATTTAACTTAAGCTGCTAATATTGTTTCAAAAGACATATAATTTCAGCCAATATTGGCCCAGGCCATGTCTAACTTAATAGCACCACCTGGCTAAAACTTTAAAACTGTTTATTCAATAAAATAAATGTTTGTTTGCTTCATTCATTTATGAACGTGAAAACATTTACAGTTTAAAATATTTCACTAGTTTGGAATATGTCACATTTTCCACCTTCCTTTCACCTGAACTCGGACTAATTAATTATCAGTTAATGTCTAATTTGATTATAGAATGTCAGGCAGCAGACTTTGTTTATCAATTTGCCTGAGTTAAATATTTATTTGACACTATGCATTCGTACACTTAGCCAGACCTGACAATTATCCCTATCCAATGGGGAGATCTCCCACCCACTTTGGGGTGGGTGAGAGATGTCTTCTCTTGTGAAAATGGGTATAGCTTTCATTATGTAAAATCTCCCCATTTTGCCTCATTTTTCTCTGTTTTGGGGCACCTTTTTTCATAGTACTCCCCGTTTGGGTTTTTAGAGGTTGGCAGGTCTGAAATACTTTAATTTATATATTAATAAATATCTATTGTTATATTTGGAGAGGGTCATGTTATCCTAATATTGCCAAAGATATCTGTTTCAACACATGATTTCATATAGAAAACCAATACTTGCAAAACCAATACATCGGCGCCAAAAAATGTTTATTTTATTTATTTTCTAAAAGCTATACCAAACTTGTCAACTCTTCCCATCGGACGGGAGATCTCCCACCCACTTTGGGTTGAATAGGTTGAATGTCTTCTTGTGAAAATGGGTATAGCTTTCATTAAGATTGGCAGTATCGGTAGAGGGTCGGACGCCATGCTTTGACACATGGAGTTACGGCCCTTCCCATTCTGAGTTCAAATCCCGCCGAGGTTAACTTTTCCTTTCATCCTTATGGGGTCGATAAAATAAAGTACCAGTAATACACTGGGTAATTGCTGGCCTTGTGCCAAAAGTAGAAACAATTATGTAAAATCTCCCCCATTTTGCTTCATTTCTCTTCGTTTTAGGGACACTTTTTTTCATGGTTTGGGTTTTTGGAGGTTGCCAGGTTTGCTTAGCTAAGTAGAAATCTTACATCGTTGTAATAGTTATACACTTAGCTAATGGTAAGAAACTCTCAGGAGAGCTGGACAGCAGAAGGTCTTCAGAGAAGAAACCCTGCTCAATCAAGTGTTTCAGCCCTTAACTTACTACATGTATATAACAGTTATACACTTAGCTAAATAGAAGTCTTACATATAACAGTGAAGGCGCATGGCTTAGTGGTTAGAGCATTGGGCTTGCAATCGAAAGGTTGTGAGTTCAATTCTCGGACCAGGGGTTGTGTTGTTTCCTTGAGCAAGACACTTTATTTCACGTTGCTCCAGTTTACTCAGCTGTAGAAATGAGATGATAGGACAGGGGTCCCTATCATTAAATTACCCAAGGCACCTCCAACGAGATATACCTTGGAGGAGGCCAGCTAAACCTGCATAGGTGGGAGCTGTCACACACACACATATAACAGTTATACAGTAATATTTGATGTTCTGATATCTAATTTTCTTAATATTTCAACTATCAATACTAAAACTGTATTATTTTCAACTATTTTTCAGGTGACTAACATATATAAACATCCGTCTATAAAAAACTATCTTAATATAGTTGTTGTCAAATTTATTGTCCTTAAAGGTGATGAGGTAAGTTTTTATTAATTAAATCTAAACAGCTAGCATTTTGATATAAATCCTTTTTAACCCTTTAACATTTACATTACTCTATATTTACTATTGTATTTTCACAGTAAAGACTTTACCTCGCATAATATCGAATCTATGAGATTTTGATATTATTCGTTTTGAGAACAATACCTTAACATAAGTATGAGCAGCCAGTACAGTCAGTTTGAACAGAGAGAAATGAGAGAATTCTGGCTGGATACAACCAGTTTAACTCTTTAGCATTTACATTACTCTATATATACTATAGTATTCTTGGGGTTAAGGCTTTACCTTACATAATCTCACATAATATCACATCTATAAGATTTTGGTATTATTTATTTTGAGAACAATACCTTAACATCAGTATGAACAGCAAGTTACAGCTGGTTTGAAGAGAAAGAGGTGGGCGTATTCTTGTCGGATACAACCAGTTTAACCTTTTAGTATTTACATTATATATACTATTGTATTTGAGGCTTTACCTTACATAATTATCTCACATCATATCGAATCTATAAGAGTTTGGTATTCTTTATTTTGAGAACAATACCTTAACATCAGTATGAGCAGCCAGTTATGCTGGTTTGTAAGAAAGAGGTGGGAGAATTCTGGCTGGGTACAGCCGGTTTAAGTGCTAAAGGGTTAAACTTAAGAAATATTTCTGAACATTTTTTTTTCTTTTTTGTTCTCCATTTTAGTCTGATCTAGTAGTTACAACAAATGCAGTAACAACATTGCAGCAGTTTTGTAAATGGCAATACAAGATGAATATTGAAAATGGTGCCAATGACCACCATGATGCTGCAATACTTTTAACCAGGTATGTACCATATATTTCTCACCTCCATCTTTCATCTATTCTGCAGCATTACTACAAACTCAAGGTATTTTCTAGAACATATTTCATGTAATCTGGAATCATTTCACCCACACAAAGTGTAGGTGGTGTATATTTAAGATGTGGTGATATTTTTATCTGTTAAAATGTTTGTATCACTGCAAGTGATGAGGTTAATGTTCTAAAAATCCTCCAATGTTAAGATAGAAATGAAATTTGACTCAGAATTTCAAGAGTTGAAATCCTTATAAGAAGAGATTTCTAATTTTATAGCTGTTCAAGATAAAATTTAATTTTTTTCTTTTCAAAATGGAGATGTACTTAAGTTAATTTTTCTGTATTGTGTTATTTTCCACTGAGTTGCCTCTTAAAATATTAGGGCAATGGCATAAGATAAAGAAAAGTATGGCTTATATTATTACATAGATGAAATTTCATGTTCAAGATTCCCACATTTAAAGATGTTTTTTTTCTCTTTAATATTTACTGTAAAGTTGTTAATATATATTTTTTTTACTACAACATTCTGCCCATATCAAATGTTTAAAAAATATGTTTTCATTCACTTATGTAAGGACATGCAGAATAAAGTTTGTTGTTCTCATGCACATAACATTAGCCTTATTGTATCATATGCCAGAGAAACAAATTCTTGATAATTCAGTCTTTTATCACTTATTTAGATCAGTACTGTATCCTGAGGTATTATTTACTGAAATACAATATTTTAAAATGAATTTTTCATCTCTATCCTCTGCCCAAATCTTTTCAAAGAGTGAGAAACTTGAGAAATAAACAAAATTTGATAAAATATTTAAATTTTAACCACCACCTACCATTCTACTTTGCTAAATATAATCAAAATATAAAGTCCACCATTACGTTGGTGTTTTCCTCAAAAGTACTTCTAAGTTGATTCTCGGCCCACTCTGCAAAGTACTACTGCAGGTACCATACATAGTAAGAAGATCAAAGTCCACTCTGTTGTGTGGTAGTGATGGTGTCATGATGGACCATTATAAAATGCACTTTGGTAGAGCATGGGAACATATGTGTGTGAGTGAGATGTGCCCCCCCCCCCCCCCAGCCCATCTGAGAGGTCAATACAATCTGCTTGAGTGTATTGACTTAGTTTGTGAAGATCCATCCAACTGTGAAGATTAACTTTACATTATCCAAATTATGGAAATGTGTGTGTATGTATGTATATATATATATATGATGGTATCCAATGATGTTGACTTGTTCTGCTTTTTGGTAAATATCATCTTGGTTAAGAGAGTGGGACTGGCTTTGTGCAGTGCCTTTGCTCACTATAAAAGCTTCACGGCACAGGCATTGCTTTATATCTGGAGATCTCTCTGCACTTGTCGTCACATGGTACCATGGGCCCAGCACTATGTGTCAATAATTGTCACAAGTGTAGTGTTTGTACCAGGGTTTTCAAGTCGCTGGCTGGACTAAAAAGTCACACTTGTTCAGCGCATCGGTAGAGGTTCTCCTACATGAATATAAAGTAGTGGCCGTACTCGAAAACGAGTTGGCAGCCACCATATATATATATAAATGAAAAGTATAGAAATTGTTGTAACGAGAAGCTAACAGTATTCTATAACATATAACATATATATATATATATATATATATATATATATAAAAGGATCGATCAACTTTTGTCAAATCGGACCTAGGAAACAATGTTTTCATCAGTCTTTCCAGTTGCTAACACTATCTATCGGTCACAACTTCAGGTAGAAGGAGCAACGTAAAATAAAGTGTCTTGCTCAAGGACATAACGCATCACCCGGTCCAGGAATCGAACTCACAGCCTCAAGACTTAAGTCCATCTCCATTTTGAACAGAGAAAATTAAATTTTATCTTGAACAGTTACAAAATTAGAAATCTCTTCTTCGAAATGAAATTTGACTCAGAATTACAAGAGTTGAAATCCTTCTATCTTAACATTGGAGGATATTTAGAACAACATTAGCCTCATCACCTGCAGTGATACAAACATTTTAACAGATAAAAATCTCACCACATCTTAAATATACACCACCTACATTTTGTGTGGGGATTCTCATGAATACAAGCAGACTAAATGGGGTTCCTTTCAAGAAATAAATTGGTGCAGTTAATATGGAGTTTGGAAAGATGAGTATTGTTGTGTGGGAGGATAAAGGATAAAGATCCCACAACTCCTTGGGGAGTCATAGAGGCACCGTCATACGGGGTGTTTAGGGCAATTTTAAACCCGACAGAGCTCAACCCTCTCCAGGTCTGAACACAGCCGAATTTTTTCTATAGTGGAAGAGTCGACCCCAGTACTAGACTGGTACATTTTTATCGACCTCGAAAGGATGAAAGGCAAGGTTGACCTCGGTGGGATCTGAATTCAGAGCCCACAATGAGATGAGGCGAATAGCGTAAGGCATCTTTCCGACGTCTTAAAGACTCTGCCAATTTGTCACCTGAAGAATGTTAAAGAGTTAGAGAATGAATTATAAGAATCGGTAAAGACAATGACACACGACCGTGACTTCTGGCGTCACGCAGTAATACAGAGTGCCCGACCTCCCATGGGTACATGCTGAAGCATATAAACAATATGCCCCCACACCCCCCACCGCAAGGTGGTCGTGGAGGTGCCACGGCAAAAAAAGCACCCAGCCCACACTGTAAAGTGGATGTGTAGGCGCCACGAAAAAGCACCCAGCACTCACTGTAAATGAGGTTGGTGTTAGGAAGGGCATCCAGCTGTAGAAATCAAGCCAGATCAGTTCCTGTATGAGCAAGGCATGGTCAGCCGACCAGACACTGCACACAACAGGACAACCCGTCTAACCCATGCTAGCGTGGAAGAGCGGACGTAAAACGGTGATGATGATTAACAAGAAGAGTTAGAGTAAAAATAGAACTTAATTATTGGATATAAACTGAAGATTTTATACAAAGAAGACTCTTATCTGTCTCGCAGATTGTTTTTTAATGAATGCAATTTATGATATTATCATCATCATCATCACTATTTAGTGACTATATTTCATGCTTGCATGGCTTAGATAAAATATGAAATCAGTATTCCTTTGTGGTGGCTATTTTCATCTTATACCACTCAATTGTGTTTCAAACAAATCACTGACACTTAATCTTCTCTTTCTTCTGTAAGTTTTTTTTTTCTTTATTGAGAAGAATGGAATGTAAAATAGGAAAATATAAAGAAAAAAGAGAAAAAAATTTGGAAGAGCAGGGAATGGCAAGGACTCTAGTGTCACAAAAGAATGGGGAGGATGATTGGGCTCTGGGCCAAGGGCACGGTAGTAGAGGGGCTCCCCCCCCCACACACACACACACACCCGGACAAGACCACCTGCTGCAACAGCCAACCCCACCTGCAGGGCTCCTTCCTCAGACGGGCTGCCAACCTTCCGATCTTGTAAAGAAGCTCGACTGTACGGGGGTCCAAGTACATCTTGTCTATAAAACATATACAGCCTTTACATATATTTTCGAAATAATTATTGTTATAGTAAACAAGGATAGAGAGTCTTCAAACTTTATTTTTCTACAAGCTAGAACTACTAAACTACGTGCATGTGAATGGGAAAGCTTGTAGTAAAATTTCCATATATGATACATATTTTTTTTATTTGACATCTGCTTGTAATAATGCTCCTATGTCACAAAGTGCAAGCGTGCCTGTCTCATTGTAAACAGAATTTTATCCCATTGGCCTCTTTGTGAAATTAACTGGAATTAAGCATAATTTCTTATTACAATAGTGACAATATCCTTATGACTAATTCCATCTTGCTCACAATTGATAGAGCATTAAATCTCAATAGGAACTAAATGTATAGAAGTTTTTTATGGGTCCTATAGAAATTTGATTACTATATATCATACTACCAGTGATACCCGGCGTTGCATGGGATAAGGTATTGTGAAATATATAACCACCTTAGCTAAGCTTAGTATTGCCATAACCACGGCTGGCAAAGAAGTAAGGGTCTGGTGGTACGTAAGTAAGCAGCACTGTGGCTTAAAACGCGAGGAAGAAGTTGTGTGCACTTACCAACTGTTTGGGGAATGAGTGTGAGATTTGTCTTGAGCAAGGGTGGCAGAATAACCGGAGGCAGCAGACGGCCACACATACAGACAGATATTATAAGGGCACGTTCTGGACGCAGAGCGAATTGTAGGAAGTGATGTAATGCAGACAGCTAGACATAGACATATTATAAGGGTGCAACGTTATATGTATGTATCTATCTAAAAAGAGAAAGACTAAGAATTATAGAGAGAGATCGCTAAATCGCCTAATGTGGTCCCTAGGGCATTGAAAATTTGAAATTCTTTTTGCTCAGAACACTCCCTGAAACATAAGTATTACATGTGTAAAGTTTGAAAATAGTCGGTTGGGTGCTTCTCTAGTTTTAGGGTTTCAAACTCACACACACACACACACACACATCCTCAGTTTTATATATATAGATAATGGTCTACTGATAACTTCCTGGGACTGCTGCTCATTTTTAAAGAGGAATAAACTACATTAGATTGTAAAGACCATATTTTTATGGTCTGGTTTCTACTTTCACAAAGTGACTTTCTTTTTAAAGAGGAATAAGCTACATTAGACTGTAAAGACCATATTTTTATGGTCTGGTTTCTACTTTCACAAAGTGACTTTCTTTTTAAAGAGGAATAAGCTACATTAGACTGTAAAGACCATATTTTTATGGTCTGGTTTCTACTTTCACAAAGTGACTTTCTTTTTAAAGAGGAATAAGCTACATTAGACTGTAAAGACCATAAACATGTCTAAATATTAAACAATTTCTCTGTCAATTTGGTTGTTAAACTTCAAATATATAACTTTTGATTTTAGGGTAAATGTGTGCAGATCAGTGAACAAGTGTGAAACCCTAGGTAAGTCCTCTCTCAAGTATACTGGTTAAACCTTTCATAATTATATTTCAGTTGAGTGACATTATCATCATCATCATCATTCAAAAAAAAATGACGGGGGGGGGGGGGGGTGTTGGCAGTATCGGTAGAGCGTCAGACACCATGCTTTGCAGCATAAAGTTATGGCCCTTTACGTTCTGAGTTCAAATCCTTACAGGATCGATAAAATAAATTGCCAGTAATGCACTGGAAAATTGCTGGCCTTGTGCCAAAAGTAGAAACAATTATTATCATCATCATCATCATCTAATGTCTGCTTTCCCTGCTAGCAAGAGTTGGACAGGTTTACATAGACCAAGTCACTACTGAAGTGGGGCCACTAACATCCCTAGACAGGCTGAGGAGGTCTACATTCTACTTGCATACAGCCATATCAAGTGCAGAGAAGAAGTTGTGTCTTTTGACACAAACTGAAGGATCTTCCAAACCTCTTGTTTGGCAAGCTTTCCACGACTAGATGCCCTTCCTAACACCAACCACTTTACAGTGTGTACTGGGTGGCTTTTATTGTGTAGATCACCAGCACTAGGGAGGTTGTCATGCCCTTAACACAACTAAAGGATCCTCTCTTCCCTTTATTTGGCAAGCTTTCCACGATTAGATACCCTTCCTAACACCAACCACTTTACAGTGTGTACTGGGTGGCTTTTATTGTGTAGATCACCAGCACTAGGGAGGTTGTCATGCCCTTAACACAACTAAAGGATCCTCTCTTCCCTTTATTTGGCAAGCTTTCCACGATTAGATACCCTTCCTAACACCAACCACTTTACAGTGTGTACTGGGTGGCTTTTATTGTGTAGATCACCAGCACTAGGGAAGTTGTCATGTTCTTGACATAACTAAAGGATCCTCTCTTCCTTTTATTTGGCAAGCTTTCTACAACTAGATGCCCTTCCTAACACCAACCACTTTACAGTGTGTACTGGGTGGTTTTTATTGTATAGATCACCAACACTAGAGAAGTTGTCATGTCCTTAACACAACTAAAGGATCTTCCAAACCCCTTGTTTGGCAAGCTTTCTACTAGATACCCTTCCTAACACCAACCACTTTACAGTGTGTACTGGGTGGCTTTTATTGTGTAGATCACCAGCACTAGGGAAGTTGTCATGTTCTTGACACAACTAAAGGATCCTCTCTTCCCTTTATTTGGCAAGCTTTCCACGACTAGATGCCCTTCCTAACACCAAACCACTTTACAGTGTGTACTGGGTGGCTTTTATTGTGCAGATCACCAGCACTAGGGAAGTTGTCATGTTCTTGACATAACTAAAGGATCCTCTCTTCCTTTTATTTGGCAAGCTTTCTATGACTAGATGCCCTTCCCATCATCAACCACTTTACAGTGTGTACTGGGTGTGTTTATCGTGTAGACCACCAACACTAGGGAGGTTGTTGTGTCCTTGACATAACTAAAGGGTCCTTCTAACCCTTTTGTTTGGCAAGCTTTTATCAAAGTAAAATTACTTGCATTATTCCTAGAGTTGTTGTATTTGTGAGTCTCCCATTACTTAATGGTTTCTACTTGTTATTATCTGCAATAGATAGTTGCACCATCATTGTTTATATTGTTAGCTAGACATAAACTATTTCTTGTTGGCCGAGTGACGCCATCATCTATCAGAGTATATTTTGTTGATCTATTTAACTGCAGTCATACTAACTGAAAGTGAAGAAAGTGTGTGTTGAGGAGAGATCATCATCATCATCACCATCATTGTTTTATGTCCATTTTTCCACACTAGTATGGGTTAGACGAGTTGTCCTGCTGTGAGCAATGCCAGGTCAGGTGGCCATGTATTGCTTATACAGAACGATTTTGGCTTGATTTCTACAGCTGGATATAATTTCTGAGAGAGATTATATATATATATATATATATCATCATCATCATCATCATCTTCATTTTATGTCCACTTTTCCCTGCTTGCAAGGGTGGGACGGGAACTGATTCTGGCTTGATTTCTACAGCTGGATGCCCTTCCTAACACCAACCTCATTTACAGTGAGTGCTGGGTGCTTTTTTGCCATGGCACCTACACGTCCACTTTGCAGTGGAATGATAGGGACCCCAGTCCTATCATCTCATTTCTACAGCTGAGTAAACTGGAGCAATGTGAAATAAAGTGTCTTGCTCAAGGAAACAACACATTACCCGGTCTGAGAATTGAACTCACAACCTTTCGATTGCAAGGCCAATGCTCTAACCACTAAGCCATGTGCCTCCATATATATATATAAATGAAGTATTTCCAGAGGAAAGGTACAGGAAAAGAGAGTGCTCTATGTAGGCTACAGAGCTTTTTAGTTATGTAATAAACAATATAAGATAATTATTTCATTTATTCATTCTGACGACTGAAGACAGATATAAATATCTGCCTTCAAGAAACTACTGGTATATATATATATATATATTTTTATATATTTTATAGAAGGAGCTTCTACAGGACTAGTACTGTTTCATTCAGATGAAATCTTCAGGAAGCTGGGTGTCATATTAAGTTCTGGTATTATTAATACCAGAACTTAATATGACACCCAGCTTCCTGAAGATTTCATCTGAATGAAACAGTACTAGTCCTGTAGAAGCTCCTTCTATAAAATATAAAAAAATTTTACTCTGCCATGTATTGAGTACCTTACTTACTGTGGTTATCCCCGACTCAACCCGGGACCTACGTATATATATATATATATATATATATGAAATAGGCAACACCTTCCTCTACCTTCTCCCCTCCCATACACCTCCCTTTGAGGTAACCATTCCTCCCTAGTTCCCATCCTACACCATGTAGTGCCCCCCCCCCCTGGTGTCAAGACAAAAGCACCCAGTCCATGCTGTAAAGTGGTCGTGTTGGTGACACGACAAAAAGCCCCCACCACACACTGTAAATGTGGTTGGTGTTAGGAAGGACATCCAGCTGCAGAAACCAAGCCAAAATCAGCCCCGGGTGAGCAAAACACGCTCCTCTGACCTGATTTTCTCTCAAAGGGTTAACCCGTCCTACCCATGCTAGCATGGAAAATGGATGTTAAACGATGATGATGATATTTATATATATGTGTATTAGTACATACCACATACACACTCACAGATATATATCTGTTCCACACACACACACACACACACACACACACACATATCATCCAGCTCCACACTGTAAACATGGTTGGTGTTAGGAAGGGCATCCAGCTGTAAAATACCCACCAAAATTTACTGTGTCGCTGGAGCATGGTGCCACACATGGCCAACTCTGGCCAGACTTGCCTCCTGCCATGGATGACTCATCTATCTCATACAAGCATGGGAAAATTGACATTAAACGAAAATGATGATATACATAACTTTATCTTTTTTTATGCTTATTTTGCCTCCAACTGACCTTCCTTATTTACATTTTTTTAAATTAAATTTTGTTTTTATATTCACTTATTTCTGTATATCTTGTTGTTTTTTTTGTTTCTCAACTGTAAGGAGTACTAGATACTTCCCCCTAGTCTGTCATGGCTTACTAGCTCTATACAGACGTTTAAATTGATTAAATAAATAAATTTAAATAATCATAATTTTTAACAATGTTATTTGTAGGTTTGGCTGAAGTTGGGACTATGTGTGATATGAAAAGAACCTGCGCTATTATTCAGGATAGTGGTCTTGGTTCAGCTAATACTGTTGCCCACGAGTTGGGACATTTGTAAGTGTTAACTATCAATTCAATTTACTATATATAATGGAGGCACATGGCTTAGTGGTTAGAGCATTGGCCTTGCAATTGAAAGGTTGTGAGTTTAATTCTCAGACCGGGTGATGTGTTGTTTCCTTTAGCAAGACACTTTATTTCACATTGCTCCAGTTTACTCAGCTGTAGAAATGAGATGATAGGACTGGGGTCTCTATCATTCCACTGCAAAGTGGTCGTGGAGGTGCCACGGCAAAAAATGCACCCAGCAATCACTGTAAATGAGGTTGGTGTTAGGAAGGGCATCCAGCTGTAGAAATCAAGCCAGAATCAGTTCCCGTCCCACCCTTGCAAGCAGGGAAAAAGTGGACGTAAAATGAAATGATGATGATGATGATGATGATATTACTATGACACAGGACACTGTGACCTCTGGTGTCACACAGTAATACAGAAGACCCGACTTCCCACGGGAACAAGCCGAAACATATAGACAATATGCCCCCCCATCCCCTCCCACTGCACACTGGTCATGGAAGTGTCATGACAAAAAAGCACCCAGACCACACTGTAAAGTGGTCGTGTAGGCCGCACGGAAAAGAAGCACCCAGCATTCACTGTAAATGAGGTTGGTGTTAGGAAGGGCATACAGCTGTAGAAATCAAGCCCAAATCAATTTCCGTATGAGCAAGACAAGGTCACCCGACCTAACATTGCCCACAACAAGACAACCCGTCTAACTCATGCTAGCGTGGAAGAATGGACGTGAAACAGTGATGATGATATTTCCCATCCTCGAAGATGCTTCACCATCAAGCAAGCACCTTAATTTTGACAACCAAAAATTTGAAGAAAAATTATAAACATAAAAATAAGTCTTTTATTAATATTTTCTGGTAAACCCTTTTAACATTCCACAGTTTTACTTTTTTTTGTCACTTAATAATATTCCCTTAACCCTTTAACATTTACATTACTCTATATATACGACTGTATTTTCATGGTAAAGGTTTTACCTCACATAATATCGAATCTATAACATTGGTATGAGTGGCTGGTTATTGCCAGTTTGAACTGAAAGAGGTGAGAGAATTCTGGCCGGATACAGTTGGTTTAAATGCTAAAGGGTTAAAATCGGCTTATGAACTTTTCAGCTGACCCTTATATGGAGTGAGGGAAGCAAAATTTATGCCAGTGGACATTTGAACTTAACAGTGAAGCTCTATTTTGCTACAGCTGTTAAGGATGATGATGGTGGTGGCAGTGGGTTGGGTGGTGATGAATTTGGTAGTGGTGGTAGTGGTGGTGGTGGTGGTGGTGGTCGGTTGGGTGGTGGTGCTGGTGGTGGTGATGAATTTGGTAGTGGTGGTGGTGATGGTAGTTGTAGTGGGTTTGGTGGTGGTGGTGACAGTTCATATTTTATGTTTTATTTTCTAAAGGTTTTCTAATTTTTCTTGTGTTTATTTGTTTCTCCAGATTTAACTTACCTCACGATGGCACTGATAAATGTAATCAGCTTACTGCTGTCAATGGCAAAAGTAGTCCTGGAACCTTCCATATCATGTCCCCAACATTAGATTATGATGCCAGTGGATGGCTTTGGTCAGACTGCAGTGCAATTCTTCTCACCAAATTTATAGAGTAGGTACATTTTCTTTTTCTGAGTTGAATTTTAGACTGTGTCTGTGTGTGTGAGAGTAAGTGTGTGTGTGAGTGTGTGCATGTGTCTGTATGTAATGTATCTCTATGTATACATGTGTGTGTGCCTGATTGTGTTCGTGTGTGTGTGTGAGTGTGTGCATGTGTCTGTATGACAACCTGCATGTAATGTGTCTCTATGTGTACATGTGTGTGTGCCTGATTGTGTTCGTGTGTGTGTGTATGTATGTGTCTGTGTGTACGTGTCTGTGTATGTGTCTCTATGTATACATGTGTGTAATGTTATGTTTATCATATATCGAATTTTTTAATATCTTGGTTGATATTTGATAACAGCTAAACTACCTGGCAGTGGAGACTTCTGGTGTACTCGGCCCTACTCGCCACCATAGACGCTGAGCTGGCCAGCTGCAGGTGTGAACCCCACGAGTTGGAGTGACTTTTCCAGCGCGTCTCCCTTGCCGTCCTCCGGAGAAACGCCTTCTCCATCCTGTCTGCCAGGGCTGTGGTTGGGCCCCATCGCGTAACATTCCATATTTAGGTATCTGTTACAGTGAAGCTGTGTTCATGGCCTGTTTGAATCCTTGAGTTTGAGACTTCTTCATCACTCCAACTAAATTGACCAAATTTCCCCACCACCACCATTCAGAAATGCCTCCACAGCACATTCAAAAGAAAAATTGTTAAATCACCCAGTTTTACACTTTTAAGAAATTTATTTTCTGATCATATTTTTAAAACTAAAACAATTCAAATTTAATAATTTACTTTTATATTTTCTAATCTGTGAAAATATTGTACTCTAAAGAAACCCTTGGTATTTTTTTTAAATTGTAATAGTTTCTTCATGAATTGTCTCCCTTACAACAAGTCTATTTCGGAAGTCTAGGATTTATCAAGTATCAAATGTGAGGCTTTGAGAAAGATATTTCTTCATCTGGATATAAAGCAACAATTATGTTAGCATCTGGTTGGCCCTGATTATGGCTGCCCATACTGATGTTTAGGTATTGTTCTCAAAATAAATAACATCAAATTCTCATAGATTCGATATTATGTGAGATAAAGCCTTTACCATGAAAATACAATTGTAAATATAGAGTAATGTAAATGGTAACGGGTTAAACAAAGTTTTTAAAATCTGTAGTGAATGGTGAAATTTCAAGCTGGAATCATTTCACTGGCCACACAATTATCTTATGAAAGACATTAGTATCACATTTCTTCATATCTCCTCTATGATATCTTTAAAATATTATTTCAACATTCAAAATTATTATTGCCTTAATATTTCCTCTTAATTTTGCAAGTAAATCTTCCGTGGTTATTGCGTTCACAGCTGATTAAGAAATAATTGCTACTTAAATTAACCCTTTAGCATTCATTTACATTACTGCATCCTTTAAGACACTCATGCTTCCCGAAATACGCCAAAACTACACCTGATGTGCCCCTTCCATACACATGCACACGTGTGTATCATGACTCGTGCACTGTTCATTTTACTGATGTTTGTGCATTGCCCTATGTACTGTACATGCACTTTTTTGATGGGTTGTGGTGCACCTGGGCACTGTGCACAATATTTCATTATTGTTATTGTTATTATATCATGACTCATACACTGTTTATTTTCCTGACATTTGTACATGATTCTATGTACTATACATGCACCTTTGATGAGTTGTAGTGCACCTGAGCACTGTACACAATAATTTCATTATTATTATTATTATTATTATTACTCTGTATATACTATGGTATTTTCACAGTAAAGGCTTTATCTCACATAATTATCTCATATAATATCGAATCTATGAGATTTTGATATTATTTATTTTGAGAACAATACCTTAATATCGGTATGAGTGGCCAGTTACGGTTGATTTGAAGAGAAAGAGGTGAGAGAATTCTGATCAGATATGGCTGGTTTAAATGGTTAAAGATGATAAATAGACCTGATTTACTATTTTATATGTAAACATAGCTCATGAAACATGTAAAATATCAGTTTTATTTTATTTTTGTTATTTATTTACTTATTGTTTTATTATTCACTTTTAGTTTAGACTACGCAGAATGTCTTTTGAACAAACCATTTACAAAAAAATATCAAAGATTTCGCTCAAAAGAAAAATATCTTCCTCCTGGTTTAAAATACGATGTGGACACACAATGTCGTTTGGCGTTTGGCTTAAATTCCTACAGTTGTCCTACAAGAACAAGTGTGAGTTTTTTTACAGTTGTCTTTTCATCATTATCATCATCTTCGTTTAACATCCATCTTCCACGCTAGTCTGGGTGCCTTTTTTTTTGCCGCGGTACCTCCACACCCACTTTGCAGTGTGGGCTGGGTGCTTTTTTTTTGCCGTGGCACCTCCACGATCACTTTGCAGTGGAATGATAGGGACCCAATCCCTATCATCTCATTTCTACAGCTGAGTAAACTGGAGCAATGTGAAATAAAGTGTCTTGCTCAAGGAAACTACACATCACTCGGTCTGAGAATTGAACTCACAACCTTTCAATTGCAAGGCCAATGCTCTAACCACTAAGCCATGTGCCTCCATGTTAAAAAAAAAAATCATATTATATTCCATCATATGCATCGTCTGGGCTTCTAAGTCATTTTGATATTAGGATCCCATACAGTCGAGCTTCTCTGCAAGATTGGAACATCGGTGGCCCTTCTGAGGAAGGAACCCCACGAGG
>OZ024758.1:25509582-25544582 GCA_964016885.1 Eledone cirrhosa
TAAAGTACCTGTAATGCACTGGGTAATTTCTGGCCTTGTGCCAAAAGTAGAAACAATTATTATTATTTGACTATCGGTAGAGGGTCAGACACCATGCTTTCCAGCATAGTTACGTCCCTTTACGATCTGAGTTCAAATCCCGCAGAGGTTGACTTTGCCTTTCATCCTTACGGGGTCGATAAAATAAAGTACCAGTAATACACTGGGATAATTGCTGGACTTGTGCCAAAAGTAGAAACAATTATTATTATTTAAGGGGCGGTGGATTGGCAGAATCGGTAGAGCGTCAGACACCATATTTTGCAGCATAGAGTTTTGGCCCTTTACGGTCTGAGTTCAAATCCTGCCAAGGTTAACTTTGCCTTTCATCCTTACGGGGGTCGATAAAATAAAGTACCAGTAATGCACTGGGGTAATTGCTGGCCTTGTGCCTAAAGTAGAAACAATTATTATTTGGCTGAAGACTGCAGTGGATTGTCAGTATTGGTAGTGTTGAACATCATGTCTTATTGAAGTTAACTTTGCCTTTCATCCTTACAGGGTCGATAAAATAAAGTACCAGTAACATACTGGGGTTGATTTAATCGACTTTCCCCCTTTCCCAAAATTGTTGGACATGTGCCTAAATCGGAAACCATTATTTAGGTGCATGGCTTGCAATCATGAGGTTCTGAGTTCAATTCATGGACCAGGTGATGTGTTGTGTCCTTGAGCAAGACACTTTATTTCAGGTTGCTCTAGTTCTCTCAGCTTTAGAAATGAGTTGCAACGTCACTGGTGCCAAGCTGTATCAGACATCAGCCATTGCCTTTCCCTTGGTCAACATCGGTGGCGTGGAGATGGGAGACTGGTATGCATGGGCGACTGCTGGTCTTCCACAAACAACCTTGCCTGGACTTGTACCCTGGAGGGGAACTTTCTAGCAGCAAATCCCATGGTTATTCAAGACCGAAATGGGTCTTTATCTTTTCATCCTTCCAGGGTTGATAAAATAAGTACTGTTGATTATTTTTCGAAATATTCCTCCCTCAAACTTTGTGGCCTGATATACTATATTTGTTTCTTTTATTGTCACTCAGTCCTATTGTATCTCATCTCCCAAACCCTGGTATTAGTCACTTTTTATCCCCCGCCCCCCAGATTTGCATTCTCTGGAAGCTTATCACCACCCTAGTTTTTTTTACTCAGTCACCAGCCTCCATATATTGAAGCTGATTATCAACCAGATTGATCTCAGCTGTAAGATTGTTCTATAAGAGCTGTGTTATTGAATCAGTAATATCTTCCACTGGATAGGATGTACGCTGTTCCTGGCAGAGCTATTTTATGGATAGCGTGTCATGTTCATCATTCATTCATCATTTCATTTTACGTCCGCTTTTCCCTGCTTGCAAGGGTCGGACGGGAACTGATTTTGGCTTGATTTCTACAGCTGGATGCCCTTCCTAACACCAACCTCATTTACAGTGAGTGCTGGGTGCTTTTTTGCCATGGCACCTGCACGACCACTTTGCAGTGGAATGATAGGGACCCCAGTCCCTATCATCTCATTTCTACAGCTGAGTAAACTGGAGCAATGTGAAATAAAGTGTCTTGCTCAAGGAAATAACACATCACCCGGTCTGAGAATTGAACTCACAACCTTTCGATTGCAAGGCCAATGCTCTAACCACTAAGCCATGTGCCTCCATGTTATGAAATATAATTGACTAGTTGGTCCTGTGCTGTCAAAAATGATGGCTAATTGTAATATCTATACATAATATAAAAAAGAAATGTTTGGTGGTTGGTTGGTTGGTCAGTTTCTTTGCCCTCACTCACACAAGTGATACAAACACACACACAGCAGTGACGAATCTTAGAACGCTGGACCTCTATAGTTTCACACATCCCTCCTCAGTCATCACATAGATGTGTGTGTATTAGACATCCCTTGCTCCCTCAGTCGACATCATCACCCCTTCCTTCCTCAGTCGACATCATCACCCCTTCCTTCCTCAGTCGACGTCATCACCCCATCCTTCATCAGTCGACGTCATCACCCCTTCCTCAGTTGACGTCATCACCCCTTCCTTCCTCAGTCGACATCATCACCCCTTCCTTCCTCAGTCGACGTCATCACCCCATCCTTCATCAGTCGACGTCATCACCCCTTCCTCAGTTGACGTCATCACCCCTTCCTTCCTCAGTCGACATCATCACCCCTTCCTTCCTCAGTCGACGTCATCACCCCATCCTTCATCAGTCGACGTCATCACCCCTTCCTCAGTCGACGTCATCACCCCTTCCTTCCTCAGTCGACATCATCACCCCTTCCTTCCTCAGTCGACGTCATCACCCCTTCCTTCCTCACTCGTCTCTAGTGTATGACAGACAAATACACAAGTCTATTATATTAGTAGATTGTTAAAGTAAATCAAAGTGATTAACAGAATGGCAATAGAAATATTTATATATTTTTCCAAATTTATGTTTTTAAATATGTTATATTTTATATCAGAAATGTCCTGATGATACAGTAGATTTCCGAGCTACACAGTGCTCAGAATTTAATGGTAAAATTCCACTGGTGGGACTTCCTTCAAATGTTGTGTGGGTTCCAAAATATTCTGGAAGTAAGTATATATTTACATTTTGATTTCTCTTTCAGTCATTCTATTTTCTATTTGGTCCCATCAGGGCCTCCAAGAGAAAATTTTGCAAGGTGGTATAAGACTCCTCTGGGGTTCAAAGCAGGCAAAGATTTTTCTCAAAATGGATGTTGCCTGGTTGCTGAGGAGGCCTTCTTAGCTCTTGGGCCCAGAACAAAGTACCGGTTGGATCCCCCTCCCCCTCTCATAAGCCCTGTGTCCCTTAACATCTGGTGAAGTCATAGGAGTAGTATAGTGACATATAGCATTTCTTGGGGTATTTTAAGCCTGTCAGAGCACATCCATCTCCAGGTCTGAACAATGCAGATTTCTTCCAAAGAAGGATCAAGAGTGATAGCTAATTAGTCAATCTTATGTGTTTAACCCTTTTGATGCCAACCTGGCCAAAACTGGCCCTGGTTCTATGAAAGAAAACCACCCATTCCAAACAGTTCCTATATAAATTTATATTTTTCTACATGATATTATACAAGAACCATATTTTAAGTTATTATATTAGAAACAAAATAATCAATTATTTTAGTAAATCCTTCAAAATTCAACATTAATTAATTAATTGAGAGTATATTTCATTATAAATACGGTAATGAAAGGGTTTACATCAGTAAAAATAGTTCAATAAACCACAAATGCCTCTGTGGTACTTGCTTCAGTGTGTTTCTATATAGACAACTGTTCTATAATAAAAGGATGAGCATAAAGTCTTTCTTTATTTTGTGAAAACACAAAACACACTGAGCTTTGTTTCATAAATGCCATTTTGTTACTGAAAATTACAACTACTCCTCGTTTAGGCTTTTAGAAGTTAGCAGGTTTCATTTTGTCTTGTCGGTCATTGTCTTCCAAAATAAACTTCCATATTTTATCTCTAACTTCACTATAATGTAATGTTCTCCTGAATGAATTGCAAGCAATTTATAATGTTATTTATGCATTTGTAATGTTATTTATGTATATATTTAGAACATATTTGTAATATTATTTATGTATATATAGGTTGACTTTGCCTTTCATCCTTACGGGGTCAATAAAATAAAGTACCAGTAATGCACTGGGTAATTGCTGGCCTTGTGCCTAAAGTAGAAACAATTATTTATGTATATATAGGGCAGTGGATTGGCAGTATCGTTACGTCCCTTTACGATCTGAGTTCAAATCCCGCCGAGGTTGACTTTGCCTTTCATCCTTACGGGGTCGATAAAATAAAAAATACCAGTAATGCACTGGGTAATTGCTGGCTTTGTGCCTAAAGTAGAAACAATTATTTATGTATATATTCAAAACATATTTGTAATGTTCTTTATACAACTGTGAATAGAACATACAGGAATGGTTTCTAATTTTTATATTGTGTGTCTTCTATTTTCATGTTTTCCAGTCCATTTGAAAAACACTTGTAAGCTTTACTGCCGAGCATCACATGGAAATGACTATTATTTACTAAAAGAACAAGTTACTGATGGGACTAAGTGTTCTGAAGATACTTTTGACGTCTGTGTCAATGGAAAATGTCAGGTAATATTATATATAAAACAACTATTTAGAGCTATCATCATCATCATCTTCATCTGTATGTATGTACAGGGTGTATCAAAAGGCTATATCTTTTAAACAAATGACCATATAATCATGTGCTAACTTGTACAATACTTGTCTGAATATAGTTTTGTTCTTTTTTTATAACTTTTATACATTTTTTTTTTTATAAAGTTATTTACATATTGAGCATTTGTAAAAATTGGGAAATAAAATCGGATGATTCTTTTTGATACACCCTGCATATGTGTGTATAATAATCATTACAGCAGGCATGTCAAACTGAGGGTTCACCGAGGCCCACATGGGTCACACATGTGTTGTCTGAGGCCCACATGGGTCACACATGTGTTGTCTGAGGCCCACATGGGTCACACATGTGTTGTCTGAGGGCCATATAGGTCACATATGTGTTGTCTGAGGGCCATATAGGTCATGTATGTGTTGTCTGAGAGCCACATGGGTCACATATGTGTTGTCTGAGGGCCACATTGGTCACATATGTGTTGTCTGAGAGCCACATGGGTCACATATGTGTTGTCTGAGGGCCACATGGGTCACATATGTGTTGTCTGAGGGCCACATGGGTCACATATGTGTTGTCTGAGGGCCACATTGGTCACATATGTGTTGTCTGAGAGCCACATGGGTCACATATGTGTTGTCTGAGGGCCACATGGGTCACATATGTGTTGTCTGAGGGCCACATTGGTCACATATGTGTTGTCTGAGAGCCACATGGGTCACATATGTGTTGTCTGAGGGCCACATGGGTCACATATGTGTTGTCTGAGGGCCACATGGGTCACATATGTGTTGTCTGAGGGCCACATTGGTCACATGTGTTGTCTGAGAGCCACATGGGTCACATATGTGTTGTCTGAGGCCCACATGGGTCACATGTGTTGTCTGAGGCCCACATGGGTCACATATGTGTTGTCTGAGGGCCACATGGGTCACATGTGTTGTCTGAGAGCCACATGGGTCACATATGTGTTGTCTGAGGGCCACATGGGTCACATATGTTGTCTGAGGGCCACACATGACAACTAATTGCACTTATTACAAATGATTTTGAAAATTTTATATTACGAAGATAAAACATGTTCGCGCTGTAAAAATCTTTGTGCAGGCCACAGGTGTGCTTGTAAAGGGCCTCATGTGGCCTGCAGGCCGCATGTTTGACATGTCTGATATAAAAGATGGAGTCATACCATTGAAGATAAGATAAAAAAGAAAACCAATTTTATAGATTGGCAGAATTGTTAGTGTTGGATAAAATGGTTTGTGGCATTGAGTTTTAGTTCTTTACAATCTGGTTTTGAATCCTACTAAGGTCAACTTTGCTTTTCATCTTTCCAGGGTTGATAAAATAAAGTATTTGTCAAGTACTGAGGTCGATATAATAATAATGAAATTATTGTGTAAAGTGCTCAGGTGCACTACAACGCGTCAAAGGTGCATGTATAGTACATAGAATAATATACAAATGTCAGGGAAGTGAATAGTGTATGAGTCATGATATACATGTGTGTATGTGTATGGAAGGGGAACATTAGGTGTAGTGTTGGCGAATTTCGGGAAGCATGAGGTTTTAAAGGATGCAGTTTCTCGACAGCTAACAACTGATGCAGGTAGTTTGTTCCATGGAGGTTTTAAAGGATGCAGTGACTCGACAGCTAACAACTGATGCAGTAGTTTGTTGCATGGAGGTTTTAAAGGATGCAGTGTCTCGACAGCTAACAATTGATGCAGATAGTTTGTTCCATGGAGGTTTTAAAGGATGCAGTGTCTTGACAGCTAGCAACTGATGCAGGTAGTTTGTTCCATGGAGGTTTTAAAGGATGCAGTGTCTCGACAGCTAACAACTGATGTAGGTAGTTTGTTCCATGGAGGTTTTAAAGGATGCAGTGTCTCGACAGCTAACAACTGATGCAGGTAGTTTGTTCCATGGAGGTTTTAAAGGATGCAGTGTCTCGACAGCTAACAACTGATGCAGGTAGTTTGTTCCATGGAGGTTTTAAAGGATGCAGTGTCTCGACAGCTAACAACTGATGCAGGTAGTTTGTTCCATGGAGGTTTTAAAGGATGCAGTGTCTCGACAGCTAACAACTGATGCAGGTAGTTTGTTCCGTGGAGGTTTTAAAGGATGCAGTGTCTCGACAGCTAACAACTGATGTAGGTAGTTTGTTCCGTGGAGGTTTTAAAGGATGCAGTGTCTCGACAGCTAACAACTGATGCAGGTAGTTTGTTCCGTGGAGGTTTTAAAGGATGCAGTGTCTTGACAGCTAACAACTGATGCAGGTAGTTTGTTCCATGGAGGTTTTAAAGGATGCAGTGTCTCGACAGCTAACAACTGATGCAGGTAGTTTGTTCCATGCTTCAGCAACTCTGAGCGTGAAAAAATGTTTCCGAAAGTCATGGGAACTACTGTTTTCTGACTTTGTGGGCATGTCCACGCGTGTTAGACACATGGAAATCAAAAAGGTACTCAGGGTTGTTGTTGGCAAGATGGTTAACAATTTTGTGGGTGTTTACCAAGTCAGTTGCCAGGCGTCGGAGCTTCAATGTATCCATGCCCAGGGAAGCAAGGCATTCAGAGTGTGGTAGATGCCTGATGGAGAGTATTCGCTTGGTTGCACATCTCTGAACAGTTTCCAGGCGGTCAATGTTCTGAGCAAGATAGGGGTTCCAGACTGGTGATGCAAATTTTAAGTGTGGCCGCACCATAGCCATGTACAGCTTTAAATAGATAGCTGGAGAGTGGCTGACAAAGGTCTTGCTGAGTGATGCTAAGACATCCTCGGCCCTCTTGACAATTTTATAATCAACTTTACCTTTTCCCTCAAATTCCCGGCCTTCTACCTGTCTTAGATAATCACTATAATCATATGTAGGTGAAATATTTCATGCAAGAAAACAATGAAAAAACTTTGAAGTTGATGATATGGTCTCCTTACAAAATTGTCTTTCGTGGTAGTTATTTAACCCTTTAGCATTTACATTTCTCTATATTTACTATTGTATTTTCACAGTAAAGGCTTTATCTCAAATAATATCGAATCTGTGAGATTTTGATATTATTTATTTTGAGAACAAGACCTTAACATAAGTATGAGTTGCAAGTTACAGCCAGTTTGAACAGAAAGAGGTGAGAGAATTCTGGCCGGATATGACTGGTTTAAATGCTAAAGGGTTAAACCGGCTGTATCCAGCCAGAACTCACTCACCTCTTTCTGATTAAACCAGCTGTAACTGTCCACTCATAGTGATGTTAAGGTATTGTTCTCTAAATAATTGTTTCTAGTTTTTAGCAATTACCCCAGTGCATTACTGGTGCTTTATTTTATCGACCCCCCCATAAGGAAAAAAAAAACAAAATAGCAAAGTTAACCTCGGCGGGATTTGAACTCAGACATAAAGGGCCGTAACTCTATGCTGCAAAGCATGGCGTCCGACCCTCTACTGATACTTCGATAACCTCACATAATTATCTCATATAATTGTTTCTACTTTTGGCACAAGGCCATCAATTACCCACTGTATTACTGGTACTTTATTTTACGGGGTCGATAAAATAAAGTACCAGTAATACAGTGGGTAATTGATGGCCTTGTGCCAAAAGTAGAAACAATTATATGAGATAATTATGTGAGGTAAAGCCTCTACCACGAAAATACTATAATAAATATAGAGTAATGTAAATGGTAAAGGGTTAAGTGGAGTCTCCAGATTGGTAAGATATTGCTAGAAAATACATTAGAGTAGTTATTTACTATTTCTCTATAGTAATTCTTTATTTTCAGAGAGCTGGATGTGATTACCAACTTGGCTCTAGCATGAAACGAGACCGTTGTGGTGTCTGTGGCGGTGATAATTCCTCATGTAGAACAGAAACAGGCACACTGACTTACGCAAAATATGGCAAGTGAAATCCATTAGCTTTGCATATCTTATATTTATCTATGTAATATAATCTTTTACCAGCCATTTATTTTTGTAGTATGGATTGACTTCCCTAACATATATTATCATCATCATCATCATTTAAATGTCCATTTTCCACACTAGCTTGGGTAGGACAGGCAGTCCCTTTGTGAGAGATCAGGTCAGAGGACCTTGATTCAGAACTGATTTTGGCTTGTTTTCTACAGCTGGATGCCCTTCCTAATGCCAACCACATTTACACAAATTAATAGACTGTTGGATTTCCGGGCCTCAGCCGATCCAGCATGTTATTTTATTGGTTGTCTATCATGGTATTTCTGTGGCCTTTAGAAATGCTTGGCAGTGCCCATCTCCTCTCCAAGCATCAAGTCCTTCCATAAATTTGGCCTACTAGCAGAAACAATTTCCAGGGTGTAGCTGAAAAAGTTTTTTGAGTCAATAGTGAGAGTAAGGTGAGAACCAGTGTCCCTGAGTCGGACGAGAACCAGTGTCCCTGAGTCGGGCGAGAACCAGTGTCCCTGAGTCGGGCGAGAACCAGTGTCCCTGAGTCGGGCGAGAACCAGTGTCCCTGAGTCGGGCGAGAACCAGTGTCTTTGACACATCTGAAGTGTCTCCTCAGCCTTTTGTTTGGCAAGTTTTCTATGGTTGGATGCCCTTATTATCATTTCATTCATTCAGCTCCATTGCTCTCTGTGGAGCATAGGCCATTGACAACCCTCCGCCATTGTACACAATCCTGGGCTGCTCTTGCCACTCCATTCCAGTTGTCTTCCAGGTTTCTTAATTCAGCGTCAGTGCCACGCTTCCACCTGCCGCAGGGTCAGCCTCTCTTCTTCTTACCCTGCGAGTTCCAGGCCAGGACTTGGTGTGTGGTGTAAGATGCTGGTTTCCTGAGGGTTTGTCTGTCCAATCCAGCTTCACTTCCACCACAGAATCTGCTTTGCCAGTGGCTCCTGTCCTGCTCACTCCCACAGATCTCCGTTTCTCATCTTCTCCAACTATTTGATGTTGTAGATGCACCTCAGACAGGTGTTGAAGGATGTCTGGATCTTCTGCTGTATCTTCTTTGTTGTCCTCCAAGTTTCACATCCATACAGCAGTATCCCCTTCATTAACCACTTAAAAAAGTGAAATAATGTGGCGGTGGGGTGGGGGGGTACTGTGAGGATCAGAACAGCTATTACATCATCATCAGGATAATTTTTATGTCTACTTTTCCATGTTGGCATGGGTTAGTTGGGACTTTTTGAGGTAGTGTTTTATGGCTGGTTGTCCTTCCTCACGTGTTGGGATATAGACTACCTAATCTAAAAAAAAACAAGGATCATCATCATCATCATCATCATCACCGTTTTATGTCCGTTCTTCCACGCTAGCATGGGTTAGACAGGTTGTCCTGTTGTGAGCAGTGTCCAGTCGGCTGACCATGTCTTGCTCATACGGGAACTGATTCTGGCTTGATTTCTACAGCTGGATGCCCTTCCTAACACCAACCTCATTTACAGTGAGTGCTGGGTGCTTTTTTGCCGTGGGAGGGTGTGGGGGCATATTGTCTATATGCTTCAGCTTCGGCTTGTACCCGTGGGGGGGTCGGGTCTTCTGTATTATTGCGTGACGCCAGAGGTCACGGTCGTATGTCATCGCCATATATTATTACAGTTTTTTATTAAATATATAAGAAAGTTGATTCCTTCTATTTTTATTGCTTCAAATCAACAGTGGATATGTGAAAGCAATGTATTAAATCTGAGAATAATCATTGTGTTCACCATTTAATGTCCATTTTTTCCACACCAGCATGGGTTAGACGAGTTGTCCTGACATTGTGAGACAAGCCAGATCAGATTACAGTGTCTTGTTCATACAGAACTGTTTCTGGCTAGATTTCTATGAGTTGGATACCCTTCCTAACACCAACCACATTTACAGTTTGTACTGTGTGCTGTTTGTTGTGACACCAAACACAACCACTTTACAGATATAAAGTTATATGCAGTGCTGGGTGTATCCAGATTAAAATAGGTTCACTATATCCCTGTATCTTGTAAGAAGCTACTAAAAAAATTGGTATTATGAAGGACATCCAGCCTTAAAATACTGCCTCAAAAAAAATCTCATCTAACCCATGCTAGCATGGTAAAGTGGACATAAAAATGATAATGTTGTTGATGATGATCTCAATAAAATTATCCAGAAATGCTTCACCTTTGATTTTATAAGATAATTTTTCTTTATGCTATTTTGCAGTACAATCTAACCTTTATTAATTTAACAGGTTACAATAAAGTTGTTGATATTCCTGCTGGTGCCAGTTCTATTCATGTTTCCCAACATGGTTATGGCAACAGAGCTGATGAAAACTACCTTGGTATGTATACTGATATCATTTCATTTTACATCCGCTTTTTCCCTGCTTACAAGGGTGGGACAGGAACTGATTCTGGCTTGATTTCTACAGCTGGATGCCCTTCCTAACACCAACCTCATTTACAGTGAGTGCTGGGTGCTTTTTTGCCGTGGCACCTCCACGACCACTTTACAGTGAGTGCTGGGTGCTTTTTTTTTTGCTGTGGCACCTCCACGACCAC
The DNA here is from genome assembly GCA_964016885.1 of Eledone cirrhosa. Classification (NCBI taxonomy): domain Eukaryota; kingdom Metazoa; phylum Mollusca; class Cephalopoda; order Octopoda; family Eledonidae; genus Eledone; species Eledone cirrhosa. The sequence continues at coordinate 25,520,306 of OZ024758.1, forward strand.
TTTGCAGTGGAATGATATGGACCCCAGTCCCTATCATCTCATTTCTACATCTGAGTAAACTGGAGCAATGTGAAATAAAGTGTCTTGCTCAAGGAAACAACACATCACCTGGTCTGAGAATTGAACTTACAACATTTCGATTGCAAGGCCAATGCTCTAACCACTGAGCCATGTGCCTCCATATATTTATTATAAAACTTACAAAAAAATATAACATCTTTTAACATTTTTGTGTTTTAATTATCAAAATGACGTTGGTCCCTACACTGTTGATTTCCTAAGTGGTTGAGCCCCTACATAGAGCAATCATGGATAAACTGCTACATGCAGCCCATTTGGCTTTCTGAATTTGGTCTAGAGAGTAAATCTAAATGTACCATCAAAGTCCAGAACAACCACTGACTTTATTTCTTAAATAATTGTTTCTACTTTAGGCACAAGGCCAGCAATTACCCAGTACATTACTGGTACTTTATTTTATCGACCCCGTAAGGATGAAAGGCAAAGTAAACCTCAGCGGGATTTGAACTCAGACCGTAAAGGGACGAAACTATAATGGATATTAAACTTATGTCTGGCTTTTAACCAGTCAGCTCGAGTGATCTTCAACATTGCTGTTTAAGTAGATTATCAAAACTAAGATAGACAATCGATATATGATATTTTATTCCTGATATAATACTAGAAATATGAAAGATGGTTTTAAATATAGTTTAAACCTGACACTCATAGAACTAACTTTGATATTATACCAACTAGACTAAGCCACTTTATTTTCTCTGTTCTCAGTTCTGATATTAGTTATATAACTGACAAATCTATAACATTTAAATGTTAATCTTAAGCTTTCCTCTTGAAATACCATGAAGAATACATGTAGATACAAGTTCATTTACATTTAAATCATATCTATTTTGTTGCTCTATGTTCTATTTTTTTGTGGTACATTATTAGCTTCAGTTGGTGTTTAGGGGCTTTTAGTCACTTTACCCAGGTCTACTTAACCCTTTAGCATTTAAATTAGCCGTATCTGACCAGAATTCTCTCACCTCTTTCTGTTCAAACTGGTCATAGCCAGTCACTCATACAGATGTTAAGGTATTGTTCTCAAAATAAATAACATCAGAATCTCATAGATTCGATATTATGTGAGATAATTATGTAAGGTAAAGCCTTTGCCACAAAAATACAATAGTAAATGTAGAGTAATGTAAATGCTAAAGGGTTGAATTATATCTATTTTTCTCTACATTCTCGTTTTTGTGATACATTATCAGCTTCACTTGGTGTTTAGGGGTTTTTAGTAACTTTACCCATAACTAGATTCCAAATTTCAGTATCGAAATTTAAAAAAATGATTTGTGCTGATTTGATTTTACACAACAATTATTGCATTTAAATTAATTTATTTATTTCCTTTAAATTTCTAGCACTACAGGATTCAAGGGGTAAATTTATTTTAAATGGAGATTTTACAATAAAAGAATATCATCATCGGTTCCGGGTAAAAGGTGGAAATGTAGAATACAGTGGATCTATTAGTCCTGTTGAGCAAATAAACTCTTCAAGTGTTATTGGAGAGAAGCTGACTGTATTGGTAAGTACTATTGACAATCTGACTCTTAGTCTTCTTGATTTTAGCTACTATTTCTATTGAACCCTTTAGCATCTATATTTACTATAGTCTTTAACCAAGACACTTTATTTCACATTACTTTTTCTGCCAAGAGTTGCAACTGGTAGATAGTATCAACAATAGAAAGACCAGTGGAAATATTGTGTCATTTGTCTAATTTAGTAAGTGAATGAGATCTGGGATTTTGTCGATTCAGGTCTGTGTTAGAATCAAAAAACACTTTTTGCCTAAGAAAATAGAAATAACATGTATTTATCAAATGAAATACTGTATTTCCTGGCGTTGAAGATGCTACTTTTTTCCTAAAATAAGTCTCAAAAATCTACTGTGTGTCCCGGAGGCCGAATGTTGTTTATCATTTTTTTCCAAATTTTTGGTTGTCAAAATTAAGGTGCATCCTCAAAGATGAAGCATCTTCGGCGCCAGGAAATATGGTACCTATATTTTAACATGTTTTCCTTCTTACTTTCTCTCTTTTTTTTTATAGGTTTTATCTGTGGGGTCAGTTGAACCCCCTAACATATTTTATTCCTATAGTATATCAACTGGTGAGAATGTAAGATACTCTTGGAATGCTGATGGACCTTGGGGTGACTGTGATAATATATGCCAGGGTGAGATATATATATTTATTTATTAATTGTTTCTAGTCAAAATCCAAGAACTTCTTCTTCCACTTATTCCTGTGAGGGTCATGGGAGCAGAGTCTTGAGACACTCATTCCAGCGGGTCCTGTCTGAAGCAACCATCTCCAACTGATCTGGCTGGACCCCCCAAGCGATACCAGCCAAGCTCATGGATGTTATCCAACCATCTTGCTCGGAGTCTATCCCTGGGTCTCCTGCCTGTTGGTTTTGCCCGTAAAATCTGACCAGTGATTCTTTCCTGAGACATTCTAACCACATGACTATAGTATCAGAGCTGCGATCTTTCAATTTGGAGAAGTAGCAGCTCTACCTGGAGTGACTCTCTGATCTCCGAGCTACAAATCTGTCCAGTGATTCTTTCCTGAGACATTCTAACATGTCTATAGTCTCAGAGCTGCGATCTCTCAATTTGGAGAAGTAGCAGCTCTACCTGGAGTGACTCTCTGATCTCCGAGCTACAAATCTGTCCAGTGATTCTTTCCTGAGACATTCTAACATGTCTATAGTCTCAGAGCTGCGATCTCTCAATTTGGAGAAGTAGCAGCTCTACCTGGAGTGACTCTCTGATCTCCGAGCTACAAATCTGTCCAGTGATTCTTTCCTGAGACATTCTAACCACATGTCTATAGTCTCAGAGCTGCGATCTCTCAATTTGGAGAAGTAGCAGCTCTACCTGGAGTGACTCTCTGATCTCCGAGCTACAAATCTGTCCAGTGATTCTTTCCTGAGACATTCTAACCACATGTCTATAGTCTCAGAGCTGCGATCTCTCAATTTGGAGAAGTAGCAGCTCTACCTGGAGTGACTCTCTGATCTCCGAGCTACAAATCTGTCCAGTGATTCTTTCCTGAGACATTCTAACCACATGTCTATAGTCTCAGAGCTGCGATCTCTCAATTTGGAGAAGTAGCAGCTCTACCTGGAGTGACTCTCTGATCTCCGAGCTACAAATCTGTCCAGTGATTCTTTCCTGAGACATTCTAACATGTCTATAGTCTCAGAGCTGCGATCTCTCAATTTGGAGAAGTAGCAGCTCTACCTGGAGTGACTCTCTGATCTCCGAGCTACAAATCTGTCCAGTGATTCTTTCCTGAGACATTCTAACATGTCTATAGTATCAGAGCTGCGATCTTTCAATTTGGAGAAGTAGCAGCTCTACCTGGAGTGACTCTCTGATCTCCGAGCTACAAATCTGTCCAGTGATTCTTTCCTGAGACATTCTAACATGTCTATAGTCTCAGAGCTGCGATCTCTCAATTTGGAGAAGTAGCAGCTCTACCTGGAGTGACTCTCTGATCTCCGAGCTACAAATCTGTCCAGTGATTCTTTCCTGAGACATTCTAACCACATGTCTATAGTCTCAGAGCTGCGATCTCTCAATTTGGAGAAGTAGCAGCTCTACCTGGAGTGACTCTCTGATCTCCGAGCTACAAATCTGTCCAGTGATTCTTTCCTGAGACATTCTAACATGTCTATAGTCTCAGAGCTGTGATCTCTCAATTTGGAGAAGTAGCAGCTCTACCTGGAGTGACTCTCTGATCTCCGAGCTACAAATCTGTCCAGTGATTCTTTCCTGAGACATTCTAACATGTCTATAGTCTCAGAGCTGCGATCTCTCAATTCGGAGAAGTAGCGGCTCTACCTGGAGTGACTCTCTGATCTCCGAGCTACAAATCTGTCCAGTGATTCTTTCCTGAGACATTCTAACATGTCTATAGTCTCAGAGCTGCGATCTCTCAATTTGGAGAAGTAGCAGCTCTACCTGGAGTGACTCTCTGATCTCCGAGCTACAAATCTGTCCAGTGATTCTTTCCTGAGACATTCTAACATGTCTATAGTCTCAGAGCTGCGATCTCTCAATTTGGAGAAGTAGCAGCTCTACCTAGAGTGACTCTCTGATCTCCGAGCTACAAATCTGTCCAGTGATTCTTTCCTGAGACATTCTAACAACATGTCTATAGTATCAGAGCTGCGATCTCTCAATTTGGAGAAGTAGCAGCTCTACCTGGAGTGACTCTCTGATCTCCGAGCTACAAATCTGTCCAGTGATTCTTTCCTGAGACATTCTAACCACATGCCGGTATTATCAGAGCTGTGATCTTTTAATTCAGAGAAATAGTGGCTCTACCTGGAGTGACTCTCTGATCTCTGACCTACGCACTCTATCAAGTAACGTTATTCCAAAAGACTCTTCAGAGGAACCCCATTTCAGCTGCTTGGATATTCCAAGAACTGATATATTAATATCCAAACCAAATACAGGGCCTGTTCTATTTAATGTTATCTATTGTTTCCCTTTAATGTTTTAGGCCAGAAACGTAGAAGAATTATTTGCACCAGAGATGATGATTTAATAGTATCTGATCAACGCTGTGATGAAAACACTAAACCAAGTCAGATAATACAACAATGTAACATGCACTGTTCTATTGGGTAGGTCACTTTATAGCTTTTCTGCTGGAATGTTAGAACATACGAATAGGCTATGTAGCCGGTAAACCCTAAAGGGACGCAACACACATCGCTATAGCGTTTCACCACACCCTTCCTTCTGTTGTCGGTATCTGTTTATGTATTTATATGTAGATGTGTGTGTATGTAACTAAAGCGTAACATACGTTACGAATGGACGACTAAATGATTTTAACTTGTTTTTTAACAACTGATGGTGGAAAAGATTTCAAAATGTTTTAACAATTGTTTTAACCCTTTAACATTCACATTACTCTATATATACTATTATATTTTCATGGTAAAGGCTTTATCTCACATAATTACCTCACATAATATCGAATCTATGAGATTTTCAAAGTATTTATTTTGAGAACAATACCTTAACATCAGTATGAGTGGCCAGTTACAGCCAGTTTCAACAGAAAGAGGTAGAGAATTCTGGCCGGTTTGAACATTAAAGGGTTAATTCATGATGTCTGACTCTGTTACCGGCTACATAACCTCTTCCTAGAATATACACTGACAACAGTATATTTTGTATACTCTGCATTGTTTTAGATATAGTTTTTTTTTTTGCTGCATTTATATTGCCTCTAAAGTTCTTTGTTTGTTTCTTCTTGAAAAATATAAACCCACAAACACAAATTATTTAGCATGAAAATATAAAATAGATAGTTTTGTTTTGTTTCTTTGACTTTTTGTTCTCAATATCAACTGCTGTAGGCAGCAAATTAGCAGAGTCTTTAGAATGTCAGATAGAAAGCTTTGCAGTATTTGTTCCGACTTTCTGCTTTCAGAGTTCAAATCCCATTGAAGTCAACTTCGCTTTTCATCCTTTCGAAGTTGCTAAAAAAAAGTAACAGTCTAGTAGTGGGATTGATTCTTTCTCTGGAAGAAATCTGCTGTACTCAGGCCTGGAGAGGGATGGGTTTTGCCAGACTTTAAATGCCCAAGAAACGGCGTATGTCAATTCAGCACCGCTACGACTCCCCCAGGAATTACGGGACCATATATATACATCAACTGCTGTATGAGTTCCATTCTGTCCCCTATTTATGAACTCTTTTTTACTCCTTCCTTCAAGGCAGTGAATTGGCAGTTATTTGAACATCAAATAGAATGTTATACAGTATTTGTTCTGACTATTTGTGCTTTGAGTTCAAATCCTACTGAGGTCGATGAAAAAAAAGTACCAGTCCAATACTGGGGTTGATTCAATAAGAAAATGAATGTTAACAGTAAACAGACATACATACATACACACACACACACACACACACACAAACACATACACGTGCACACACACACGTACACACACACGTGCACACACACACACACATGACAGGCTTCTTTAACAGTTTCCATCTAACCCTAACCCTTCGAATTACTGGTACAACTCATTTTTGACAGCCAAGTGGACTTGAGCAATGGGAACGACTGGAAATCAAACTTCCCACCTCATGATCATGAGCCAAACACCCTTAACCACTAAGCCACATGCCTATATATAATTTGGTGCATACAGTGACTGTAAGGCATGATAAAATATCTTTTTTACTATTTAGTTAGGAATTGAAGAGCAGACCCTAGGAGCTTTTTCAGGGCCTCTATGACTACTAGATTGGAGGTATACTTAAACTAAACATCTAGCCTGAATGTTTGCAACAGAGAGAACTCTGCTATAGGTGCCCAAGGTGTTAAGTTAACCATTTACATGACTCTATATTTACTATTGTATATTCAGGGCAAAGGCTTTACTTCACAAAATCTCGAGTCTTACGAAATTTTGATGATGTTGTTGTTTATTTCGCCCAAGGTGTTAAGTTAACCATTTACATGACTCTATATTTACTATTGTATATTCAGGGCAAAGGCTTTACCTCACAAAATCTCAAGTCTTACGAAATTTTGATGATGTTGTTGTTTATTTCGCCCAAGGTGTTAAGTTAACCATTTACATGACTCTATATTTACTATTGTATATTCAGGGCAAAAGCTTTATTTACCTCACAAAATCTCAAGTCTTACGAAATTTTGATGATGTTGTTGTTTATTTCGCCCAAGGTGTTAAGTTAACCATTTACATGACTCTATATTTACTATTGTATATTCAGGGCAAAAGCTTTATTTACCTCACAAAATCTCGAGTCTTACGAAATTTTGATGATGTTGTTTATTTCAAGAATGTCAGTGTGAGCTGCTGGTTACGGCCGGTTTCTAAAAGGGGAAAGAATTCTGGTCGGATACAGCCGGTTTAAATGCTTCAGGGTTAACAGGTTATGAATACATGCAGTATAAGGGACATACTTTTGGATGTCTACAATGCAACTTTGCACTAACACCCATCTTGTTAACAGTTAAACAAAACCTATAAAAATTTTAATCTAAATGGTCAGTCTTGAGTGCATGAGCTGTCATTTTAAGTTTTCAATGAATGATTTTACTCGTAGTTCTAGAATAGTTTTACACATTTATCTAATCTTATTCACTGAACTACTTTTTTCTTACTCAAATGGGTTTTGGGTTCAAATATGTACTAATCCACTGATATTTTGGCTTATATACATGTATGTTTTATATTGAAATAAACAATGTACATGGAATTACAAAATAGTAAAGTTAGTAAAGTTCACATTTTTTCCCAACCAAATATTCTGACAATATATATAGCTTGAAATATTGTTTAACCCTTTACTATTTACATTACTCTATATATACTATTATATTTTTGTAGTAAAGGCTTTATCTCACATAATTATCTCACATAATATTGAATCTACGAGATTTTGATATTATTTATTTTGAGAACAATATCTTAATGTCAGTATGAGTGGCCGGTTATGGCTGGTTTGAACAAAAAGAAGTTAAAGAAATGCTAAAGAGTTAATTCTCTAAATTAGAAATCTTAAAAGAAAATAATATAAATTTAATATAAGTAATTCTTTCTACTTTTTGGCACAAGGCCAGCAATTACCCAGTACATTACTGGTACTTTATTTTATCGACCCCGTAAGGATGAAAGGCTAATATAAGTAATGAAGATATAAAATATGTTACAAAACAAAGGTAAAGACCCTTAAAGTCAGAAATAAGAAGTTTCCACCGGGCACTGTGAGGGTTCAAACCGTGTGGAGATTCTCTCAGCACCTCATAAAAGTCCAAGAGACCGGCTTTGTATAAATGGTGTTTGATGAAATAATATATATTTTTCTCACATCAACTTTGCCTTTCATCTTACCTTGGGTATCAATAAATTAAGTACAGGTGGTAATGTAATCACTTGCACTCATAAAACACCAGTGATGCTCCAGCATTGCCCAATACAAGAACAAAATTAAATGCTTTGGTTTTAAGAATGAAGTCCATAAAAATGTTAAAGAAAAGGAATAGAATCATATCTGGGAAATCTTTGATATAAAGAAACAGCTGTTGCCATGCTGTAGTCCATAAACCCCTGCTGGCTGGCAAATTTATTACTGGGTGGTCTGAAGACTTCTTCAGTAGCTTCAAAAGTCTGGAATCTATGGGATAATTCATTTATATAAATGGATTCCTTTATGGGAAATGCTGTTATTACAATGTTATCTCTGATCAAGTCGAAGCGAGAGTATATTTTTATATGTATTCACTGGTAGTACATTTATATCAGATAGAAATACATATATATAATCAATTAATTATTGCTTAGGGTGGTGGATTGGCAGTATCAGTAGAGAATCAGATGCCATGCTTTGTAGCAAATAGTTACGGCCCTTTATGGTCTGAGTTCAAATCCCGCCGAGGTTAACTTTGCCTTTCATCCTTACCGGGGTCGATAAAATAAAGTACCAGTAATGCACCGGGGTAATTGCTGGCCTTGTGCCAAAAGTAGAAACAATTATTGCTCGGAAGCTTATAGATAAAATACACAGAAATATACAATCAAAGCAGGACAAGAAAACATCACTTCAACACTAAGTTCTAAGTTCATCAATCTGTCACACTGCAAGGGTCATTGGGACTTTTAGAAGCAAGTCAACACACTGCAAGGGTCATTGGAACTTTTAGAAGCAAGCCAACACACTGCAAGGGTCATTGGAACTTTTAGAAGCAAGTCAACACACTGCAAGTGTCATTGGAACTTTAGAAGCAAGTCAACACACTGCAAGGGTCATTGGAACTTTAGAAGCAAGTCAACACACTGCAAGGGTCATTGGAACTTTTAGAAGCAAGTCAACACACTGCAAGGGTCATTGGAACTTTTAGAAGCAAGCCAACACACTGCAAGGGTCATTGGAACTTTAGAAGCAAGCCAACACACTGCAAGGGTCATTGGAACTTTTAGAAGCAAGCCAACACACTGCAAGGGTCATTGGAACTTTTAGAAGCAAGCCAACACACTGCAAGGGTCATTGGAACTTTCAGAAGCAAGCCAACACACTGCAAGGGTCATTGGGACTTTTAGAAGCAAGCCAACACACTGCAAGGGTCATTGGAACTTTTAGAAGCAAGCCAACACACTGCAAGGGTCATTGGGACTTTTAGAAGCAAGCCAACACACTGCAAGGGTCATTGGAACTTTTAGAAGCAAGCCAACACACTGCAAGGGTCATTGGAACTTTTAGAAGCAAGCCAACACACTGCAAGGGTCATTGGAACTTTTAGAAGCAAGCCAACACACTGCAAGGGTCATTGGGACTTTTAGAAGCAAGCCAACACACTGCAAGGGTCATTGGGACTTTTAGAAGCAAGCCGACACACTGCAAGGGTCATTGGGACTTTTAGAAGCAAGCCAACACACTGCAAGGGTCATTGGGACTTTTAGAAGCAAGCCAACAGACTGCAAGGGTCATTGGGACTTTTAGAAGCAAGCCAACACACTGCAAGGGTCATTGGGACTTTTAGAAGCAAGCCAACACACTGCAAGGGTCATTGGGACTTTTAGAAGCAAGCCAACACACTGCAAGGGTCATTGGGACTTTTAGAAGCAAGCCAACAGACTGCAAGGGTCATTGGGACTTTTAGAAGCAAGCCAACACACTGCAAGGGTCATTGGAACTTTTAGAAGCAAGCCAACACACTGCAAGGGTCATTGGGACTTTTAGAAACAAGCCAACACACTGCAAGGGTCATTGGAACTTTTAGAAGCAAGCCAACACACTGCAAGGGTCATTGGAACTTTTAGAAGCAAGCCAACACACTGCAAGCGTCATTGGAACTTTTAGAAGCAAGCCAACACACTGCAAGGGTCATTGGAACTTTTAGAAGCAAGCCAACACACTGCAAGGGTCATTGGAACTTTTAGAAGCAAGCCAACACACTGCAAGGGTCATTGGGACTTTTAGAAGCAAGCCAACACACTGCAAGGGTCATTGGAACTTTTAGAAGCAAGCCAACACACTGCAAGGGTCATTGGAACTTTTAGAAGCAAGCCAACACACTGCAAGGGTCATTGGGACTTTTAGAAGCAAGCCAACACACTGCAAGGGTCATTGGAACTTTTAGAAGCAAGCCAACACACTTGTGTTTTGGTGTCCTTGGTTGTGTAAAGATTGTGAACTGGTAAGCAAGAATATGGGAAGGAGATACTCCTTGATAGACATGGCACAGATATATTAGATCAGAATTGGTAGAACTTCGGAAAACATGCTTAGGAACATAGAGTTACGGCCCTTTATTGTCTGAGTTCAAATCCCGCCGAGGTTAGTTTTGCCTTTCCTCCTTACAAGATCGATGAAATAAAGTACCTGTAATGCACTGGGGGCGATTAACTGACTTTCCCCTCCCTCCAAATTGTTGGCCTTGTGCCTAAATCAGAAACCAATATTTTGTCTAGATACCAAAGAGAACTTTCATCTCTCTTTCTTTTTCTCTCTCTCTCTCTCTCCACTGCTATCTCTCTTTCTTTCTCTCTCTCTCTCGCTCTCTCTCTCTCTCTCTCTCTCTCTCTCTCTCTCTCTATCTCTATCTCTCTCTCTCTTTCTCTCTCTCTCTCTTTCTCTCTCTCTCTCTCTCTCTCTCTCCCCCCCACTGCTATCTCTCTCTCTCACTCTCTCGCCACTGCTTTCTCTTTCTCTATCTATCTATCTATCTATCTATCTATCTATCTCTCTTTCTCTCTCTTTCTCCCCTGCTATCTCTCTCTCTCTATCTCTCTCTTTCTCTCTCTTTCTCTCTCTCTCTCTCTCTCTCTCTCTCTCTCTCTCTCTCCTAGATTTAAAAAAAAATATTCCTGTAATAAACATTGATCTCTATTATTTTGTCTGGCGGTGGATTGGCAGTATTGGTAGAGGGCCGGACGCCATGCTTTGTAGCATAGAGTTATGGCCCTTTACGTTATTGGTTCAAATCCCGCCGAGGTTAACTTTGCCTTTCATCCTTACGGGATCGATAAAATAAAGTACCAGTAATGTACTGGGGTAATTGCTGGCCTTGTGCTAAAAATAGAAACAATTATTTTGTCTAGATACTAAAGAAAATTTTCAGCTATCTCTCTCTCTCTCTCTCTCTCTCTCTCCCAACTGTCTCTCTCCCTCTCTCCCAACTGTCTCTCTCCATCTCCCAACTGTCTCTCTCCCTCTCTCCCAACTGTCTCTCTCCATGCTCTCTCTCTCTCACTGCTATCTCTATCTCTCTCTCTCTCTCTCTCTCTCTCTCTCCCAACTGTCTCTCTCTCTGTCTCTCTCCCTATTCTCTCTCTCTCTCTGTCTCTCTCTGTCTCTCTCTCTGTCTCTCTCTCTCTCTCTGTCTCTCTCCCTATTCTCTCTCTTTCCCTACTATCTCTCTCTCTCCCTACTATCTCTCTCCATGCCCTTTCTCTCTCTCTCACTCTCTCTCTTTCTCTTACTCTCTAATATTTGCTATCATTTCCTTTATAACCTTATTTTCTTCTAGTCAACAGCAGTATCAACAGTATTAGACATACTCCTGGGTCATTGGCATGTTTAAATTAATGTTTAGTGCATGCTTTCTTTTCTCATGGTAAGTAAGAGATATTTTTTCTTCTTTTACTCTTACATTTTTTCTCCCATGCTTGTATGGGTAAGCTGGTTTAATTGTTTTTACAGCTGGTCTTCCTAACACTAACCACTGAACTGTAAAGTAGGAATGGAACCTTTTTTTTTTCTATCTTTTTTCTTTCTTTTTTTTTTTTTTTTCTTTGTTTCTTCATTTTTATTCATTGAAGTAAACTGGAGCAAGCAGTAGATTGGAGACGTCTGTTGGGCAGATATTTGGCAGATGAAGATAATTTGTTAATGACAGCAACAGTTGACTGATAAAATGACAAGTCAGTCAATCAAATTGGTGGCCTCCCCACAGCCCCAGCGGACAGTCTTATTCACAGCACTACACAATGACTTGTAAGGTTTGAAAGTCTTATCCTGTCCTTAGTACTAGTCTAGGCACATGGCTTAGTTGTTAGAGCATTGGGCTTGCACTTGAGAGGTTGTGAGTTCGATTCTCAGACCGGGTGATGCGTTGTGTACTTGAGCAAGACACTTTATTACACATTGCTCCAGTCTACTCATCAGCTGTAGAAATGAGTTGTGACATCACCGTTTTATGTCCATTCTTCCTTGCTAGCATGGGTTAGACGGGTTGTCCTGTTGTGGGCAATGCCAGGTCAGCTGACCATGTCTTGCTCATACGGGAACTGATTCTGGCTTGATTTCTACAGCTGGGATGCCCTTCCTTACACCAACATCATTTACAGTGTGGACTGAGTCCTTTTTTGTTGTGACACCTACAGGACCACTTAACAGTAGGAGGAGTGGGGGCATACTGTCTATATGCTTCAGCTTCGCCTTGTACCCGTGGGAAGTTGGGTCTTCAGTAATACACAATGTATACAAAGTATACAAAAAACATCTTTTAAATTAACCCTTTAGCATTCACATTACTCTATATATACTATTATATTTTCATGGTAAAGGCTTTACCTCACATAATATCGAATCTATGAAATTTTGAAAGTATTTATTTTGAGAACAATACTTTAACATCAGTTTGAGTGACCAGTTACAACCAGTTTCAACAGAAAGAGGTAGAGAATTCTGGGCGGTTTTGGCCGGTTTGAACACTAAAGGGTTAATGTTAACATTCTTTTATTTCTGTAGATGGAAGGTGATATACAAAGAGCGATGTTCTGCAAGATGTGGACCTGGATTTCAAAAACAAAAAGTCCGTTGTGCAATGACTTCTGCTACAAATTATGAAATAGTTGATGAACAATATTGCAACCGTCTTCCAAAAATTTATAATGAAATTGTATCATGTGAAGGGCAATGTCTTCAAACACATTGGGGATATGATAACTGGTCTGTGGTAAGTCACCAACAATGCTTTGTAGCACTTTGTTTAAATTGTATCATCATGGCTGTATGGTTAGAAGTTTGCTTTGAAACTGCTGAGTGCCAGATTCAATCTACCTGCTTGCTATCATAACCCTAGGTTGATCAGCATCCTGTGGGTGGACTTTGGTAGACAAAAACTGGGTTCTTTTTTTAATTCTTATTTTTTATTGGCAGAACCGGTAGAGCGTCGAACAAGATGCTTCGCATCATGGAGTTCCGTTCTGAGTTCAAATCCCACCGAGGTTAGCTTTGCCTTTCATCCTTACGGGGTCGATAAAATAAAGTACCAGTAATACATTGGGGTCGATTTAATCGATTTTCCCCTCCCTCAAAATTGCTGACCTTGTGCCTAAATAAGAAACCATAATTATTAATGTGGTTAGTGTTAGGAAACCAAGCCGGGATCAGTTCTGCATGATCAATGCATGGTCATCTGATCTGATATGACCCCACAACGGGACAACTCGTCTAACCCATGCTAGCGTGGAAAAACAGGTGTTGAATGATGATGAAAGGGGCTTTAGTTTAGAGAGAGGGGCCATGGCTTTTGCAGGAAACCTGAGATTGGTGAGATGAACACATGAAAAACTGATGGCTGCATATCTATGAGATTTTGATATTATTTATTTTGAGGACAATACCTTAACATAAGTATGAGCAGACAGTTACAGCTGATTTGAACAGAAAGCAGTGAGAGAATTCTGGCCAGATACAGCTGGTTTAAATGCTAAAGGGTTATACTTAATTTTTTTCTTTTAATTATCTGCAATGGGGTTTCTTTATATTTTTCAGTGCAGCAAAAGTTGTGGTACTGGAATTCAGACAAGGAGAGCCTATTGTTTGGATATCCAAAATAAACCTCTTCCTGATACAGAATGCAATATTCAAAATAAAATATCACAGAGAATATGTAATGACCATAGATGTGCAAGCTGGACATTTGGAGATTGGAGTGGTGTAAGTTTAGTTTATTTATCTATTTATATAATGTGGAAAGTAATACAGGTAAAATTCAGTTATAACGAATACCATTATAACAAATTTTTCAGTATAATTTTTCAGATTCTGAGTTCAAATCCCACCGAGGTTAACTTTGCCTTTCATCCAATAAAGTACCAGTAATGCACTGGGGTAATTGCTGGCCTTGTGCTCAAAGTAGAAACAATTATAACAAATTTTTCAGTATAACAAAAATTTTTTCAATCCCTGAGGTAATAACAAACGCTGGATTTGTTTTAGTCGATCTCGTTATAAAGAATTTTTCATTACAACAAATTTTTTTTATACCCTGAAAATTTCGTTATAATGGAATTTCACTGTATATGTAATAAGTCTAAACAATGCAAAATGGGTGCTAAGATGAAGGTATGACAAAGTTAGTTACCTGGTAATCTTTGTTGTTTTATTCTTGTTTCTTTCGTCCTAGTATTTCGGGACTTAACCCTTTAGCATTTACATTGTATACTATAGTACCTTCACGGTAAATATATACTATAGTACCTTCACGGTAAATATATACTATTGTACTTTCACGGTAAATATATACTATTGTATTTTCACGGTAAATATATACTATTGTATTTTCACGGTAAAGGCTTTTACCTCACATAATATCGAATCTATGAGATTTTGATATTATTTATTTTAAGAACAATACATTAACATCAGTATGAGCACCCAGTTACAAACAGTTTAAACAGAAAGAGGTAGAGAATTCTGGCCAGATATGGCCGGTTTAAATGCTAAAGGGTTAAAAATCCCTACGTCAAAGCATAAGGAACTCTCAGAGAAAAATATTCCAGTCTCTTTGAAATTAGATTTAGATTTTATAAACTACTTTCAAGCATTGTTTGATGTTTGCTGTAGTCTATTTATTTCTCCTCCAACAGGAGTGAAAAAGCCTTGGATTGGATCTCACTTCTTGTTCTTCTTTTTCTTCTTGTTCTTCTTTTTCTTCTTTTTCTTCTTTTTCTTCTTTTTCTTCTTTTTCTTATTTTCTTTTTCTTTTTCTTCTTTTCCTTCTCTTCTTTTTCTTCTTCTTTTTGATCTTTTTCTTCTTTTTCTTTTTTTCTTCTTTCCCTTTTTCTTCTTTTCCTTCTTTTTGTTCTTTTTGTTTTCTTCTTTTCCTTCTTTTCTTCTTTTCCTTCTTTTTCTTCTTTTCCTTCTTTTTCTTTTTCTTTTCCTTCTTTTTCTTTTTCTTCTTTTCCTTCTTTTTCTTCTTTTCCTTCTTTTTCTTTTCTTCTTTTCCTTCTTTTTCTTCTTTTCCTTCTTTTTCTTTTTCTTCTTTTCTTCTTTTCCTTCTTTTTCTTTTTTTCTTCTTTCCCTTCTTTTTCTTTTTCTTTTCCTTCTTTTTCTTTTCTTTTCTTCTTTTCCTTCTTTTTCTTTTCTTCTTTTCCTTCTTTTTCTTCTTCTTCTTCTTCCAACCATCTTGTTCGGAGTCTACCCCTGGATATCTTGCCTGTTGGTTTTTGTCAACTAAAATTCTGCCTTGGTTGTTTTGTTATTGTTTTAGTGTTCAGCAACGTGTGGCTCAGCTAAGAAACACAGAGACGTCTGGTGTCAGAATGATGTTGACCAGAAGATCCCGGATGAGTTTTGTAATAATGCTCACCGCCCTAAGTCTTTCATTGAATGTAACCAAACTGAATGTCCAATATGGTCGTATGGACCGTGGAGTGAGGTAAATATTATCTAATAGAGATATTATATCTTTTAGAATTTGTTTTGGAAAAAATCTTTTGTAAATTGTGTAATGTGTTTTCTATGTGTAATGTGTTTCTATGTGTAATGTGTTTCTATGTGTAATGTTTCTATGTGTAATGTGTTTCTATGTGTAATGTTTCTATGTGTAATGTGTTTCTATGTGTAATGTGTTTCTATGTGTAATGTTTCTATGTGTAATGTGTTTCTATGTGTAATGTGTTTCTATGTGTAATGTTTCTATGTGTAATGTGTTTCTATGTGTAATGTGTTTCTATGTGTAATGTTTCTATGTGTAATGTGTTTCTATGTGTAATGTGTTTCTATGTGTAATGTGTTTCTATGTGTAATGTGTTTCTATGTGTAATGTGTTTTCTATGTGTAATGTGTTTCTATGTGTAATGTGTTTTCTATGAGTAATGTGTTTCTATGTGTAATGTGTTTCTATGTGTAATGTTTCTATGTGTAATGTGTTTCTATGTGTAATGTGTTTCTATGTGTAATGTTTCTATGTGTAATGTGTTTCTATGTGTAATGTGTTTCTATGTGTAATGTTTCTATGTGTAATGTGTTTCTATGTGTAATGTGTTTCTATGTGTAATGTGTTTTCTATGTGTAATGTGTTTCTATGTGTAATGTGTTTCTATGTGTAATGTGTTTTCTATGTGTAATGTGTTTCTATGTGTAATGTGTTTCTATGTGTAATGTTTCTATGTGTAATGTTTCTATGTGTAATGTGTTTCTATGTGTAATGTGTTTCTATGTGTAATGTTTCTATGTGTAATGTGTTTCTATGTGTAATGTGTTTCTATGTGTAATGTGTTTCTATGTGTAATGTTTCTATGTGTAATGTGTTTCTATGTGTAATGTGTTTCTATGTGTAATGTGTTTCTATGTGTAATGTTTCTATGTGTAATGTGTTTCTATGTGTAATGTGTTTCTATGTGTAATGTGTTTCTATGTGTAATGTGTTTCTATGTGTAATGTTT
This sequence comes from Eledone cirrhosa, assembly GCA_964016885.1. Lineage (NCBI taxonomy): Eukaryota > Metazoa > Mollusca > Cephalopoda > Octopoda > Eledonidae > Eledone > Eledone cirrhosa. The sequence continues at coordinate 25,537,065 of OZ024758.1, forward strand.
CTATGTGTAATGTGTTTCTATGTGTAATGTGTTTCTATGTGTAATGTGTTTCTATGTGTAATGTTTCTATGTGTAATGTGTTTCTATGTGTAATGTTTCTATGTGTAATGTGTTTCTATGTGTAATGTGTTTTCTATGAGTAATGTGTTTCTATGTGTAATGTGTTTTCTATGAGTAATGTGTTTCTATGTGTAATGTTTCTATGTGTAATGTGTTTTCTATGTGTAATCTGTTTTCTATGTGTAATCTGTTTTCTGTGTAATGTGTTTTCTATGTGTAATGTGTTTCTATGTGTAATGTGTTTTCTATGAGTAATGTGTTTCTATGTGTAATGTGTTTCTATGTGTAATGTGTTTCTATGTGTAATGTGTTTCTATGTGTAATGTTTCTATGTGTAATGTGTTTTCTATGAGTAATGTGTTTCTATGTGTAATGTGTTTCTATGTGTAATGTTTCTATGTGTAATGTGTTTCTATGTGTAATGTGTTTTCTATGAGTAATGTGTTTCTATGTGTAATGTGTTTCTATGTGTAATGTGTTTCTATGTGTAATGTTTCTATGTGTAATGTGTTTTCTATGAGTAATGTGTTTCTATGTGTAATGTGTTTCTATGTGTAATGTTTCTATGTGTAATGTGTTTCTATGTGTAATGTGTTTTCTATGAGTAATGTGTTTCTATGTGTAATGTGTTTCTATGTGTAATGTTTCTATGTGTAATGTGTTTCTATGTGTAATGTGTTTTCTATGAGTAATGTGTTTCTATGTGTAATGTGTTTCTATGTGTAATGTGTTTCTATGTGTAATGTTTCTATGTGTAATGTGTTTTCTATGAGTAATGTGTTTCTATGTGTAATGTGTTTCTATGTGTAATGTTTCTATGTGTAATGTGTTTCTATGTGTAATGTGTTTTCTATGAGTAATGTGTTTCTATGTGTAATGTGTTTTCTATGAGTAATGTGTTTCTATGTGTAATGTGTTTCTATGTGTAATGTTTCTATGTGTAATGTGTTTTCTGTGTAATGTGTTTTCTGTGTGTAATGTGTTTTCTATGTGTAATGTGTTTCTATGTGTAATGTGTTTCTATGTGTAATGTTTCTATGTGTAATGTGTTTTCTATGAGTAATGTGTTTCTATGTGTAATGTGTTTCTATGTGTAATGTTTCTATGTGTAATGTGTTTCTATGAGTAATGTGTTTTCTATGTGTAATGTGTTTTCTGTGTAATGTGTTTCTATGTGTAATGTGTTTCTATGTGTAATGTTTCTATGTGTAATGTGTTTCTATGTGTAATGTGTTTTCTGTGTAATGTGTTTCTATGTGTAATGTGTTTCTATGTGTAATGTTTCTATGTGTAATGTGTTTCTATGTGTAATGTGTTTCTATGTGTAATGTGTTTTCTGTGTAATGTGTTTTCTGTGTGTAATGTGTTTTCTATGTGTAATGTGTTTCTATGAGTAATGTGTTTTCTATGTGTACCACTACACCACACTACACCACCACTACACCACCACCACCACACTACACTACCACCACCACTAGTCGTCCATATCGAGAAACAAGTCTGGCCAGGATTGCCCCCCCCCCCCTGCTTTGACAAGAGACCCAGGGCAATTGCCCCCTCTGCCCCTCATTAAATCCGGCCCTGGTGTAAGCATGTGTGTGTTTCCGTGTGTGTGTCTGTGTATGTGTGTGTGTGTGCAGATGTGTGTGTGTGTGTGTGCAGATGTGAGTATGCGTATGTGTGTATTGCTTTAACAATAGTTTTACTCTACAGACATAAATTTTGATTATTTTCAGTGTCCAAAAACTTGTGGTATTGGTTGGAAAAAGAGAGCTGTGCAATGCCATACTGTAAACAATGTATTAGTACAAGATGAATTTTGTCCTGTCCACCAGAAACCAGTTACCATGCAGCAGTGTAGAATAACAGAATGTCTCGTTCCAACTACAATTCCTCCTAGAAGTATTACTAACCAAGAAAATAGATTGAAATGGAGGTTTGGCAGTTGGACAGAGGTAATTTCTATCAATTAGTTTTCATATGTAAAACAACAGTTAGTATTTTAGAGCAGTGCTTCTCAAATTATCTGATGTGGCGGACCTTTTTGTGATAGCTATGGCGAAAGAGGTTGTATGGTGAACAAGGTTGAAAGGGCTGAGGTCAGACACCTTTCTCTCCGGCCAACAACTGATTCTTTTTTTCAAATACCACTTTGGAAGAAGAATCAGGGTGGAGAGAGAGGTGCTGCACCCCAGCAAGTTTTATAAAAGGTGGGTGAATGTGGCGAGAATGGCCCGAGTGAATGGACCTTCCCTCTATATCAGCCTGTAGGTTGAGGAAAAAGAGGAAGAGAGGAAAGGGGTACAAACTCTTCGTACTCCTGGAGATGAGGGTTGCACATTTTTTCGGAAGTATGTGTTACCCATATGTAATGTCTCCCCCTATTGGGGAAAATCGACTAATTTTTAAATTGCATTTGTGATAATATTTTACACGTTTTTATTCTATGTAAACTTCCCCCTTTGTATTTGTCCCCTTCTTTTGCGCCCCTGTGGCTAATAAAGAAACATATCTGATGTGGCAGACCGGCATTTTTTTTTTTTCAATGTGTCACGTACCGCTAATATTTCGTAGTAATATTAATTCATACCGGAAACGGTATGAATTAATATTACTACAAAATATTAATTTCTGCCTATTAATATTAATATTAAATATTAATAGGCGGTGGATTGGCAGTATCGGTAGAGGGTCGGATGCAATGCTTTCCAGCATAGTTACGTCTCTTTACGGTCTGAGTTCAAATCCCGCCGAGGTTAACTTTGCCTTTCATCCTTACGGGGTCGATAAAATAAAGTACCTGTAATGCACTGGGTAATTGCTGGCCTTGTGCCTAAAGTAGAAACAATTAATTTATACCGGAAACGATATATATAATGAATATAATAATAGTTGACCATTTTTTTATCTTCTATTTATTTTGTAAACAAATAATACAATATCAAAACATAAAAAAGTAATAAAAAAATTCCTCAAATGATTCCTTAACATGGCCTGGACACTGGCCGTGTACCGGTAGCTGATGGCTCGTCTACCGGCACCGGTCCACGGACCACCACTTTGAGTAGCACTGGTCTAGAGCATACTACATAAGGTGTATCGATGTATATATATATATATATATATATATATATATATATATATAGAGAGAGAGAGAGAGAGAGAGAGATAGACAAAAGTGACACAGAGGAGACTGAGGTTAGCTGGACATGCACACCGACATCCAGAGTTGACATTGCACTCAGTGCTCCTGTGGGAGCCCCTACATGGACACACTGGAAGAGGAAGACCAAGGTTAACATATGTTGATGCCCTAAGGACAGACACTGGTCTGTTGGAGATGCAGGATATGGCAGCGATAATGAGGGACAGAGACCACTGGAGAGAACTCGTCCATGGATCTCAGGAATTTTACCCGCCCTACATAGATGGATAGATATAGATATATAAATACATATATACATATGTGTGTGTGTGTGTATATATATTTATATATATATCAAATGAAGTAACGGAGTTAAAGACTCGCGTAAATCTCTGTAATTTAATGAGCTGAAGGAAATTTTTCCAGGCTCTTCAAAATATAATATAGAGAAGAGAGAATACACTAAAAGAATGTGTTTATGTATTTAAATATATATATGTGTGTGTGCATATATGTATGTATATATATATATGTGTGGGCATATATGTATATATATATATATATATGTGTGTGTCTGTGTGTGCATATATGTGTATGTGTGCATATATATATATATATATATATGTGTGTGTGGGTGGGCATATATGTGTGTCTGTGTGTGCATATATGTATATATTTTTTTTCATCATTTTCATTTCATTTTACGTCCGCTTTTCCCTGCTTGCAAGGGTGGGACAGGATCTGATTCTGGCTTGATTTCTACAGCTGGATGCCCTTCCTAACACCAACCTCATTTACAGTGAATGACCACGACCACTTTGCAGTGGAATGATAGGGAGCCCAGTCCCTATCATCTCATTTCTACAGCTGAGTAAACTGGAGCAATGTGAAATAAAGTGTCTTGCTCAAGGAAATAACACATCACCCGGTCTGAGAATTGAACTCACAACCTTTCGATTGCAAGGCCAATGCTCTAACCACTAAGCCATGTGCCTCCATATATATATATATATATATATATATATATATATATATATATATATATATATATATATATATATATATATATATATATATATATATATATATATATATATATATATATATATATATATATATATATATATATATATATATATATATATATATATATATATATATATGTCTGTGTGCATGTGTGCGTGTATGTGTGTGTGCATGTGTGTGTGTGCATAATAATAATGGTTTCTGATTTAGGGAGAAGGCCAACAATTGTGTGGGAGGGGAAAGTTGATTAAATCAACCCCAGTACATTACTGGTACTTTATTTTATCAAGCCCCGTAAGGATGAAAGGCAAAGCTAACCCCAGCAGGATCTGAATTCAGAATGTAAAGGGCCGTAACTATATGCTACAAGGCATTTTGTCTGCCACTCTACCGATGCTGCCCGGAGCGAAGTATCAATACAGCATTATTATGTTTATTCAAGGGCGGTGGATTGGCAGTATCGGTAGAGGGTCGGACGCCATGCTTTCCAGCATAGTTACGTCCCTTTATGATCTGAGTTCAAATCCCGCCGAGGTTGACTTTGCCTTTCAGCCTTACGGGGGTCGATAAAATAAAGTACCAGTAATGCACTGGGTAATTGCTGGCCTTGTGCCTAAAGTAGAAACAATTATTATGTTTATTCACATATGTTGGCACATGGAGGCTCATGGCTTAGTGGTTAGAGCATTGGCCTTGCAATCGAAATGTTGTGAGTTCAATTCTCAGACCAGGTGATATGTTGTTTCCTTGAGCAAGACACTTTATTTCATATTGCTCCAGTTTACTCAGCTGTAGAAATGAGATGATAGAGACTGGGGTCCCTATCATTCCACTGCAAAGTGGTCATGGAGGTGCCACAGCAAAAAAGCACTCACCACTCACTGTAAATGAGGTTGGTGTTAGGAAGGGCATCTAGCTGTAGAAATCAAGCCAGAATCAGTTCCCGTCCCATCCTTGCAAGCAGGGAAAAGTGGACGTAAAATGATGATGATGATGATGATACATCATCAATATCCAGTTTTTTATTATGTAGGACACAATTAATCCCTAAATAGAGGTGGGTTCTGCCTGACACCGCTCCTTAGTGTCCTGCTCCATGTGTTTCTGTCCAGTGGTCTCACTTGAGCCAGGCCAAGCCCAACTTGATCCCAATGAACATCCTCCATCCAAGTCCTTTTTGGTCTGACAATGTTTGACAATGCATTTACAAGTTGTTTTTGTGTACCTAAATAATTGACCTTGCACATTTCAGTGTTCTGCTCAGTGCGGTGCTGAAGGGGATCGACAAAGATATGTTAGTTGTACTGATGATCGCGGATACACCAGAGATGATTCTAAATGTGGCCATCTTTTAAAACCTACCACAGTTGAAAGATGTTTATCTAAACCTTGTGGTCAGTGGCAAACTGGTCAGTGGGGAAAGGTTTGTAAAAATATTTTCAACAGTTATATTTTACAATTTCTTTTAAATTCCTAATATTATGTATGAAAAATAGCGGCAAGTCAAAACAGAAATTGAATGTTATTTCAACAATACATTTCTACCAAATCTGGGCAAATGTGCCCATGATTAAATGTAAACCTTCCATCATAAGAACATTTTCATAAGTTATATCCATTTGGTGGTTGGTGTGGTCCATAGCTGATTTAGAGAATCAGGATTGCAGGTGATTCTGTGGGACTTATGAGTGCAGGTTTACAGTGTTTTCCGAATGTATTGTTTTTCAGGTTAAGGTAATCTAAAAGTTTTGTTTATGGGTTAAGGCAATCAACAGTCTTATTTACATGCCTTTATCTACTTTGTTGGAAGATAGTTTCTATAATTAACACCTGGATGATACAAGGAATTCTCATTTAAATATTAATCTTTATTTTATTTTGTCTCATACTACATAACATGTGAACAGGTGTTATAAAATTAAATGTTAGATCTTTATATAGATGGAAAATCTTGAAGTATAAATGGTAGATGTAAAAATGGAGGTGTTGATGTTATATTCTGGTGTTTGGAAAACAATATATGACATTTTACTGTTTGTATTTTACAGTGTACTGTTACCTGTGGAAAAGGAACACAAACACGTATAGTTGCTTGTATACACCTGGATCATCAAGTTGAAGAGTTTAAATGTTTCAAAAATTGGAAACCAGTAGCAACCCAAGCATGCAGGCAACATGACTGTGAACAACCATATTCAGATGATTCTAGTAATTCATCTCATTGGAGAGTTGGAAAATGGAGTGGGGTTTGTATTGTATTATATATTTGCTTCTTAGGGCTGTGGATTGGCAGAATCGGTAGAGCGTCAGACTACATGCTTTGCAGCATAAGGTTATGGCCCTTTGTGTTCTGGGTTCAAATCCCGCCATAGTTAGCTTTGCATTTCATCATTACAGGGTCGATAAAATAAAGCACCAGTAATGCACTGGGGTCAACATAATCGACTTTCTCCCTCTCCCTAAATTTCTAGCCTTGTGCATATAGTAGAAATCATTATTTATTTGCTTCTCGGTGTATTGGCAGTATCGGTAGAGGGTCGGACGCCATGCTTTCCAGCATAGTTACGTCCCTTTGCGATCTGAGTTCAAATCCCACCGAGGTTGACTTTGCCTTTCAACCTTACGGGGTCGATAAAATAAAGTACCAGTAATGCACTGGGTAATTGCTGGCCTTGTGCCTAAAATAGAAACAATTATTTATTTGCTTCTCACAACTTGCTCATTTACAAAAGCTCTGTTTATAGACATGCAATGTTTTACTATCTATCTTGTAAGTATATGAACCAAAATAAAACCTCCAACAGTTATTAGGTGTTAAAACAAGAGTTAGGTAGTTTTGATCATAACTACTGATGGTCTTGTAAAATAATTCTCTAAAATAATGGAATGTACCACTATAATACCAGCTCTGAGAATCCCCTCTTGTTTAGTATCTTATCTATCCACTGTTACAATGTTGTGGGTTTAACCCTTTAGCATTTAAACCAACCATATCCAGCCAGAAATCTCTCACCTCTTTCTGTTCAAACTAGTCGTAACCGGCCACTCATACTGATATTAAAGTATTGTTCTCAACATAAATGATATCGAAATGTCATAGGTTCAATATTATGTGAGATATTATGTAAGATAAAGCCTTTACCACAAATATATAATACAATAGTATATATATATATATAGAGTACTGTAAATGCTAAAGGGTTAATTCCTCAACTGGGTTGTGTGTTGTGTTCTTGAGCAAAACACTTCATTTTACATTACTCCAGTATACTCAGCTGAAAATGAGT
>OZ024758.1:25552082-25588098 GCA_964016885.1 Eledone cirrhosa
AGTAAATGCCCTAAACTGAGCACCAAGACTCAGCTTATGCAACCTGACCTTAATAGCCACTCAATGAGGAAGAAAGCCATTCCTAGCTGTCATTCATAACTCTCACCATTTCACTTTTCTATTGTTATCTTTCACCAGCTCTTTCTCTCATCTTCGCCATGACACACTCCTATTGCTCAATCTCCTACACAATAACCAGCATGTAGCAGCTACTGTGCCTTCTACCCTACCATCCTCTCACTCTAGCTTTCTCTCCTATGAGAGTCATACTTATCATCCAGTACTCTTGCCCTCACGCTTCGCTGTTGCTATCCAGCATTAACTGTTACCATGACCCGCCTATATTGCTCAACCTCACCTCCTACCAACAACCAGCATGTAGCTACCATTGTCTCTCTCTCTTTCCCCATACCCTCCTACTACTTACTTCCCCACCTTACAGTCATATTCATACTCTCACCTTATTTAATGTTGGTCATTACTCAACTTTAAGTTACACTGTCGGACATGTTGGCTTTGACAGAATGGAGACAATTTTGAGTGAGCAGGACGTTTTTACCAATCTTTCTAGTGTTAGCATGATGATACAATACACCCAGTACACTCTGTAAACTGGTTGATGATTGAATAGAGACAACATAGAGTAGAGAGAACATGACAAACTCTCTAGTGTTGCTGCCACAATAAAATACACCCAGTACACTCTGTAAAGTCGTTGATGATTGAATAAGGACTATGTAGAGTAGAGAGAACATGACAAACTCCCTAGTGTTGCTGCCACAATACAGTACACCCAGTACACTCTGTAAAATAGTTGGTCTTATGAAGGGCATCCAGCTGTAGAAACCATGTCAAAATTTGGAATAGACAAGTATGACATAATGTCCTGACCCATCAAGGAGGGCAGTGCTTCCAAATAAAAACTGACTTCTAACATGACAATTCATTCAACCCAAGCCAACTTTGTAAGTGGACATTATATGGTAATGATCATAATATTGATGATATATAGGAGTCGATCGACTTTCGTCAAATCGGACCGAGGGAACAATGTTTCCGTTGGTCTTTCCAATTGCTAATACTATCTATCGGTCGCAACTCCAGGTAGAAGGAGCAACGTGAAATAAAGTGTCTTGCCCAAGGACATAACGCATCGCCTGGTCCAGGAATCGAACTCACAACCTTATGATTGTGAATCCAATTCTCTAACCACTCAGCCACACGCCTTCACTTATGATATATAAATGATGATATATAAATATATATAATATGATATATAAATATATATTATAATCATAATCATATATAGGGTCATTTTTCCATGCTGGCATGCATTGGATAAGACTTTTTGAGGCAAAATTCTACGGTTGGATACCGCTTCCTTGCTTTTTAAGTTAAGTATGGGTCTTAGGATGTCTAGCTGCTAGACTGTGAGACTTTTATTTATGTGGAACACAAACAAACACCACCACCTACATTAGGGATGTCAAATGCGAAGGTAAGCATTAAGACACAGAGACCGACAAACATCCATATATAAGTACATAATGTATAGATAAAGATTTGGTAGATTTTTTTCAAAGGCAGCTCCTTAGTAGTAGTCAATAGCTTTTGTTACCTGGGAGACCTAATTATCAGTGGAAATGGGTGTTCTGAGAGCGTGATAGCTAGAGTAAGAACTGGTTGGAAAGAGTTTGGAGAGCTATTGCTTCTGCTAACAACAAAGAGTTTCTCTCTCAAAATGAAAAATAGATTGTATGATACTGGTGTAGGAAATGCAATACTACATGGTTGCAAAATATGGGCCTTGAATGCAGAGAATTTGCAGAAACTAGAAAGAAAAGAAGATTTGATCTCACAGCATGGCACCATGAGCAGTTGTCCTGTACTTCAGGTTGAGACCACTGCTATGAGAGTAATATCTGAAATCTGGTAAACATGAGCTATGTAGACTTATGTTATATGTATGTGTGTATTAATGTATGTATGTATGTGTGTTTGTCTTGACATGTCTTCATATTGGCACCTCGTGAACAGCCAATTATGTGTGTCTATGTCCTGTTTATGTGAAATAGCTCAGCAGCTTGATCAGGGAAGATCGGTGGATTGAGTACTTCACTTGTTTTTAAGTATTGTACTTGAAAACAAGGAAGGTTGGCGTTAGAAGGAACATCTTGAATAAATTCCTCAAAAAAGTCTCAACTAGCCCATGTCAAAATGGAAAAGTGGTTGAATAAAATGATGATCATGATTGTGACCTCTTGCCATCACATTGGTTCCTGATCTTGAAAACAATTTGGTGTGTAGCAATAGTGGTATAAGAATTGGAATAGAAATAGAAGACTCGCCATAACACTAGCTATATAATCTAATCTAATAATTGTTTCTACTTTTGGCACAAGGCCATCAATTACCCAGTACATTACTGGTATTTTATTTTATCGACCCCGTAAGGATGAAAGGCAAAGTTAACCTCGGCGGGATTTGAACTCAGACTGTAAAGGGAGGACGTAACTATGCTGGAAAGCATGGCGTCCGACTCTCTACCGATACTGCCAATCCACACCTAATCTAATAATGGGGCATATAAACCCACTGAATGGAAAAAGATAGGTATCAGTACACATGGGAGTCGACCCCATGCCTCTCATTTGCCGGACAAGTATCCTACCATTATGTAGTATAGATTATCTCTCTCGTTCTTATAACTTTATACTCATAATTTAAATTTTCTATAGTAATCTATGGAGACTGGTTATTAGTTCAATCCTTAAAACAACCATGGTGTTGTACTAATTTGCAAATTACATTTACCTGTTTGCCATTCTTTACATAGATAATTATAGGTACAATTGTAAATTTCAATGTGTTTGCTTGACCTGCTGAAAATAGCAGCCAAATCTCCCCTGTATTATTGTATGTATGGACCAATAACTTCCAAAGGAGTTGTAGGGGTGCCATATTAACATACAGTGTCTCTAGAGCCTTTTTTAACCTGGCAGAGCCCATCTCCAGGACTGAATATAGCAGATTTTTTCTAGAGAAAGATAGAGAGCGTGGGAGAAAATAAGTGAGCAAGAGATATAGAGGAAGAATCAACCTCAGTACTAGACTGGTACTTTTTTATCGACCTTAAATGGATGAAAGGCAAAGTTGACCTTGGCAGGATTTTAACTCAGAGAGCAGAGAGTGAGAACAAATACTGCAAATCATTCTATTTGACATTCTAACGACTCACTACCAATTCACTGCCTTCCTATATTGTATAACCATTGAATAATATACATTATTTCTGAATAAGATAGAATTGTCATGGCTGAAATAACTTTGGGTTACACAAAAATAGGTACAATACATACTGAATTAGTGAGTGATTAGTAGTGACCAGATCTTTAATATAAAAAAAAAAAACAATTGTCCATGCTTATATGAAATTGTGACAATAAGACAGAGATATAGAATACTAAGTACTATATACCATAATCTCCCATGTAGAACGCACATTCGTGTATTACCACTCCAGTTTTTTAGCTGAAAAATGTCTAGAAAAACTTAGTTTTGGTGTATAACATTTAGGTATGGTGTATACCACACACTGCCAAAACAAAGAAAGAAATAAGTGAAAAAAAAAATGTGGTATTCACAGAAGAATACGGTATTAGCAGTAAGTGCTTAGTGATCACAATTAGGGACCAAGACCAAGTTTTAATGCCCACATGAAATTTATATTGCTTCTATCTCCCTTAGATAAGTTGTCAACATCCCAAATTCCATTTCCTCTTCCTTATAACGCATGTCTTCACACTTGCTTGAAACAGTAACAGAAAACTTCTTGAGTATATTCTTCCCCTAAAGATACAGGGACATTATAGCTACTACATACAGAACCCTGTAGGTAAAAGAATGTTGGTTCAAATTTGCTTAATTAAAAAAAAAAAATGTTTTCTCTCTTTCTTTCTCTCTCTTTCTTTTTAGATAAAATAGTGCTAAACCATCCACTTATTTTCATTCAACTTTCTTTAATATTTGGCAAAAGCAGAGAGAGTAATTCTCCAAAATACTTCAATCTTCAAAATATAGAGAGAGGGAGTGCCAAGAGTTTCCAAAGAAATAGATCGAGAAAAAAAAGTGCTCTATGTAATGTTGACAGTCGATTGACTTTCAACAAATCGGACCAAGGAAACAATGTTTCTATTGATCTTTCCAATTGCTAATACTATCAATCAGTTACAACTCCAGGTCGGAGCAACGTGAAATAAAGTGTCTTGCTCAAGAACATAACACATAGCCTGGTAAGGGAATTGAACTCACAACCTCACGATTGCGAATCTAATTCTCTAACTACTCAGCCACGTGCCTTCAATGCAATGTAGAGAGCCAAGTTATCTTATATACACGCTACTTAAGGTTACAAACTTCAACCAACATAAGAAATAGACACTCTATGTCCTCTGTTGGTTGAGATCTTAGGGTATTCGGTTCACAATTGTAAGTTTGGGAGTTCAATTCCCAGCAGCATATTGTGTCCTTCAGCAAGACACTTTACTTCCTGTTGCTCCAGTCCACTCTACTGGCGAAAATGAGTTGTACCTGTAAATCGAAGGGTCAGCCTTGTCACATTCTGTGTCACGCTGAATCTCCCTGAGAATTATGGTAAGGGTACACATGTCTGTGGAATGCTCAGCCACTTGCACGTTAATTTCACGAGCAGGCTGTTCCATTGATAAGATCAACTGAAACACTCATTGTCATAACTGATGGAGTGCCAGTGTTATATATAGAGAGATAAATAAATGTGACTCTCTGTGTTACAGTATTTTAACTATGGGGTTAAGAAGTTAGTTTCCTAACCACGTAATCTCAGGCTTGACCTTACTACACAACATATTGGGCAAGTTTCTTCTGCCATATACTCATAACCTACCCTATGTGTGGAACTCCATTGCTATTCGGTAGTTAACTTAGTCTATCTTCTGGTTTAATACCACCACCAGGCTATTGAGTTCTTTTAATGAGATATAAACTATTACAAGACTAGGCATCTTTCAACCTTGTAATTTATATCTTGGCTCTAATAGGAAGTCATAATAGTTTCTGATTTAGACACAAGTCCAACAATGTTTTGAAGGAGGGGAAAGTAGATGAAATTAACCTCAGTGTATTACTGGTACTTTATTTTATCTACCCTGTAAGAATGAAAGACAAAGCTAACCTTGATGGGATTTAAACTCAGAACATAAAGGGACATAATTTTATAATTGTTTCTACTTTTGGCACAAGGCCAGCAATTATCCCAGTGTATTACTGGTACTTTATTTTATCGACCCTATAAGGATGAAAGGCAACTAATTATATAATGCTCTACTAATAGTACCAACCCACTGCCCTTTAGATAATAAATAAAAAGGAAGCATACAACTCTGTGGATAAGAAACTGGAACTTATAAGGAAGCTACAGGCTGGTGCTATTATTTTTATTTTTACAGACTTTAATGATAAAAAAAATTGTAAATTATATATATTTGTTTTATATAGTTATATGATGCTTATAGTATTTTTTGTAATTTTATAACTGTGTATTATGTTCATCAGAGGGTGTATCTATTCCAAATATGATATGCTCATCATCATCATCATCACCATCATCACCATTTAATGTCCATTTTTCCACACTAGCATGGGTTAGATGAGTTGTCCCATTGTGAGACAAGTCAGGTCAGATGACCATGTCTTGCTCATCTAGAACTCTTTCTGATTTGGTTTCTATGGCCCTTCTTAAAAGCAACCACATTTACAGTGTGGACTGGTCGTTTTTTATCATATCACCAACATATCTCCCTTTACAGTGTGGTTGGGCACTTTTTGTTGTGTCACCTACACGACCACTTTACACTGTGGTCTGGGTGCTTTTTATCGTGGCACCAAAATGACCACTTTATAGTGTAGACGCAATCACTTTACAGTGTGGACTTGGCGCTATTTGTCGTGTCACCAAAATGACCACTATACAGTGTGGGCTGGTGGTTAACTCAGACTATCAGCTAAAATAGACCTCCTTCCCTCCTATAGTATATTTTAACAAGGTTGCACATTATCATCATCATCATCAGTTATTTCCCTCCTAAACAGGTCAGAAGACATGTTGCTCATATGTCCCAATTTCAGCCTGGTTTCTAGTGTAGCATCAGCACTTGAAAGTTTGTCGTGGTAAAATACACCCAGTACACTCTGTAAATCAGAAGATCGGTGATGCAAGAGTTTCTAGATTGCAAAGCAGTGTGTAAAGATGTTGAGGAAAAGTGTGTATGGAGTGATAGTGGCACACCTTCTCTTATGGATGAAATGGAGAAAGAGCCTTGAAAACATAATGATGAAATGTTGCTAAATGTGGTGAGTGTGTAGTAGGAAGTGAGACTGTTCCAAGTAGACCCAACAAAGGGACCAGCTATTAAGGTTGACAGTTATATGGTTGAAATAGCCATTAACCCTTTAGCATTCACATTACTCTATATATACTGAATGGAGGCACATGGCTTAGTGGTTAGAGCATTGGCCTTGCAATCGAAAGGTTGTGAGTTCAATTCTCAGACCGGGTGATGTGTTGTTTCCTTGAGCAAGACACTTTATTTCACATTGCTCCAGTTTACTCAGCTGTAGAAATGAGATGATAGGGACTGGGGTCCCTATCATTCCACTGCAAAGTGATCGTGGAGGTGCCACGGCAAAAAAGCACCCATCACTCACTGTAAATGAGGTTGGTGTGAGGAAGGGCATCCAGCTGTAGAAATCAAGCCAGAATCAGTTCCCGTCCCACCCTTGCAAGCAGGGAAAAAGCGGACGTAAAATGAAATGATGATGATGATACTATTATATTTTCATGGTAAATGTTTTACCTCACATAATATCGAATCTATGAGATTTTGAAAGTATTTATTTTGAGAACTAAACCTTAACATCAGTTTGAGAGACCAGTTACAGCCAGTTTCAACAGAAAGAGGTAGAGAATTCTGGCTGGTTTTGGCCGGGTTAAAGATATGAAGGCAAGGAAATTGGCCACCCATCAGAAATATTCACTGAAATTCTGAAAATATCTGGTGAAGCAGGGTTCAAGCTAGTCTCTCACCGTCAATTAGGTAGTTTAGAAGGCTGTCACACCCAATGACTGGTGCAGCAGTAGTATCATTGTCATCATCATCATCAATTGCTACAGGAACAAAGGAAATACTTGAGAAAGAAGGACCTATAAGGGAAGCAAACTTAAGAATTAACTTATGAAAATAATAGAGAAAGTTTTCTAATAGAGAAACTAATTAGGATGATAATTAGCTTAAATAAGATACAGTTTGGATTTGTACCAAGTCAAGTTCCTACTGATACCTCTCTTCTTAGTAATACAACTGCAAGAGAAGTTCCTAGCTCAAGCCACTATACCCAGCATTCATTGATTTTAAGAAGGCCTTTGATAGAGTACCACATTCTTAAGTCTGGTGCTATTTCTAGAAAATTCAGTATAGATGAATGGCTTGTAAGAGGGATGGAACTCAGTGTAGGTGAATAGCAGGTGAGAGTGGGGCAAGCCTTGTATAAGAATGGCAGGTCAGAGTGGGGCAAGCCTTGTATAGGAATGGCAGGTGAGAGTGGGGCAAGACTTGTATAGGAATGGTAGGTGAGAGTGGGGCAAGCCTTGTATAGGAATGGTAGGTGAGAGTGGGGCAAGCCTTGTATAGGAATGGCAGGTGAAACTGGGGCAAGACTTGTATAGGAATGGCAGGTGAGAGTGGGGCAAGTCTTGTATAAGGATGGTAGGTGAGAGTGGGGCAAGCCTTGTATAGGAATGGCAGGTCAGAGTGGGGCAAGACTTGTATAGGAATGGCAGGTAAGAGTGGGGCAAGCCTTGTATAGGAATAGTAGGTAAGAGTGATGCAAGCCTTGTATAAGAATGGCAGGTGAGAGTGGGCCAAGCCTTGTATAGGAATGGTAGGTGAGAGTGGGGCAAGTTTTGTATAGTAATGGTAGGTGAAAGTGGGGCAAGCTTTGTATTGGAATGGTAGGTGAGAGTGGGGCAAGCCTTGTATAGGAATGGTAGGTGAGAGTGGGGCAAGACTTGTATAGGAATCGTAGGTGAGAGTGGGGCAAGTCTTGTATAGGAATGGTAGGTGAGAGTGGGGAAAGTCTTGTATAGGAATGGTAGGTGAGAGTGGGGCAAGTCTTGTATAGGAATGGTAGGTGAGAGTGGGGCAAGTCTTGTATGGGAATGGTAGGTAAGAGTGATACAAGCCTTGTATAGGAATGGTAGGTGAGAGTGGGGCAAGTCTTGTATAGGAATGGTAGGTGAGAGTGGGGCAAGCTTTGTATAGGAATGGTAGGTGAGAGTGGGGCAAGCTTTGTATAGGAATGGCAGGTGAGAGTGGTACAGGCCTTGTATAGGAATGGTAGGTGAGAGTGGGGCAAGCTTTGTATAGGAATGGTAGGTGAGAGTGGGGCAAGCCTTGTATAGGATAGGTAGGTGAGAGTGGGGCAAGTCTTGTATAGGATAGGTAGGTGAGAGTGGGGCAAGTCTTGTATAGGATAGGTAGGTGAGAGTGGGGCAAGCCTTGTATAGGAATAGTAGGTAAGAGTGATGCAAGCCTTGTATAAGAATGGCAGGTGAGAGTGGGCCAAGCCTTGTATAGGAATGGTAGGTGAGAGTGGGGCAAGTTTTGTATAGGAATGGTAGGTGAGAGTGGGGCAAGCTTTGTATTGGAATGGTGGGTGAGAGTGGGGCAAGCCTTGTATAGGAATGGTAGGTGAGAGTGGGGCAAGACTTGTATAGGAATGGTAGGTGAGAGTGGGGCAAGTCTTGTATAGGAATGGTAGATGAGAGTGGGGCAAGTCTTGTATGGGAATGGTAGGTAAGAGTGATGCAAGCCTTGTATATGTATGGGAGGTGAGAGTGGGGCAAGTCTTGTATAGGAATGGTAGGTGAGAGTGGGGCAAGCTTTGTATAGGAATGGCAGGTGAGAGTGGTACAGGCCTTGTATAGGAATGGTAGGTGAGAGTGGTACAGGCCTTGTATAGGAATGGTAGGTGAGAGTGGGGCAAGTCGTGTATAGGAATGGTAGGTGAGAGTGGTACAGGACTTGTATAGGAATGGTAAGTGAGAGTGGTACAGGACTTGTATAGGAATGGTATGTGAGAGTGGGGCAAGTCTTGTATTGGAATGGTAGGTGAGAGTGGGGCAAGCTTTCTATAGGAATGGTAGGTGAGTGGTACAGGCCTTGTATAGGAATGGTAGGTGAGAGTGGGGCAAGTCTTGTATTGTAATGGTAGGTGAGAGTGGGCCAAGCCTTGTATAGGAATGGTAGGTGAGAGTGGGGCAAGCCTTGTATAGGAATGGTAGGTGAGAGTGGGGCAAGCTTTGTATAGGAGTGGTAGGTTAGAGTGGGGCAAGACTTGTATTGGAATGGTAGGTGAGAGTGGGTTAACCCTTGTATAGGAATGGTAGGTAAGAGTGATGCAAGCCTTGTATAAGAATGGCAGGTGAGAGTGGGCCAAGCCTTGTATAGGAATGGTAGGTGAGAGTGGGGCAAGCTTTGTATAGGAGTGGTAGGTTAGAGTGGGGCAAGACTTGTATTGGAATGGTGGGTGAGAGTGGGGCAAGCTTTGTATAGGAATGGTAGGTGAGAGTGGGGCAAGTCTTGTATAGGATAGGTAGGTGAGAGTGGGGCAAGTCTTGTATAGGATAGGTAGGTGAGAGTGGGGCAAGTCTTGTATAGGATAGGTAGGTGAGAGTGGGGCAAGTCTTGTATAGGATAGGTAGGTGAGAGTGGGGCAAGCTTTGTATAGGAATGGTAGGTGAGAGTGGGGCAAGACTTGTATTGGAATGGTAGGTGAGAGTGGGGCAAGCTTTGTATAGGAATGGTAGGTGAGAGTGGGGCAAGCCTTGTATAGGAATGGTAGGTGAGAGTGGGGTAAGTCTTGTATAGGAATGGTAGGTGAGAGTGGGGCAAGTCTTGTATAGGAATGGTAGGTGAGAGTGATGCAAGCCTTGTATAGGAATGGTAGGTGAGAGTGGGGCAAGTCTTGTATTGGAATGGTAGGTGAGAGTGGTACAGGCCTTGTATAGGAATGGTAGGTGAGAGTGGGGCAAGTCTTGTATTGGAATGGTAGGTGAGAGTGGGGCAAGCCTTCTATAGGAATGGTAGGTGAGTGGTACAAGCCTTGTATAGGAATGGTAGGTGAGAGTGGGGCAAGTCTTGTATTGTAATGGTAGGTGAGATTGGGGCAAATCTTGTATTGGAATGGTAGGTGAGAGTGTGGCAAGTCTTGTATAGGAATGGTAGGTGAGAGTGGTACAGGCCTTGTATAGGAATGGTAGGTGAGAGTGGGGCAAGCCTTGTATAGGAATGGCAGGTGAGAGTGGGGCAAGCCTTGTATAGGAATGGTAGGTGAGAGTGGGGCAAGCTTTGTATAGGAGTGGTAGGTTAGAGTGCGGCAAGACTTGTATTGGAATGGTAGGTGAGAGTGGGGCAAGCTTTGTATAGGAATGGTAGGTGAGAGTGGGGCAAGACTTGTATTGGAATGGTAGGTGAGAGTGGGGCAAGCCTTGTATAGGAATGGTAGGTGAGAGTGGGGTAAGTCTTGTATAGGAATGGTAGGTGAGAGTGGGGCAAGTCTTGTATAGGAATGGTAGGTGAGAGTGGGGCAAGTCTTGTCTAGGAATGGTAGGTGAGAGTGGGGCAAGTCTTGTATAGGAATGGTAGGTGAGAGTGATGCAAGCCTTGTATAGGAATGGTAGGTGAGAGTGGGGCCAGTCTTGTATAGGAATGGTAGGTGAGAGTGGGGCAAGTCTTGTATAAGAATGGTAGGTGAGAGTGGAGCAAGTCTTGTATAGGAATGGTAGCTGAGAGTGGGGCAAGCCTTGTATAGGAACGGCAGGTGAGAGTGGGTTAACCCTTGTATAGGAATGGTAGGTAAGAGTGATGCAAGCCTTGTATAAGAATGGCAGGTGAGAGTGGGCTAAGCCTTGTATAGGAATGGTAGGTGAGAGTGGGGCAAGCTTTGTATAGGAATGGTAGGTGAGAGTGGGGCAAGACTTGTATTGGAATGGTAGGTGAGAGTGGGGCAAGCCTTGTATAGGAATGGTAGGTGAGAGTGGGGCAAGCTTTGTATAGGAATGGTAGGTGAGAGTGGGGCAAGACTTGTATTGGAATGGTAGGTGAGAGTGGGGCAAGCCTTGTATAGGAATGGTAGGTGAGAGTGGGGTAAGTCTTGTATAGGAATGGTAGGTGAGAGTGGGGCAAGTCTTGTATAGGAATGGTAGGTGAGAGTGATGCAAGCCTTGTATAGGAATGGTAGGTGAGAGTGGGGCAAGTCTTGTATTGGAATGGTAGGTGAGAGTGGTACAGGCCTTGTATAGGAAAGGTAGGTGAGAGTGGGGCAAGTCTTGTATTGGAATGGTAGGTGAGAGTGGGGCAAGCCTTGTATAGGAATGGTAGGTGAGAGTGTGGCAAGACTTGTATAGGAATGGTAGGTGAGAGTGGTACAGGCCTTGTATAGGAATGGTAGGTGAGAGTGGGGCAAGCCTTGTATAGGAATGGTAGGTGAGAGTGGGGCAAGTCTTGTATTGGAATGGTAGGTGAGAGTGGTACAGGCCTTGTATAGGAATGGTAGGTGAGAGTGGGGCAAGTCTTGTATTGGAATGGTAGGTGAGAGTGGGGCAAGCCTTGTATAGGAATGGTAGGTGAGAGTGGTACAGGCCTTGTATAGGAATGGTAGGTGAGAGTGGGGCAAGCCTTGTATAGGAATGGTAGGTGAGAGTGGGGCAAGCCTTGTATAGGATAGGTAGGTGAGAGTGGGGAAAGTCTTGTATAGGATAGGTAGGTGAGAGTGGGGCAAGCTTTGTATAGGAATTGTAGGTGAGAGTGAGGCAAGACTTGTATTGGAATGGTAGGTGAGAGTGGGGCAAGCCTTGTATAGGAATGGTAGGTGAGAGTGGGGTAAGTCTTGTATAGGAATGGTAGGTGAGAGTGGGGCAAGTCTTGTATAGGATAGGTAGGTGAGAGTGAGGCAAGCCTTGTATAGGAATGGTAGGTGAGCGTGGGGCAAGACTTGCATAGGAATGGTAGGCGAGAGTGGGGCAAGTCTTGTATAGCAATGGTAGGTGAGAGTGGGGCAGGTCTTGTATGGGAATGGTAGGTGAGAGTGGGGCAAGTCTTGTATAGGAAATGTAAGTAAGAGTGATGCAAGCCTTGTATAGGAATGGTAGGTGAGAGTGGGGCAAGTCTTGTATAGGATAGGTAGGTGAGAGTGGGGCAAGACTTGTATTGGAATGGTAGGTGAGAGTGGTACAGGCCTTGTATAGGAATGGTAGGTGAGAGTGGGGCAAGTCTTGTATTGGAATGGTAGGTGAGAGTGGTACAGGCCTTGTATAGGAATGGTAGGTGAGAGTGGGGCAAGTCTTGTATAGGATAGGTAGGTGAGAGTGGGGCAAGTCTTGTATTGGAATGGTAGGTGAGAGTGGTACAGGCCTTGTATAGGAATGGTAGGTGAGAGTGGGGCAAGTCTTGTATTGGAATGGTAGGTGAGAGTGTTACAGGCCTTGTATAGGAATGGTAGGTGAGAGTGGGGCAAGTCTTGTATTGGAATGGTAGGTGAGAGTGGTACAGGACTTGTATAGGAATGGTAGGTGAGAGTGGTACAGGACTTGTATAGGAATGGTAGGTGAGAGTGGTACAGGACTTGTATAGGAATGGTAGGGGAGAGTGGGGCAAGTCTTGTATTGGAATGGTAGGTGAGAGTGGGGCAAGCCTTGTATAGGAATGGTAGGTGAGTGGTACAGGCCTTGTATAGGAATGGTAGGTGAGAGTGGTACAGGCCTTGTGTAGGAATGGTAGGTGAGAGTGGGGCAAGCCTTGTATAGGAATGGTAGGTGAGAGTGGGGCAAGCCTTGTATTGGAATGGTAGGTGAGAGTGGGGCAAGCCCTGTATAAGAATGGCAGGTGAGAGTGGGGCAAGCCTTGTATAGGAATGGCAGGTGAGAGTGGGGCAAGCCTTGTATAGGAATGGTAGGTGAGAGTGGGGCCAGCCTTGTATAGGAATGGCAGGTGAGAGTGGGGCAAGCCTTGTATAGGAATGGTAGGTAAGAGTGATGCAAGCCTTGTATAAGAATGGCAGGTGAGAGTGGGCCAAGCTTTGTATAGGAATGGTAGGTGAGAGTGGGGCAAGACTTGTATTGGAATGGTAGGTGAGAGTGGGGCATGTCTTGTATAGGAATGGTAGGTGAGAGTGGGGCAAGTCTTGTATAGGAATGGTAGGTGAGAGTGGGGCATGTCTTGTATAGGAATGGTAGGTGAGAGTGATGCAAGCCTTGTATAGGAATGGTAGGTGAGAGTGGGGCAAGTCTTGTATTGGAATGGTAGGTGAGAGTGGGGCAACTTGGTGTATAGGAATGGTAGGTGAGAGTGGGGCAACTTTGTGTATAGGAATTGTAGGTGAGAGTGGGGCAACTTGGTGTATAGGAATGGCAGGTGAGAGTGGGGCAACTTGGTGTATAGGAATGGTAGGTGAGAGTGGGGCAACTTGGTGCATAGGAGTGGTAGGTGAGAGTGGGGCAACTTGGTGTTTAGGAATGGTAGGTGAGAGTGGGGCAACTCGGTGTATAGGAATGGTAGGTGAGAGTGGGGCAACTCGGTGTATAGGAATGGTAGGTGAGAGTGGGGCAACTCGGTGTATATGAATGGTAGGTGAGAGTGGGGCAACTCGGTGTATAGGAATGGTAGGTGAGAGTGGGGCAACTCGGTGTATAGGAATGGCAGGTGAGAGTGGGGCAAGTCTCGTCTAGGGATGGCATCAGTAGAGTGAGAGTTGACAATGAATTCAATGAAGAATTTACTGTGCAGGTAGGTGTTCATCAAGGCTCAGTCCTCAGCCCCCTTCTAGTTATTACAGTTCTTCAGGCCATGACAAAGGAGTTTTAAACTGGTTGTCAATGGGAGCTCCTATATTCTGATAACCTAGATCTTTTAACTGGATCTATAGATCTAAGAGAAGAAATTCTAGACATGGAAACAAAATCCACTATCAAAATACTCAAAATAAATATAACAAAGACTAAAGATTATACTGAAGTGAAAACCAAACCAAAACAGTGAGTGTATCTTACTATTTTTGGCAATATTAGGTCATGACCCTCCCCTACGTAGGAAAAAAGACAAGACCTTTTTGCCACCAATCAAATGACTGTGCATGATAAATAAAAAATGAGTAGGTAGGAATTCCATATGATGTACTCAATGTAAACTATGAGTACACAAGAGGTGTAGTGGAATTGCCAGCAAGTTAACAGAAAAGGTAAACATTGTGTGACAGGTGTACAAGATAATTAGCAATCATAGTACTGGTAAAATAAAAATTTTCCAGTGCTTGGAAGACACCATAGAAATAGCTGATGACTTCTGTTACTTAGGTAACCTAATTAGCAGTGGAGAAGGGTACTCTGAAAACATAATAGCTTAAATATGAACAGGGTGGAAAAAGTTCAGAGTTATAACCTTTGTTGGCAACAAAGGGATTCTCTCTCCAGGCTAAAAGTAAATTGTATGCTATTTTTGTATGTAGTGCAATGTTACATGGTAACAAGATATGAGGGTTGAAATCAGAGGATGTGCCAAGACTAGGGAGAAATAGCATAAACATAATTGTTCTTACACACTGGATATGTAATGTTAGTGTGTAAGAATGATGAAAGACAGAGGAGTTGAAGTAAAATCTCGGTATAAATGGAGTTGGGTGGTGTGTAAAAGAGAGAAGACTGCGCTGGTATGGACATGTAGTACATATGGTTGATGGAAGTTGGGTAAAGAAGTGCCAGGAATTCCAAGATAAATGTAGCTGTGGTAGAAGACCAACAAAAACTTGGTGAGAAGGGTTGAAAGCTGATCTAAGAGTGTTGAACCTCTCAAAGGAATGCAACAAGTAGTGAGAGAGTGTTTTGGAGAAGACCTTTCCAACCCATGCAAGCAAAGAAAGGCAGACATAAAAAAATCGATAATGATGATCATCATCATCACTGTTTTACATCGGTTCTTCCACGCTAGCATGGGTTAGACGGGTTGTCCTGTTGTGAGCAGTGTCCAGTCGGATGACCTTGTCTTGCTCATACAGGAACTGATTCTGGCTTGATCTCTACAGCTGGATGCCCTTCCTAACACCAACCTCATTTACAGTGAGTGTTGGGTGCTTTTATTGCCGTGGCACCTCCACGACCACTTTGCAGTGGAATGATAGGGACCCCAGTCCTATCATCTCATTTCTACAGCTGAGTAAACTGGAGCAATGTGAAATAAAGTGTCTTGCTCAAGGAAACAACACATCACCCGGTCCGAGAATTGAACTCACATCCTTTTGATTGCAAGATTGCAAGCCCAATGCTCTAACCACTAAGCCATAATGATATATATATATATATACCTGCTCTACTTGATGTATTCAATACTCTACTTTAATTTTAGTTCTCCCATCTAATTATATATATGTATATACATATATATATATATATATATATATATATATATATATATATATATATATATATATGTATATACATATATATATATATATATATGTATATATATGTATATACATATATATATATATATGTATATATATGTATATACATATATATATATATATGTATATATATGTATATACATATATATATATATATATATATATATATATGTATATATATGTATATATATGTATATACATATATATATATATATGTATATATATGTATATACATATATATATATATATATATATATGTATATATATGTATATACATATATGTATATATATGTATATATATATATATATATGTATATATATATGTATATATATGTAAAAGTTCTATTTAAATTGTTGGGATACAACAAGCAAATATTTTTATAACTGATATAAAGCACTCAACAAATAATTGGAGTAAAAATACGATATTAACAAATGGAAACTATATTTATAAAACCATATTTATTTCATTATACATATTTCAAGGACACCAAGTTAAATTATGGTGTGCTTTCATCAGATAAAATATAATATAAATCAGTTTTATAAATAGATATTGACATACCCTTAAAGAATGCAACTATTACTGTTGGACTCGGGAGCTTCCAACAGTAATGGTTGCATTCTTTAAGGGTATGTAAATATTTATTTATAAAACTGATCTATATTATATTTTATCTGATGAAAGCACACCATAATTTAACTTGGTGTCCTTGAAATATGTATAATGAAATAAATATGGTTTTATATGTGTATAAATATGGTTTTATATGGACACACTAGAAGAGGAAGACCAAGGTTAACGTATGTTGATGCCCTAAGGACAGACACTGGTCTGTTGGAGGCGCAGGACATGGCAGCGATAATGAGGGACAGAGACCGCTGGAGAGAACTCATCCATGGATCTCGGGAATTTTACCCGCCTTAGATAGAGAAATAGATATATATATCATCATCATCATCATCATCATCACCGTTTTACGTCCGTTCTTCCACGCTAGCATGGGTTAGACGGGTTGTCCTGTTGTGGGCAGTGTCTGGTCGGCTGACCATGCCTTGCTCATACAGGAACTGATCTGGCTTGATTTCTACAGCTGGATGCCCTTCCTAACACCAACCTCATTTACAGTGAGTGCTGGGTGCTTTTTCGTGGCGCCTACACGTCCACTTTACAGTGTGGGCTGGGTGCTTTTTTGCCGTGGCACCTCCACGACCACTTTGCGGTGGGGGGGGGGGGCATATTGTTTATATGCTTCAGCATGTACCCATGGGAGGTCGGGTACCCTGTATTACTGCGTGACGCCAGAAGTCACGGTCGTGTGTCATTGACTTTGAGAGGTGTAGTTGGGTAAGGTCGGCTTTTATCACCTCATCCCAAGTCATCTTGGGTCTCCCCACTCCGCGGTTTCCATCAACTTCTAGTGCTCTGCACCTTTTTATGCAGCTGTCATCCTTCATACGCATCACATGTCCATACCAGCGTAACCGCCTCTCCTGCACGCAGCATTTGATTCCTCTTATGCTCAGTCTCTCTCTCAATTCATTTATGCTTTGTCGTTCGCGTATATTACTGTTACACATCCATCGGAGCATGCAGGCTTCGTTTCTCTCTAATCTACGTAAGTCTTCCACCTTCAGCGCCCAGGTCTCACTACCATGCAACATCGCTGTTCGGATACACGCATCATACAGTCTGCCTTTCATTCTGAGGGAGAAGCCTATATATATATATATATATATATATATATATATATAGATACAGGTTGAACAGTTGACCCTCTGGTCCAATGCCTGGTATGGCGCCATTGTAGGAACTGGCCTTAAAAAATATATACATAACCGAGCTGTAGAAAATGTTTTCCTATTGCCTTGCTAACTATATATATATATATATATATTGGAAAAAGTAAGACTGTCAGTCCAGAAATAGCAGTCGAAACGGCTTGAGCTCTGCCGTCGGGGTCTTACTTTTTCCAATTACCCACTCTACTACCCTAAGTATTGAGTACTCTGGTGCGTTATGGTCCATCTGGTTCCTTACCACAACTCCTTCGTTATATATACATATCATCATCTCATCATCTCATTTTACGTCCACTTTTCCCTGCTTGCAAGGGTGGGACGGGAACTGATTCTGGCTTGATTTCTACAGCTGGATGCCCTTCCTAACACCAGCCTCATTTACAGTGAGTGCTGGGTGCTTTTTTGCCGTGGCACCTCCACGACCACTTTACAGTGGAATGATAGGGACCCCAGTCCCTATCATCTCATTTCTACAGCTGAGTAAACTGGAGCAATGTGAAATAAAGTGCCTTGCTCAAGGAAACAACACATCACCCGGTCTGAGAATTGAACTCACAACCTTTTGATTGCAAGGCCAATGCTCTAACCACTAAGCCATGTGCCTCCATATATATATATATATATATATATATATATATATATATATATATATATATATATATATATATATATATATATATATATATATATATATATATATATATATATATATATATATATATATATATATATATATATATATATATATATATATATATATATATATATATATATATATATATATATATATATATATATATATATATATATATATATATATATATATATATATATATATATATATATATATATATATATATATATATATATATATATATATATATATATATATATATATATATATATATATATATATATATATATATATATATATATATATATATATATATATATATATATATATATATATATATATATATATATATATATATATATATATATACATACACATACACACATGTATATGCTTAGTAATGGCGGTTGTGATAACGAGTACTAAATGCCAGAGTAGGAATTAAAAAATGGTTAAAGCCAAGCTTGAGTTTGATACTCTGGAGTTTCTCATCAGATGATCTTGTGAGTAGACACATGAAACTCCTGAGTAACCAGTAAGGAGGAGGGTGAAGAGCTCTCTTGCCAACTGAAGAGCAGATTTTATGATGTTCGTGTATGTACTCAGTGCAAAATTTCACAAAGAAACGTGGCATTTGAATATGGAGGATATGAGAAGATTGGAAAGGAAAAGTTAGCATAAGAGTAATTGGCTGCTATCATATGTAAAGAGAAAAGGGCGGTAGATTGGCAGTATCGGTAGAGGGTCGGACGCTATGCTTTGGCGTATAGAGTTATGGCTCTTGCCATTCTGAGTTCAAATCCCGCTGAGGTTAACTTTGCCTTTCATCCTTACGGGGTCGATAAAATAAAGTACCAGTAATGTTCTGGGTAATTGCTGGCCTTGTGCCTAAAGTAGAAACAATTAAATGTAAAGAGAAAATACTCCGCTTTATAAGGTAGTAGTTGACTGAAGAAGTGTTAATTGATCTAAATGGGAGGGGTCTATGGGAGTGGAATTCAAAAGAAGACTTCTGAAGAAGTATTTAAGAGGGGGTTTCAGGATATTGAACCTCACAAAAATGACAAGAGACTGCAACAAATTGGGAAATGTCCTGCAGAAGATTCGTCCAACTTGTACAAGCATGGTGAAATGGTCATTAGATTGATAATAGTGTACGTATGTGCGTTTTTGTGTGTTGATATATTGGTAGCTGCTGTGGTCTGGTTATGTATGTCAAGTTTGGGAAAGTGGGTGGTCCATGTTTGGTTAACCAAATTTGGAGGGTGTGTGAGGTTTGGTTTGGCAGGAGTCATGAGTACAGGTTGGTGTTCGATGTAGGGTGTTTGTTGAGTGTTTGTGGACTGACTGGAACAATAACAGTCTTATTTACCTAAATATATATCACAAATATACATATATGATAAACTTTACATTGTAAATTTTTTCTTTTTAGTGTCCTGCTAGTTGTGGTAAATCTCGCAAATACCGTAAAGTCCGATGCATCAATAAAGACAATATTGAAGTTGACTTATCAAAATGTCCTGGCAAACCACTTCGATCCAGCAAGAAGTGTCGAGTAAAGAAATGTCCTCACTGGTACAAAGGTCCTTGGAGGCCAGTAAGTATCATTGTTAGTTAATGCTTTTGGTGTTGGTATGATCAACTAAATCAATGTGGTACTCCAGCATGCAGTGCTGGATTTAGGATAAATGAGGTCCTGTGCTAGTTAAATTATGAGGCTACTTACTTGGGCCCTGAAGGAGGTAAAAAAATTTTTTGGCAGGAAGATGGGTCACCCATCCCTGGCCAATGGGGCCCTGTGCTTAAGCACACCTAAGCACAATGGTAAATCCAGCACTTCCAGCATGGTTACAGTCTAATGACTGAAGCCAGTAAAAGAACAAAGGAATAAATTGATAACTGTATTCTTAAAATCTCTTAGCCTTGTGAGCTGGAATCACTCTTCCAGCACGTCTCCCTCTCCATCCTCGAGTGAAATGCCTTCTCTATTCTGTCCACTGGGGTCAGCACGTGGGCCCCCATTTGTCCATAATAGTGAGAGATGGGGAGAGTAGGAGAGACGGAGGCAGTGACAGTGGGAGATTGGTTCCTTTGTGTACGGACCTGGTGTATATATATATATATATATATATATATATATATATATATGTTTCACAGACACACACTCACACGGAGGCAGAGACAGTGGGAGTTTGGTTCCATTGTGTTCAGGACCTGGTGTGTATATATATAAATATATATATATATATATATATATATATATATATATATATATATATATATATATTAGGTATAGGATTATCCTAGATGTAGTAATGGTTAATTACTACACTGGATATGGTTGACGTACGGTGAGAGGTTACTCTACGAGTTATGGAAGAATTGTTGAAGAAACTTAGTTCCTGATCCTTCTGTATTCCGGAGTGTATATAAAGAATGAATAATAACAGGTAGACATCATAAAAAGGTAATTTATTCCGTGTGCTTACAAATGTTTCCACGGTGGTACTGCAGCCTAGTTATGCTATGTGCAAATTTACAACTATTTGCAGAACTCAAATATCCAATGCTGTGACCACTGTATCCTCAGAGCAGAATGTTGTTGTAAATATGTTGTAAATTTAATGGTGGATTGGCAGTATCGGTAGAGGGTCGGACGCCATGCTTTGACGCAAAGAGTTACGGCCCTTGCCATTCTGAGTTCAAAACCCGCCGAGGTTAACTTTGCCTTTCATCCTTACGGGGTCGATAAAATAAAGTACCAGTAATACACTGGGTAATTGCTGGCCTTGTGCCAAAAGTAGAAACAATTATTCATTCTTTATATATATATATATATATATATGCTCAAGAACTCAACACACAACCCAGTCCAGGAATTGAACCCACAAGATTATGATCGTAAGTCCAACACACTTACCACAAGACCACATGCCTCCGCCTCACTACTGTGGTCACAATATTTGTCATTAGTGTAATAATTGTTTCTACTTTAGGCACAAGGCCAGCAACTACCCCAGTGTATTACTGGTGCTTTATTTTATCGACCCCGTAAGGATGAAAGGCAAAGTTAACCTTGGCGGGATTTGAACTCAGACTGTAAAGGGACGTAACTATGCTAGAAAGCATGGTGTCTGACGCTCTGCCGATTCTGCCAATCTACCACCCTAGTGTAATAATAGTAGAAATACTAACAGTAATATTTCTGGAAATGAAGAAGTGAAAGTAAATTATTTATAAATGCAATGATTGATATATTTTCTTGAATTCTCAGTGTTCTGTTGAATGTGGTAATGGTACAAGAACAAGAGAAGTGTCTTGCAAGCAATCAAAATATAAAACAATACCTGATAGATATTGTAATAAGAAAAAGAAACCTATGAGTGTAAAGATTTGCTACCCAGCACCTTGTAAATACATATGGAAAAAAGAAAGGTGGTCTTTGGTAAGCTCTTTTTCTTAATAGGATTTTTTTTTTTTTTTCCAGCATGCTGAAGCGTATGTATATATGTCTATGTATGTGTGTAGCATATGTATACATTTATATGTATGAGTGTATATATGTAAATGCACAAACACTGACACACTTATAAAAATACACAGCTCACAGACAGACGTTCACACAAATACACACATACGTTCACACAAACACACATACATTCACACAAACATACACATATATTCACACAAACATACACACAAATACACACATACATTCACACAAACAAACACATACATTCACACAAATACACATGTACATTCACACAAACACACATACATTCACACATACATTCACACAAACACATACATACATTCACACAAATACACACATACATTCACACAAATACACACATACATTCACACAAACATACACACACATTCACACAAACACACACACACATTCACACAAACACACACACACACATACACACATACACATTTACACAAACACATACATTTACAAACACAAATACATTCACACACTTACATTCACACAAACACACGCATACATTTACACAAAAGCACACATCACTTACTCAGAGAGTAGCAAATGAAACGCCAGCTGCTGCTTTACTATAGTTTTTTTTCTCCATTCCTTTCCTTCCTTTTACACATACATAGTGTGATGGATGGATGGATGGACAGAAGTCGCTCAAATTTATATATAGATTTTCTTTAGATTTCTTTCATCTAGCTGCCAAAAGTAATTCTAAGCTTAAGTAATGCAATTTTGTAGCCTGTAAATTAGATGCTTCTTCTTTGTATAACTTTGTTAACTTACATATTGTGGTTCTTATTTATCGGAATCAGACACACAGACTCTCTCACATTCTATCTCTGTAAAGAATCTGCTGTGTTCAGACATGGAAAGGGATTGGCTCTGCCAGGCTTAAAATGCTCCCAAAATGGGGAAAGTCAATTAAATTGAACCCAGTGTGTCACTGATATTAAAGCTAACCTTGGCAGGATTTGAACACAAAATGTAAAGAGCTGTAACTATATGCCATGAAGCATGGCGCCCGACAGCCTCCCAATACTGCTTATCCACCGCCCTATAATAATTGTTTCTACTTTAAGCACAAGGCCAGCAATTACCCAGTACATTACTGGTACTTTATTTTATCGACCCCGTAAGGATGAAAGGCAAAGTTAACCTCGGCGGGATTTGAACTCAGATCGTAAAGGGGCGTAACTCTATGCTGCAAAGCATGACGTCTGACGTTCTACCAATACTGCCAGTCTACCTCCCTAATAATAATTGTTTCTACTTTAGGCACAAGGCCAGCAAATACCCAGTGCATTACTGGTACTTTAATAATTAATTAGAAGCTGTACCAATCTAATAATTGATTATCTGTAATAACAGTAAATTATTTATCTTTATTTGCAGTGTTCGAAAACGTGTGGATTTGGACAGAAGCAGCGAGCTGTAAATTGCATGGATTATGAAAACAGATTTTTTGTTGAGGATAGTTATTGTTTATTCAAGAAACCTAAAACTCACAGACGCTGTGCTGAGTTTCCTTGTCCTTTACAATGGACCACAGGCCCTTGGACTGATGTAGGTTTTACTTACTTTTTATTAACTTTAAAAACTGAAACTTCTTCATTTTAACCCTTTAGCATTTACATTACTCTATATATACTATTATATTTTTGAGGTAAAGGCTTTACCTCATATAATTATCTTACATAATTATCTCACATAATATCAAATCTATAAGATTTTGATATTTATTTTGAGAAAACATCAATATGATTGGCCAGTTACAACTAGTTTGAACAGAAAGAGGTGAGAGAATCTGACTGGATACAGTTGGTTTAACCCTTTAGCATTCACATTACTCTATATATACTATTATATTTTCATGGTAAAGGCTTTACCTCACATAATTATCTCACATAATATCGAATTTATGAGATTTTGAAAGTATTTATTTTGAGAACAATACCTTAACATCAGTTTGAGCGACCAGTTACAGCCAGTTTCAACAGAAAGAGGTAGAGAATTCTGGCCGGTTTTGGCCGGTTTGAACATTAAAGGGTTAAGCCTTTAGTATTTAAACTGGCCATATCCGGCCAGAATACTCTCACCTCTTTCTGTTCAAACCAGACGTAACTGGCCACTCATACTGATGTTAAGGTATTGATCTCAAAATAAATACTTTCAAAATCTCATAGATTCGATATTATGTGAGATAATTATGTAAGATAAAGTCTTTAACACAAAAATACAATAGTATATATAGAGGGTTAAGGTGCTAAATGGTTAAGGTGTATGCCTATCACTTTTGTAATTTTCATTATAAAATAATTCAATCAGTTCTATTGAATGTTTATTTGTTTCGAATGACATCTATATATATATGCCTCATCAATAAGTTTTAATGTTCCTTTTCTTTTTTTCTTCTTTCTCTCCCCAGTGTTCAGTATCTTGTGGTTTAGGCTGGCAATCTCGTTCAGTGGTTTGTAATTCTGTCTCAAAAGAAAACTGGATACTTGGTGAATCTGAATCATGTAAGAGTTCAGAAAAGCCTCCATTTCAACGTTATTGTAACTATGGTGATTGCGATGGATATTACTACTGGAAAGTTTTTTCTTGGCAACATGTAAATATTGAACTTTGATATTTAAACTATAACTATTGATTTATATTATATATGGATTGGCAGTATTGGTAGAGGGTCGGACGCCATGCTTTGAAGCATAGAGTTACGTCCCTTTATGATCTGAGTTCAAATCCCGCCGAGGTTAACTTTGCCTTTCATCCTTACGGGGTCGATAAAATAAAATACCAGTAATGTACTGGGGTAATTGCTGGCTTTGTGCCAAAAATAAAAACAATTATATATAAGGCAGATATAGATAGTAGACGGCAAGAAAGGAAAAAATATATTTAGATATGAAATATACAAAGATCATTTAACCAGGTGGCTTGGCAGCAGTATCGGTAGAGGGTCGGACGCCATGCTTTGCGGTATAAAGTTACGGCCCTTTACAGTCTGAGTTCAAATCCCGCCAAGGTTAACTTTGCCTTTCATCCTTACGGGGTCGATAAAATAAAGTACCAGTAATGCACTGAGATAATTGCTGGCCTTGTGCCAAAAGTAGCAACAATTATTTAACCAGGTGGTGCTATTAAGTTAGACATGGCCTGGGCCAATACTGGCCGAAAGTTATCACAGTAAGTAACCTTTTAGCATTTGCATAACTCTATATATACTATTGTATTTTTGAGATAAAGGCTTTACCTTACATAATATCGAATCTATGAGATTTTGATATTATTTATTTTGAGAACAATACCTTAATGTTGGTATGAGTGGCTGGTTACAGCCGGTTTGAACAGAAAGGTGAGAGAATTCTGGCTGGATACAGCTGGTGTAAATGCTAAAGGGTTAAACAACAAAATCAATCACTATGGAGTAGGCCAGAAATAAAGAGAAGAGATTTACAAAGGATTATAGATCTAACTGGGAATTAGCAAACAGTTTATGTATGTTGAGATTTAAACAGTCAATAATGCTTTCTTAAATCCTCTACTTTATTTGGAAATTTTTGATATAATTTTAAAATAATTTAATATCTTTATAACAAACGGTCTTTACTATTCTGGCCTGTCCAGTGTCAACTTTTTTTGTTGTTTTGACTATTCCAGTATTAACTTAGTTTTGTGCTTTTCTCTTTTAACAGTGTCCAGATTCTTGTGGAATCCAAGAAGTTAATAGAAGAGTGACCTGCATTGATAAAGCTGGCCAAGAATATCCTTCCTCCAATTGCAAAGGAGATTCTCCAATAACAAAACGAATATGTCCAAATAAAAGATGTAAGTTATAATTTTAATGTGGAAAGTGATATAAGACTAAACAATACAAAATGGAAGAGTAAGATGAAGGTAACAAAAAAGTAAGTTACCTGGTAATCTTTGTTAAAACAACACAAAGATTACTAGATAAGTTACCTTCATCTTACAGTCCATTTTGCATTGTTTAGCCTAATATCTCTTTCAGCACTATATATTATATACAATGCTTCAAGCAAGCCACAACATTTTATAATTTTAATTTATTTTATTTTAGTTTTTGTTGGTTATAATATAATTAGATTGTAATACCAATAAACAAATGGTAATAAATATTTAAACTTGCTTTTATGACTGAAAATTTCAGAGTTTATGTTAAATAGTTACCAACAAAGTTTTATATAGATGTGGTCGATGATAGTGAGGGTAACCAGCTGAGGTTGGTAATAGTGAGGATAACCAGCTGAGGTTGGTGATAGTGAGGGTATCAGTTGTGGTTGGTGATTGTGAGGGTGTCAGTTGTGGTTGGTGATTGTGAGGGTATCCAGCTGAGGTTGGTGATAGGAAGGTGTTATAAGGGTGTGACACACCTGTTTAGTATATCTGTACGAAACGAGGGTAAAATCAAGGTATTCACCAGGTGTAATTCCGAACTACCAAAGAGATACTACAATGAGAGACTACGTACACAGTCTACCTGAGAGTTCACTTCAGTTATTTATAAACATTTAGCCTAGTCCACTTTTAGTTACACAGGGGTGTCCAGGGTTTTTCCCTACAATAGAAGGGCATTCAGTTACTCAGAGAATTTCTCATGATAATACATACTGGGTAAACAAACACTGAAGTCTAATGGTGAAAGGTGTCTATGATAAATTTAGAATAAGGATGATTTGGGAAGGTTGTAGTTTCAGGCTGGTTGGTATTAAAACGGTTAAAACTAAAGATGTTTATTTTTAATTAAAACGGTTAAAACTAAAGATGTTTATTTTTTAATTAGCGCTTGCTCTGATTGATCAACAAGATCCCAGACCTCATTCACTTGCCGAGTGGGGTGGACCTTGTCAAATCAGACCAAGGAAACAATGTTTCCATTGGTCCTTCCATTACTGATACTATCTACCGGTCGCAACTCCTGGCAGAAGGAGCAACATGAAATAAAGTGTCTTGCTCAAGGACATAACATATCACCTGGTCCAAGAATTGAACTCACAACCTCATGATTGAAAATCCAACTCTCTAACCACTAAGCCATGTGACTTTTTAATTATACTTTACCCTAATGATTTGTTCTCTGTTTTAATTAATTAAAATTGATGTTTTTTTTTTTATATTTAAATATCTAGGTTTTGTGTCTTCCTGCCAAGAATTAAGAGATACAACATCCATTAGACAAGACAGCAGTTATCGCCTACTTGTCAAAGGAAAACTTATCCCGGTAAATTACTTTTAAATATTTCAATTTATATCCCCCCCCCCCCCCGACCACATCCCTACTCACTGCTATTATAGCAAAGTTGGGGTTATTCGCAAGTGCAAGCCCCACGAAGTTGGCTGGATATTCCAGTGTGCCTTCCTCACCATCCTATGGGGGGTAATGTCTCCTTCATTCTGTCCATCAGGACCATGAGGCAGACTGATACTTAAGTTTCATTTATGGTGGTGGCATGTGGAGTAAATTTACAGGGTAACACAAGACTTGTCATGTAAAATCAAGTATAAATTCATTTCATTTTCATTTCATTTCATTTTACGTCCGCTTTTCCCTGCTTGCAAGGGTGGGACGGGAACTGATTCTGGCTTGATTTCTACAGCTGGATGCCCTTCCTAACACCAACCTCATTTACAGTGAGTGCTGGGTGCTTTTTTGCCGTGGCACCTCCACGACCACTTTGCAGTGGAATGATAGCGACCCCAGTCCCTATCATCTCATTTCTACAGCTGAGTAAACTGGAGCAATGTGAAATAAAGTGTCTTGCTCAAGGAAACAACACATCACCCATATTAGAAGATTTTGGATTTAACATATAAGATTTTGGATTTAACCCTTTAGCATTTATATTACACTATATTTATTATTGTATTTTCATGGTAAAGGCTTTATCTTACTTAATTATCTCACATAATACCGAATTTACAAGATTTTGATGTTGCTTATTTCGAGAACAATACCTTAACATCAGTATGAGTGGTCAATTACAGCCGGTTTGAACAGAGGTGAGAGAATTCTGGCCGAATATGGCCAGTTTAAATGCTAAAGGGTTAAACAAAATTTTTGTTTTTCTTATATAGAAATTTATTTCTTCCATATAAATTTATCAAAAAAATATTTTACCTTTTACAAAATCTCTCTGTAAATAAGTATTTTCAACAACCTATATTTTTCACAATGTTTTGAATATATATAGTAAAATGAAATTTCTTAGTTATGAAATATTTTTTTTTAAATATTGCTGAG
Source organism: Eledone cirrhosa (assembly GCA_964016885.1). NCBI lineage: Eukaryota > Metazoa > Mollusca > Cephalopoda > Octopoda > Eledonidae > Eledone > Eledone cirrhosa. The sequence continues at coordinate 25,579,833 of OZ024758.1, forward strand.
ATTTTATTCAGTAAAATGTTGATGGAAATTATCATTTTATTAATCCTATTTAAAAACAGGACTACACCCCTGTTCTCCTCCATGGGGGTTTTCCTCTCTTAATATATAGACACACAGCAAATATGTATTTTTTTCTAGACTTTTTAATTGTAAGCAAATACAAAACAAAACAATAAAAATTCAATCAATGGATACTACTGAATTCCATTTTGTATTTAAAAACATGTGGAGGCATGTGACCTAGTGGTAAGGGTGTTGGGCTTACGATTATAATGTCATGGGTTCAATTCCTGGACTGGGTTGTGTGTTGTGTTCTTGAGCAAAACACTACATTTCACATTGCTCCAATGTACTCAGCTTAAAATGAGTACCAGCAATAGCTGGGGGTTTAACCCTGTGATGGACTGGTGTCCCGTCTATGGGGGAGTCTTGTACTCTGTCACTTCACACCACGAAACTGGGATAAGCACCGGCCCGATGAACCTCCAGGCATGAGGCAGACTTTAGACTGAGACTAGACTCCCAGGAAATCCAGAGTCCAAACTCAGCTTTAATTTATTTTATAGGGAAAAATTAACATTTTGCTGTTTTAATAATTTACATATTTTGATAATTTTATTGTACTTTCATGAATTTTTCATACCTTTACTTAATATTGTTTTTTATTTTGTATCTAGATATACTGTAATAAAATGAAAAAGAACCCCATTGAATACATTACTCTAGAATCTTCTGAAGAAAACTTTTCAGAAATCTATGAACAACGGTAAGTTAACTGTTGAGAGATAAAGAAGGTAAAAAGATCAATCTTTTAAGGTTCCGCAGTAATAGTAAAAGAAAGGCAGTAAACAGTGGGTAGTTATGATAGTGGCTATATTGAGATTGTGTCTAAAAACAGCCAATGGCAACTTCTTTTTCCATTTTTTAAGGGTCTCACCCTATTTTATAAACTACTTTATAGCATCTCCATGCATGAAAACATCATTCTTTATATTCATCTTCTCACTATTTTATAATAATATATAATAATAATAATAATAATAATAATAATAATAATAATAATGAAATTATTGTGTACAGTGCTCAGGTGCACTGCAATTCGTCAATGGTGCATGTATAGTACATAGAATAATACACAAATGTCAGGGAAGTGAATAGTGTATGAGTCATGATATACATGTGTGTATGTGTATGGAGGGGGAACATTAGGTGTAGTGTTGGCGAATCTCGGGAAGCATGGAGTCCTTAAAGGATGCAGTGTCTCGACAGCTAACAACTGATGCAGGTAGTTTGTTCCATGGAGGTTTTAAAGGATGCAGTGTCTCGAAAGCTAACAACTGATGCAGGTAGTTTGTTCCATGGAGGCCTTAAAGGATGCAGTGTCTTGACAGCTAACAACTGATGTAGGCAGTTTGTTCCATGGAGGTTTTAAAGGATGCAGTGTGTCGAAAGCTAACAACTGATGCAGGTAGTTTGTTCCATGGAGGCCTTAAAGGATGCAGTGTCTTGACAGCTAACAACTGATGTAGGCAGTTTGTTCCATGGAGGTTTTAAAGGATGCAGTGTGTCGACAGCTAACAACTGATACAGGTAGTTTGTTCCATGGAGGTTTTAAAGGATGCAGTGTGTCGACAGCTAACAACCGATGCAGGTAGTTTGTTCCATGCTTCAGCAACTCTGAGCGTGAAAAAATGTTTCTGAAAGTCATGGGAACTGTACTGTTTTCTGACTTTGTGGGAACTGTACAGTTTTCTGACCTTGTGGACTTCGTAAGAGTCGCCAGCTACGTATTCACAATGATTCTTTATAAATAATGATATTTTAGGAGGAAGTTGTAGTTCACTTGAAGCATTGTGTATGGTATATAAAATATGAAGTTTGAAGGCCACAACTATGTGAAATGGACAAACAAGAAAATAAGACGAAACAAGATATTATGTGTTACCTTATTTCTTTATCTGTCCTAAAATCTCTTCTTTGGAGGGAAATAACAAGGGACAAGTCCGGATTCAGTGAACAAGTTATGCCATGCTACTGGAAGTGGGGGAAATAGGTGAGGGAGGAGGGTAAGAGGGCATTGAGCTCTATCCCTTTTTTTGTTTTTGAATATATTATAGGTCTTGCAGAAAGAAGTTAAGAGGCTACATAATATTTTAACTTAATTACTTTTGCTTTAAAGAATGATGTGCTAATGTGTGGAGATGCTATAAAGTAGCTTATAAAATAGGGTTAGGGTTAGACAGAAAAAGAAGTTGTCATTGGCCACTATATGCTATAAAGTAGCTTATAAAATAGGGTGAAGACCCTTAAAGGGCAGAAAAAAAAGTTACCATCGGCTGGTAGCAACTTTTTTCCATCTTTTAAGGGTCTCACCCTATTTTATAACATCTCCACACATGAGTACACCATTCTTTATATTAACTTTATCTTCTCAGCACTTTGTAAAAGTCCAAGAGACCAACTACATGTACACAATGTTTGTTTATCAATAATTGTTTCTACTTTAGGCACAAGGCCAGCAATTACCCAGTGCATTACTGGTACTTTATTTTATCGACCCCGTAAGGATGAAAGGCAAAGTCAACCTCGGCGCAATTTGAACTCAGATCGTAAAGGGACGTAACTATGCTGGAAAGCATGGCGGTCCGACCCTCTACCGGTACTGCCAATCCACCGCCTAAATAATATTATATTAATGGATTGGCAGTATTGGTAGAGGGCCGGACGCCATGTTTTGCAGCATAGAGTTACGGCCCTTTATGGTCTGAGTTCAAATCCCGCCGAGGTTAACTTAGCCTTTCAATCCTTACGGGGTCGATAAAATGAAGTACCAGTAATACACTGGGATAATTGCTGGTCTTGTGCCAAATGTTGAAACAATTATATTAGTGTAATTACTTTTCCTTTTATTTCTTTTTATTGTTTTATTTTCCTGTTTTATTTTCTATTTAGATTGAAAAAGAAATGGACTTGTCCTCAGAATGGAAGTCGCATTGACAATTGCTATTGTCACAAAAAAAACTTTAGTAAAGCAGGGTACACGAAATTTTCAAAAGTAAAAATTAATTTAAAAACATTAACTGTTGTTTGTAAGTATCATATTTCTATCTCTACCCCCCTTTCTCTGCCCCCCTTTCTACCCCCTCTCCGCCCACCCACTCCTCTTCGACCCTCTCTCTCTCTCTCTCTCTCTCTCTACCCCCCCTTTCTTTCCCCATATCTCCCCCTCCCTCACCTCTCCCCATCTCCCTCTTTTGTATATATATATATATACATACATGTATATGTATGTATATATGTATATATATGTATATATGAGCTTAAACTTTGATATACGCGGATTTGCGTCCTTGTATATTATCAGGCAGTATGCTAACACAGACATACTTTTTTCCTTTCCCTAGCATACTATATATGTATGTATGTATATATATATATATATGTATATCCCACCCTTGCAAGCAGGGAAAAGCGGACGCAAAATGATGATGATGATGTATGTATGTATGTACATATATGTATATGTATATATATATGTATACATATATGTATACATATATGTACATACATCATCATCATCATCATTTTACGTCCGCTTTTCCCTTCTTGCAAGGGTGGGATATACATATATATATACATACATATATGTATGTATGTATGTATGTATGTATGTATGTATGTATGATGTATATATATATACATTCATATATGTATGTATGTATGTATGTATGTATGTATGATGTATATATATATACATTCATATATGTATGTATATATGTATGTATGTAGCGCATCGGTAGGGGTTCTCCTACATGGATATAAAGTAGTGGCCGTACTCGAAAACGAGTTGGCAGCCACCATGTATATATATATAGAGATAGGTGACCCAATTAGCACCTTCCCTCTTGTATATGTATATGTGACCTAATTAGCAGTGCAGGGGGGGGGGGGTAAACTGAAACCATAGTAACTAGAATAAGAACAGGATGGAAAAAGTTCCAGGAACTACTACCTCTGCTGATAACCCCCAAAAAAGTTCTTTCTAAGAAAGAAAGACCAGCTGTATGATGGCTGCATGCAAAGTGTGATGTATGGAAGTGAAACATCGACAGTTAACCCTTTAGCATTTAAACTGGCCATATCCAGCCCAGCCCAGCCATTCTCTCACCTTTTTCTGTTCAAACCGGGTGTAACTGGCCACTCATAGTGATGCTAAGGTATTGTTCTTAAAATAAATAATATCAAAATCTCATAGAATCGATACTATGTGAGATAATTATGTCGGGTAAGGCCTTTACCATGAAAACACGGTAGTATATATAGAGTAATGTGAATGGTAAAGGGTTAATGAAGAGGGTATGCAAAGTCTGGAGAGAAATGTAGTGAGCAAGCTTCAGTGGATGTGAAATGAGATTGCGAATGGTTGCTACCCCAAAGCACTTAACTCTCATAAGGCTCCATCTTGGTTAACTCTAGATAAACTGTTGTTGTTGTTTAGCCCAAGATCAGACCTGAGACATGCCAACCTCTCCTATGTGTTCGATAGAACGTCGTGAAACCATATCTAAGCGAGATGCAGAACCTCTCTCTCTGTCTGGAAGGTCAGTAGAGCAGGCTACAGTACTGACTTGCTCTATGTAGTTCCATCCAACCTTTGCTAGCAGGGAAAGCGGACGTTAAACGATGATGACAATGATGATGGTGATAGTAGTGGCGGTGATGGTGATGACGATGGTGGTGGTGGTGGTAGTGATAATGGTGGTGATGGCAATGGTGTTGATTATGATGGGGGTGAGGTGATTGTGGTGGTGGTGGTGGTGATGGCAGTGATTGTGGTAATGGTAGTGATAATGATGGTGATGGTGGTGATGGTGTTGATTATGATGGGGGTGGCAGTGATTGTGGTGATGGTGATGGTGATGGTGGTGGTGGTGGTGGTGATGGTGATGGTTGTGGTGGTGGTGATGGCAGTGATTGTGATGATGGTGGTGGTGGTGGTGATGGCAGTGATTGTGATGATGATGATGGTGATGGTGGTGGTGGTGATGGCAGTGATTGTGATGATGGTGGTGGTGGTGGTGGCGGCAGTGATTGTGGTGATGATGGTGGTGGTGGTGATTGTGGTGGTGTTTGTGGTAATGTTGGTGGTGGTGATGTCATGAATATTTAAATATTACATCATCTGTGTCTCAGATCATATGCTCTACAGTTTAACAATTAGTCATATTAAATTAAGTCACAGGACAACCATGGTTAAGTATAATAGTTAAACATCCGTGTGGGAGAGTGTGTATGTGTGTGTGTATGTTTGTATGAGTGTGTGTGTGTATGCATATGTATGTATGTATGTATATGTGTGTGTATGTATGTTTGTGTGCTTTTGTGTATGTGTGTGTGTGTGTGAACAAAATGACACACTCAGACGTATACACACACGTGTATACACACTCACACGTATACACACACACATGTATACACTCACACGTATACACACACACACACGTATATACATACACACGTATATACACACACACACATATATACACACACGTATATACATACACACGTATATACACACACGTATATACACACACACGTATATACACACACACACGTATATACACACACACACATATATACACACACACGTACACACACACATACACACATATACATATGTATACATATAACTAAAAGAAAACATGTAGACATGGCACATATTTTTATGGATGTTTTTGTATGATTTTATTATTTAGGGCAGTGGTTTGGTAATATAGCTTTGTATGGTGCCTGATGGTCTGAGTTCAAATCCCACCAAGGTTAACTTTGCCTTTCATCCTTACGGGGTCGATAAAATAAAGTACCAGTAATGCACTGGGGTTGATTTAAACAACTTTTCCCTCCCCCCAAATTGTTGACCTTGTGCCTATATTGGATTGGCAATATTGGTAGAGGGTCGGACGCCATGCTTTCCAGCCTAGTTACATCCTTTTACGATCTGAGTTCAAATCGCGCCGAGGTTGACTTTGCCTTTCATCCTTACGGGGTCGATAAAATAAAGTACCAGTAATACATTAGGATAATTGCTGGCCTTGTGCCTAAAGTAGAAACAATTATTTATGAAAAACTTATTTTGAAGGAAGATATTTAATGTAGTCTCTCTCTCTCTATCTCTCTCTCTCTCTCTCTCTCTCTCTCTCTCTCTCTCTCTCTCTTCTCCTAGTTCTCTCTCTTCCTCATCTCTATCTCTCTCTCTCTCTCTCTCTCTCTCTCTCTCTCTCTCCTTGATCTGTCTCTTTCTCTCAGTTCTCTCTCTTCCTCATCTCTCTCTCTCTCTCTTCCTCATCTCTCTCTCTTTCTCTTCCTCATCTCTCTCTCTCTTCCTCATCTCTCTCTCTCTCTCTCTCTCTCTCTCTCTCTCTCTCTCTCTCTTTCTCTCTTCCTCATCTCTCTCTCTTTCTCTCTCTCTCTCTCTCTCTCTCTCTCTCTCTCTCTCTCTCTCTCTCTCTCTCTCTCTCTCTCTCTCTCTCTCTCTCTCTCTCTCTCCATGTTTTAAACAGTAAATATAAATATTTCATTAATAAAAATGGTCCAATGCTTTCCTTTTTTTCATCAGTAAATGACTTCACTTTTGCAACCACCCGAAATGGAAAAAATGTCCCATTTGGTACAAGTGGAGATTGTTATAGTTCTTTGAATTGCCCTCAAGTAAGTCCACAAGTTTCTTACAAGGTTTTTCATTTTTGTTTTTGTTTGTTTTCATTTAAGATTAGATTTTAAAACAATACTCTAACTTGAATCCTTTTGATACCAACCAGCTCGAAACTACCTCAGTTTCTACAAAACAAGACCACCCATTTTAAAGAACTCACGTTTACTGATTATACACGGATATAAGCCCAGGAATATGTGACCAAAATGGGGAGGTAGGGTCGGTTTCTATATACCATCTAAACAATGTGTTGATTAGCTGCCTCAGCTTATAAACGGGGTTTGGTTCATTGCCCATTTCTCAGACATAAAATAGATTTTGATATTATCTATTTTGAGAACAATACCTTAACATCAGTATGAGCAGCCAGTTATAGCTGGTTTGAACAAAAAGAGGTGAGAGAATTCTGGCCAGATATGGCCAGATTAAATGCTAAAGGGTTAAAAGTTCTTCAGAATATAAGGAACTCTCAGAGAAAAATTTCGACGGACAAAAGGGGGCGTTTAGCCTAAATGGGTTGAGAACCTGTGGTTTAGATCATCAGAGAGCATTTTCCTTTCCTAGGACAAAAATTCCCAGGAACGGCAAAATATATTGCCATCTGCCAGCTAGCACAGGATCGAATGGGGCCGAAAATTTGACCTATGCATGAACCAGCCCATAGTAGAAGCAGAAGTAAACATAGATACATTGTCTACCTCGCCACTAAAAATAGCAGCTAAATAGAACAACAGATTTGTTCTCTACATAACGGAGAATATTAAAAGAAGTTAATATCCCCACAGGTACTAAGTACCCCTGGAAATATATATATATATATATAATATCAATGATATTAAATAAATGGAAACTATATTTATAAAACCATATTTATTCTATTATATATATTTCAAGGGTACCAAAACTTTGGTACGCTTTCATCAGATAAAATACAAAGTTTGTTTTATAAATTTTGACATAACCAAGAAAAAATACCTTAACAGTTCAAGTTTTCCTTGGATAGTTTTTCTTGGTTATGTCAAAATTTATAAAACAAACTTTGTATTTTATCTGATGAAAGCGTACCAAAGTTTTGGTACCCTTGAAATACATATAATAGAATAAATATGGTTTCCATTTATTTAATACTAGCAGTAAAGCCCGGCATTGCTCGGGGTCGCTCAGTAGCTGTGTTAAAGTTACAATGTTAAGTTTCTTTCTTGGCTTAAAAACTGTAGTGTCTACTGTGCAGACTTGCATGTGGTGTTTTTGATTAATATTCCCTCAACCAACAATATGCCTTATGAAGTTAAGAAAACATAACGATAACCCGAATGTTATAACAAAAGAGGATGCTGGGGATAGAAACTGCACTGGTTATTTATTAACAAAGATCGAAAATGTAAACACTGCAACGCAGAGAAAAACATTAACGTAACCAAATTATCAGTTATGTCTGTCTGCACGCCTATATCACCTCTCTGCACGACTGTCTGTCTGCACGCCTATATCACCTCTCTGCACGACTGTCTGTCTGCACGCCTATATCACCTCTCTGCACGACTGTCTGTCTGC
>OZ024758.1:25600798-25680798 GCA_964016885.1 Eledone cirrhosa
TGTGGTGTGTGTGGTGTGTGGTGTGTGGTGTGTGTGGTGTGTGTGGTGTGTGGTGTGTGTGGTGTGTGTGGTGTGTGGTGTGTGTGGTGTGTGGTGTGTGTGGTGTGTGGTGTGTGGTGTGTGGTGTGTGGTGTGGTGTGTGGTGTGTGGTGTGTGTGGTGTGTGTGTGGTGTGTGGTGTGGTGTGGGGTGTGTGGTGTGTGTGTGGTGTGTGTGTATCAAGATGGATACAGTAAGAAACTGGTTGACCATTACTCACCAGAGTATTCAATACTTGGGGTATTAGAGTGTGATTATATGGCGTTTTAACAGCTAGTTCCAGGGCTCAGCCGTCGGGGTACAGACAGACAGACACACAGACAGACACACAGACACACAGACACACACACACACTATATATATATATATATATATATATATATATATATATATTAGCTCAAAATGACAAACCAGCAAACGCAGGAGTCAATGGTACATAGTGTTATTAGCCTCACGCTTGGTGAGAATGGAGGGGGGGGGGGGGGTATTTACGACGTTTCAGACACACGACCTTCATCAGGAGAGTGGGGAAAGGAACTCCGAAAGGAGGAGTTAGCAGAAAAAAACATGAAAGGACGGGAAAATAGAAATAAAAATAAAACATGAAATCAAAATAGAAACAGAATTTAAAAAAAGAAAAAACAGAATATTAACAAATGAGAGGGGTGTATGGGTCCAGGAAGGCAATATATATATATTGACCCTGGTCTATATGTACAAATAACTAATTCATTCGTCGGTTGGTTTAGCAATCGGATGGTTATATAATTGTCCATGCTGTTCCGTCACATTCTGTGACCTGCTCAATGGCTGAAAACCACTACGTTGTTTTTGTCCTTGTATTTCCTCCTTCTGGCCAATAAAATAAATTATTAGTATTAGTAGTAGTAGTAGTAATAGTATTGGCGGGGGATAGGCAAAATAGTTAGAGGATCGGACAAAACGTTTTACGACACTTGGTTACGACCCTTTACGTTGAGTTCAAATCCTGCCGAGGTTAGCTTTGCCTTTCATGTTTACGGGGTCGATAAAATAAAGCACCAGTGCCACACTGGGATCAATTTAATCGACCTCCACCCGTTTCAAGTTGCTGCCATTGTGCCATAAGTAAAAATAAATTATTTGCATTTTGTACTGCACTGTATGGGTAACAGGTCGTCTTTTTGTTGTTCTACGGGAAAGAGATGCTAGCCCTTCAATTCAACCTTACTGTTTCTAGAGAAAGGGATGCTGCGGGTGGTCAAAACACGACCCTTATCACGGCGCCGCGTAGTTATGAAGAAAAGGACCCAGTACTTGACTAGTACTATATTTATCGGCCCAAGAAGGATGGAAAGCAACGTTGGGCGTCTTAGCCTAACCAACTTAACTTGGCTGAATACGCTTCGCTATGGAGGTCTAATAAGATCAAAACGTACGTTGCTTTCACCACTTCTTTTGCATTGTCTAAAATTTAAAAGAAAAAACAAAAAAGACTTGGCTCATCTCAGACTAACAGTTCACTTCCTTGCTTCTCATTGCCTGAACACCCCTAAGGGGAATTTGCGACTTTATATTACAAGAATAGTCTCAGTTGGTAAAAGTGTTTTCCCCCGCACTGCGAGACCGCATTTGTATATATTAGACATACCACGCAGACTGTCCTCTTCAGAAAGATTTTCGCGTCTACCTTTTGTTCACACACACACACACACACACACACGCGCGCGCCCTTTTATGTCCTGTGTGTGTATGTATAAGCATGTTTATATATCCATACCATATATGATTTGTCTTTATTTCTACACGCGTATAAGAACTAGGTTTTAGTATCAACATTCATTTAGAAGCCATTACTGCCTCTTCTTTACCATTACTACTGAATAACTTTCTCTCGTGAGACACCATTTAAGAAGAAAACAGTTGAACCTTATAATCATATATTTTATAGACTGTTTACATAGCTGCAACAGTCGCCACCAGGAACAGGCGACTCACAAATTTATCTTTTGTATTTTTTTACCTCCTATAAAGAAAGCCGTTCCTTTTCTTCTGGTGGTGACTTTAAAAACTTCACAGCTGCTTAGTTCATGCAATTGCTTCTTCATTGAAAATAGCGAATACAAAGTTTATTTTGCCATCATCCTTCCGTAACGAATCCGACTGGTGAGATATATTCGAATATAAGTCTATCATCATCATCATCATCGGCAACAGCCTCGTCGTCATCATCATCATCACCATTTAACGTCTGTTTCCCCTGCAAGCAAGGGTTGAACGGATCGTTACAGACCGAGTCAATCGGTGCTCAAGTGAAGTTAGTGAGTGACCTCACAGATGAACCGGAGGCCTGCATCTCACGTTCCCACACTCTACCGACTGCTCAGAATCTCCCTTACGAACATTTCCTCGCTCTCCCGAATGCATTTTATCGTGGCATCAGTTCAGCACTAGGGAGGTTTGTCACGTCTTTAACGAATACAGTTTCATCGTTCTATGTTCTCAGTACAAATCTCACTGGAGTTTACTTTGCTTTTTGTGTGTAGCGAGATAGTAGAATCTGTAGAAAGTCGGACAAAAATCTTTACGGATTTCTTTATGACCATTTATAGTCTAAGTTCAAATCCCGGTGATGACGTCTTTTCTTTTCAGTAATCCGGGGTCAATAAAATAACAGTAAAATCTGCGAGTCGGTCTAGTCCGTATCTCGTCCACCATTGTAGAGTATCGGACAAAAAACGTTATGCCATTTAGAAACATTTACATTATGAGTTCAAATCCTACCAAAGAGCTTTTAAGTCTTCTGTGGTCGATAAACATCGCACAAATTCTGTCGTCTTCAGCCTAAGTCAGAAACTATAATCATGCAGACGATAAACTCGGTAGAGCGTTGATTAAAATAATTTCTAGTGTTGAGTTACACCCTCTACGATCTGAGTTCAATTCATGGTTCGATTGACTTTACCTTTCTACTTTGTGGGGTACATGAAATATATAATCATTCTTTCTAGAGGTCAGCAATTTCGGGAAGAGGGAATCGACCTCAGAGTGTGTGTGTGTATATATATATATATAAATATATATATATATAAAAATACGTATTTAAGAAAGCCACAACAATGCAAAGGGAAATCTCGAGGTAGGAAGTGAAATATAGATAGGAAAAACAGGTGAAAGTGAAAATTGAGAGAGACAAAGATGAAAACAAAACAAAGGTAGAAGGGTTACCGTAGTAGAGATTTAATCCCAATATTTCGGGCTCACGCCCATCAACGGGGGAAAAGTTCCAAAAGGGGGGAAACAGGCCAAGCGGAGAAAGTTGTGATGTCGTTAAGACAGGAATGCCGTCTTAACGAATTCCTGTCTTAACGACATCACAACTTTCTCCGCTTGGCCTGTTTCCCCCCTTTTGGAACTTTTCCCCCGTTGATGGGCGTGAGCCCGAAATATTGGGATTAAATATCCACTACGGTAACCCTTCTACCTTTGTTTTGTTTTCATCTTTGTCTCTCTCAATTTTCACTTTCACCTGTTTTTCCTATCTATATTTCACTTCCTACCTCGAGATTTCCCTTTGCATTGTTGTGGCTTTCTTAAATACGTATTTTTACACATTTCACAATGCTTCAAGCAAACTTTAACACCCTCTTATATATATATATATATATATATATATATATATATATATATATATATATATATATATATATAAACAAAGAAAGTATGGTAAGAAACCAGGTGGACCATAACGCACCAGAGTACTCGATACTTAGGGTAGTAGAGTGGGTAATAGGAAAATAGTCAGGACCCCGACGGCTGAGCTCCGACCGTTTCGACAGCTAGATGTAGCTGTTGAAACGGCCAGAGCTCAGCCGTCGGGGTCCTAACTATTTTATTTTATATATATATATATATATATATATATATATATATATATATATATATATATATATATATATATATATATTCAAGTTCCAGACGGAAGTTGAACCGTTGAGGTCTGATTCCTGGATATGTCACTATTTATAAAACAAACTTTGTATTTTATCTGATGAGAGCGTACCAAAGATTTGGTACCCTTGAAATATATGTAATAGAAGAAATATGGTTTTATAAATATAGTTTCCATGGCAGTATCGGTAGAGGGTCGGACGCCATGCTTTCCAGCATAGTTACGTCCCTTTACGATCTGAGTTCAAATCCCGCCGAGGTTGACTTTGCCTTTCATCCTTACGGGGTCGATAAAATAAAGTACCAGTAATGCACTGGGTAATTTCTGGCCTTGTGCCTAAAGTAGAAACAATTAATATATATATATATATATATATATATATATACATAACAAATTTATGTAATGCCTGAATGCACGCAATTCTAGCGTGTATCTTACACTTTGAAAGTAGTATATGACTGTAGACTCCACACCTCCCGGGTTATTTGGGGGGGTAAGTCGTGGCTGAGATATCCTAAGTTGTTACTTTTATTGGGCACGACATTTCTCAAAGATTCCCTGAAGATTTTCTTTGAGAGCTTCAGCACCACCCAAAAATATACAAGACACATTCTTGTTTTTATGTTATCTCAGTTGTTATTGCTGTCATTATGTGATAAACGGATAAAGGTTAACTTTGCCTTTCATCCTTACGGGGTCGATAAAATAAAGTACCAGTAATGCACTGGTTAATTGCTGGCCTTGTGCCTAAAGTAGAAACTATTATGTGATAAACGGATGGCTAAAACAACAACAAAAGGAACAAACGGATAATTAATATCAAAGTGATTTAGAATCAAAATTGAGATTAAGCGCGTCTGTTTTGGCAATGGGATTTAATAAATAATGACAAATATCTAATTAAAACTCTAATACAATGAAATGAGATGAAGAAATAAAATGACTAAAAGACAAAACACAGGATAAACATCTGAATCATTCGCCTTTTTATCTTCTACTCCTAACTTTTCTTTATTTTACAATAATTCAAATAAAAATGTTTCTACTTTTGGCACAAGGCTAGCAATTTCCCAGTGTATTACTGGTACTTTATTTTATAAATAATGATTTAATGGATTTAATAAATAATGACAAATATCTAATTAAAACTCTAATACAATGAAATGAGATGAAGAAATAAAATGACTAAAAGACAAAACACAGGATAAACATCTGAATCATTCGCCTTTTTATCTTCTACTCCTAACTTTTCTTTATTTTACAATAATTCAAATAAAGAAGATGGCAAGTTGGTAAAAAAAAAAATGTTTCTTCTTTTTGGCACAAGGCCAGCAATTACCCAGTGCATTACTGGTACTTTATTTTATCGACCCCGTAAGGATGAAAGGCAAAGTTAACCTCGGCGGGATTTGAACTCAGAATGGCAAGGGCCGTAACTCTATGCGTCAAAGCATGGCGTCCGACCCTCTACTGATTCTGCCAATCCACAAAATAATAAAGCGATCAACTAAATGTTTTACATTAAGGTAGAGCGCCGGACAACATGCTTTGTGCGGTATATAGAGCAAAGTAAATGTTGGATTAGCATCATCATCATCATTCGTCGACTACTGTCGAGATGATGGATCTCACTCTCATGCCCCAGAAATCCCTGTTCCCCATCGCTGCCCCAGGTCCTGTCTACTGATTCCCGTATCACTAGAGATAACGTCAGGGAATGACAGCTTCCTACTCCTAGTCAGGCTGGAGTCAGGGTTCCAGAGCAAGAGAGCGGATATGATTTCATTGCTGGCACGGTGACAGTGGCCAGCAAATTGAGCTCTCCGGGATTTTAGAAGGGCAGAGGCTCGAGGGAGTTTGCCATAGATTAGCAGTATCGGTAGAGCGCCGGACACCATGCTTTGTGCGGTCTATAGAGCAAAGTAAATGATAGATTAGCAGTATCGGTAGAGCGTAAGACACCATGCTTTGTGCGGTATATAGAGCAAAGTAAATGTTGGATTAGCAGTATCGGTAGAGCGTCAGACACCATGCTTTGTGCGGTATATAGAGCAAAGTAAATGTTGGATTAGCAGTATCGGTAGAGCGTCGGACAACATGCCTTGTGCAGTATATAGAGCAAAGTAAATGTTGGATTAGCAGTATCGGTAGAGCGTCAGACACCATGCTTTGTGCGGTATATAGAGCAAAGTAAATGTTGGATTAGCAGTATCGGTAGAGCGTCAGACAACATACCTTGTGCGGTATATAGAGCAAAATAAATGATAGATTAGCAGTATCGGTAGAGCGTCAGACAACATGCCTTGTGCGGTATATAGAGCAAAGTAAATGTTGGATTAGCAGTATCGGTAGAGCGTCAGACACCATGCTTTGTGCGGTATATAGAGCAAAGTAAATGTTGGATTAGCAGTATCGGTAGAGCGTCAGACACCATGCCTTGTGCGGTATATAGAGCAAAGTAAATGATAGATTAGCAGTATCGGTAGAGCGTCGGGCACCATGCTTTGTGCGGTATATAGAGCAAAGTAAATGATAGATTAGCAGTATCGGTAGAGCGTCAGACAACATGCTTTGTGCGGTATATAGAGCAAAGTAAATGATAGATTAGCAGTATCGGTAGAGCGTCAGACAACATGCTTTGTGCGGTATATAGAGCAAAGTAAATGATAGATTAGCAGTATCGGTAGAGCGTCAGACAACATGCCTTGTGCGGTATATAGAGCAAAGTAAATGTTGGATTAGTAGTATCGGTAGAGCGTCAGACAACATACCTTGTGCGGTATATAGAGCAAAGTAAATGATAGATTAGCAGTATCGGTAGAGCGTCAGACAACATGCCTTGTGCGGTATATAGAACAAAGTAAATGTTGGATTAGC
The DNA here is from genome assembly GCA_964016885.1 of Eledone cirrhosa. Lineage (NCBI taxonomy): Eukaryota > Metazoa > Mollusca > Cephalopoda > Octopoda > Eledonidae > Eledone > Eledone cirrhosa. The sequence continues at coordinate 25,607,645 of OZ024758.1, forward strand.
AGTATCGGTAGAGCGTCAGACAACATGCCTTGTGCGGTATATAAAGCAAAGTAAATGTTGGATTGGTAGTATCGGTAGAGCGTCAGACAACATGCTTTGCAGCATAGAGTTATAGCCCTTTACGTTCTGAGTTCAAATCCCGTTGAGGTTAACTTTGCCTTTCATCCTAACGGGATCGATAAAATAAAGTACCAGTAATACACTGGGGTAATTGTTGGCCTTGTACCAAAAATAGAAGCAATTATTTACGTGGATTGTCAGTAATAGGTAGAGCGTCGAACAATATGCTTTACGCGGCATATAGTTACGTCCCTTTACGTCCCGAATTCAAATCCTACCGAAGTTAGCTTTGCCTTTCATCCTTACTAGGTCGATAAAATAAATATGGTTTTATAAAGATAGTTTCCATTTATTAATATTATTGATATACATATACATATACATATATATATATATATACAGCTCTGAGTTATTCATCCTCAGTGTATACTGATTAATGGTTAACATATGTTGATGCTCTAAGGACAGACACTGGTCTGTTGGAGACGCAGGAAATGGCAGCGATAATGAGGGACAGAGACCGCTGGAGAGAACTCGTCCATGGATCTCGGGAATTTTACCCGCCTTAGATAGATATATATATACACAAATATATATATAAGAGAATGCAACAACATGGGAAAACAATACAGTACAGATTATTAGTTTGACGTTTGATACAATAAGAAAATAGTCTTAAAATTTCGGATGTTAGTTCTTCATCGAAAGATAGAAAAATAGAAGAGAGTAAGAAAATAAAGACAACAAACATTTAGAGGTGAGTGTTGGTAAAGTAAATGCGTATTCATTTGATTTAACTTATTAACTTATTAAAAACTGCAATGAAGGAGATGGAAAGTTAAGTTATTACCTGAAAACCCTGATTTGGTATCGATAGTTCCTGTAGCTTTGCACATCTTTAAACATTGGCTGTTTATATTTTTACAATGGTATAAACCAATACTCGAACAAAACTAGTAACTTTCACCTGAGACTTACGGTGAATTATTCCCCTCACTAAAAAAAAAAAATGAAAATTATTTCTGAATATATTATCTACGAGGACACCATCAGCCAATGAAACTGCTTAAAAAGGTCACCTAGTCCAAAGAGGGGAGATAACAAAAACTACGACGACGGCGAGTGTTCCAATTGATACGATCGACGGTACGGCCTGATCATGAAATTAACGTACAAGTGACTGAGCATTCTACAAACACACGTACTTATAATGTAGTTCTCAGGGAGATTCAGCATGACACAGAATGTGACAAGGCTGGTCTTTTGATTTACAGTTACAACTCACATTTGCCAACTGAGTGAACTAGAGCAACGTGAAATAAAGTGTCTTGTTCAAGGACACAATGTACTGCTGGGAATCGAGCTCACATCCTTACGATCTTGAGCTGAATACCCTAACCACAAAGCATTTAGGTGATATCCAATTATTCAACATACAATACAAATGGGTCTGACTATGTGAAGAAATAACAAAAAGACATCCAATCTAAAGCTTTCTCCCTCCTGTTGAAGAAACCCCACTCAGGTTGACCTTCATTGCTTTCTCTTTGGTTTTAGTTATGTCAGGAGTATAGCCGTACTCACCACGCTTAGTTAATTGCGGGTTGGTGAAGCTATTTAACCCATTGTTGGGGTCAATGGCCGTTGACTCCGACGAATTCATCCTCCTTTTTTACAACTCTTATTTATTGTGCTACAGACATATGTCTGAAGTCTGTCTTAAGCCAGAAGGCTCGTTAGGCCGGTGTTTATCTCGGTTACATGGCGTGAAGTAACTGAGAGTACAAGACTCCCCGACCCCCCCCCCCCCCGGGCAGGACGCCAGTCCATCACAGGGTTAAACCTCCAGCTATTGCTGGTACTAATTTTCAGCTGAGTATAATGGAGTAGCTTGAAATGAAGTGTTTTACTCAAGAACACAATACAACACAGAACCCAGCCCAGGAATCGAACCCATGACATTACAATTGTAAGCCCAACACCCTTACCACTAGATCATGCGCCTCCACGCTGCAGACATAAAGACCACTAAATAACAGTATTACACTTAGACGTACGAGCAAAATATTTCAATGTTGGGTGGCTAAATATTTTTTTGTATTTTTTGCCTTGAAAATCTTTCAAATTGCCTGGAAAAATAAGGGTTTCTGAATTGGGCACAAGGCCGAAAATTCTTTTGGTGGAAGGGAAAGTCAATAAAATCAACCCTTGTGCGTTGCTGATACTTTATTCTATCGACCCCGTAGGGATGAAAGGCAAAGCTAACCTCAGCGGGATTTGAACTCAGAACGTAAAGGGCTGTAACGCTATGCTGTGTCCAGTGAGTCTTTCCTGAGATATTCTAACCACATGCCCATAGTATCGGAGCCGTGATCTCTCAGTTCGGAGAAGTGTTGGCTCTACCTAGAGTGACTCTCTAATCTCCGAGTTACAAACTTTATCGAGTAACGTTACTCCAAAGACCCTTTAGAGTTTTTGGAGTATCGTTAACAACTGCCAAAAAAAAAATTAAAAAAATTAATAATAATGATAATAATTGTTTCTACTTTTGGCACAAGGCCAGCAATTACCCAGTGCATTACTGGTACTTTATTTTATCGACCCCGTAAGGATGAAAGGCAAAGTCAACCTCGGCGGGATTTGAACTCGGGACGTAACTATGCTAGAAAGCAAATGATAATAATTGTTTCTACATTTGGCACAAGGCCAGCAATTACCCCAGTGCATTACTGGTACTTTATTTTATCGACCCCCGTAAGGATGAAAGGCAAAAATGATAATAATAAAAATAAATAAGATTTGTTTCTATCAAAAGTAAGTATGATGACCAATCTCTGGAATTTGAAAAGAATTATTTTAGTAATATAGGGTTTGTGATAATCTCACCAATAAAAGATATTTATAATTGTTGAAAGGGGTCAGATTATTATCATAACACAGACCTACCAACCCCTAAAAGCCCAAACGGGAGTACCATTAAAAAAGTGCCTCAAAATGGGGGAGATTTTACATAATTGTTTCTACCATTGGCACAAGGCCAGCAATTATCCCAGTGTATTACTGGTACTTTATTTTATCGACCCGATAAGGATGAAAGGCAAATACCCATTTTCACAAGAGAAGACATCTCTCACCCACCCCAAAGTGGAGTGGGAGATCTCCCTGTCGGACGGGGAGAGTTGACAGGTCTGGCATCAAATTCTAACTGATTCAATTCAAAGTTAGTCTCAAAGATCTACACAAGTCAGTGCATCTGTGTGTGCGTGTGTATGTGTTTGTATGTGAGTGTGTGTGTATGTGTATGTCTGTGAATGTGTGAGTGTGAGTGTATTTGTGTAGGTCTGTGTGTGTATGTGTATGTCTGCGTATGAGTGTATGTGTGTGAATGTGTGTGTGAGTGTATTTGTGTTTGTGTATGTCTGTGTGTATGTGTACGCCTGTGTATGAGTGTATGTGTGCGAATGTGTGTGAGTGTATTTGTGTCTGTATATGTCTGTGTGTATGTGTTCGCCTGTGTATGAGTGTATGTGTGCGAATGTGTGTGTGAGTGTATTTGTGTCTGTGTGTGTATGTGTATGTCTGCGTATGTGCGTATGAGTGTATGTGTGCGAATGTGTGTGTGTGTGAGTGTATTTGTGTATGTGATGTGTGTATGTCTGTGTGTGTATGTGTATGTCTGCGTATCAGTGTATGTGTGTGAATGTGTGTGTGTGTGTGTGTGTGTGTGTGTGTGTGTGTGTGTGTGTGCGAGTGTATTTGTGTCTGTGTGTGTGTGAATTTGAGAAATTTGGAATTGAAAGTCAAAGTTCAGAAGATGATGGAATTCAAATGATAATGCTAGATAACATCCAAACATCCTAGCAATGTGTGAAAGTATTTAGAATATCTTCAATCAAATTATCCAAACCTTAATATATATTATACATGGTGATTGAAAAGGAACTCCCTATTGAATGGCGAAAGGTAGCTCACCATGCTGCAAGATGAAATCTGCCCAGTTATCAGTACTTGGGAGAATATTGAAGATTTGATTTGGCTATTGTTGTTCGTGAATGGCTGAATACTCATTTCCCTGGGAGATGGATATGTCGTCATGGTCCGCCCGAGTGGCCAGCCAGAAGCCCTGACTTAACACCCTGTGACTTTTTCTTTGGGGTTGGTTAAAGGAGCAAGTCTATTCTACCAAACCAACGACTTTGGAAGAACTTGAAGGATGAATACAAGAAGGTTATGTCTTCCATCCCACAAGAGTTCCTGGTGAAATCAGTTGATGTGGTTCCCGGGCAGCTTTAAAAGCTGGTGGCAAATGTTGGTGCCCATATCGAATTTTAAATAAAACTCCATTCTATACGCTTTCTTCTCGTATTTATTTCTTGTAAAAATTATAGTTAAGAAATAAATTATAAGAATTTCAAAACAGGGAGTTACTTTTCAATCACCCTGTATATTAATATATGTATTTAATCTATCATTAACAAGAAATGACTTCTGAATTTCAGTTAGTAAAGGTGGTATTGGTGATATTACTGTGTCACATGTTGATAGAAATAAATATAAATCTGGATGTAAGCAGACCTGCCAACCTCTAAAAACTCAAAAGGGGAGTTCCATGAAAAAAAGTGCCCCAAAACAGGGAGAAATGAAGCAAAATGGGGAGATTTTACATAATGAAAGCTATAGCTCTATATAAGAGAGGACATCACAGGAACACAGTATTAATGATATCAACAGAAGCTGGTTAGTTGTTGATCACTGTAAAACTATTAATAATTCCGAAGCAAGCATTTTGTTTTGAAGACAGTGAGCGAAGTTTGAAATTTAGTAGAAATAGAAGCTTTTGCTGTATTTTTGACTAAAGAAATTAGTCTGATAGTGGGGTTTAAACCCTCTAAAAAATGGAAAAGGATGAGTGTTGACATACATGGGAGTCGAACCCACATATTTAGTTATATGTCAATGTTCGTCCCCTTCCATTTAAAGGATTTTAAACCCCACTATCAGGCTAATTTCTTTAGTCAAAATACAGCGAAAGTTTCTATTTCTACTAAATTTTAATAATTCATCTACTTAGATACTCAGTCTATGCCTAGCTTAAATGACTTTGGTTAACAAAATGTCTTCTTACAAAGTATTTAATTCTATTGACTCAAGTAACATATACCGTAATTATGTTGAATCCAGTTAGTAAAGTAATTTACCACTTTCAATACTACTGCACGTTCTCAACAGATTATAGCCAATCCTTTTTGCGAAATGAGTTAGAAGCATGTGCCAAGTGGTAAAACAAAACAATGATTTATCTAATTTTGTGTGTATGTGGGGGCCTTGTTCATAAATCTAATTTAAATAATGATACATGTAAATGATACAACTAAATCTATTTGTAATCTTAGTTGTTAAATTAATCATAACAAATTGTGTCTTGACCCCTGCACGTTTAACTCCACTTAAAGAAATGTCTGTGGCTACTAATAAACAATCCTATTTTGTATTACAAACATATATTTGCTTATTATACCCAAATGAGTTCCCTGCTTATCTGAAAGATTAAAACCTCTAAATCAATGCACAGTTTCCCCCTTTCAGTCAACACTGTATCAGCAATCTGTGACGTAACCCTTCTAATACCAACCTCCCCAGAACCACCTTTGGTCTATGAAACAATACCACTATTTTAAAGGATTCCTATTTCAGTTAACCTGTTGACTGCTGCGTATATTTTACACAGCTACAGTTGCTGTGCTGGGGGGGGGGGGGGGGGGGGGGGTTCCAGTAAAATGACTATTTTGATTGACAAACGTCACATCAATAAACTATTAATCCCATCTAGCTTTGAAGTTATGAACTGTTGGAAACAAGTTCACAACTTTGAAGTTATGAACTGTTGGAAAGGAGTTCAAAACTTTGAAGTTATGAACTGTTGGAAAGGAGTTCATAACTTTGAAGTTATGAACTGTTGGAAACAAGTTCACAACTTTGAAGTTATGAACTGTTGGAAACAAGTTCACAACTTTGAAGTTATGAACTGTTGGAAAGGAGTTCATAACTTTGAAATTATGAACTGTTGGAAACAAGTTCACAACTTTGAAGTTATGAACTGTTGGAAAGGAGTTCATAACTTTGAAATTATGAACTGTTGGAAACAAGTTCAAACATGTTAGGGCAAGTTATCTCGTCCGTGGCACTGGTATACATACATGTTAGGATGAGTTATCTTGTCTACAGCACTGAAGAGGTTAAAACCTTCCAACATATATTTTTATCTTTTGTTAAATTATGTTAGGCAGCAAATTGGCTGAATTGTTAGAATGTCAGATAGAATGGTTTGTGGTATTTGTTCTGGTTCTCTGCTCTCTCAGTTCAACTCCTTATGTATGTCTCCTCACATTTCTTCAAAACTACAGGAATAAGCATGAAAATCTAGCTTTCTTGACCAGAAAGTTATTATTGAGGAGGTACTTAGATAGTGACTAATACCACCACTTAGCATTTGGCTGCTTTTAAGCATCCAAATCAGGTCTCTGGTTTGAAGATACATTGCTCCCTACTTCTCACAAGTCTTTTGGGGCTCTGAAAAGGGCCATGGACATGGCCCTCCCTCCTGACCAAGAGATTAAAAAAATCAAACTCCTCAATTTTAAGAAATGACAATAATCAAAATAATATGTATCACTAAATTCGAAGCATGTTAGTTTATCAAGTGAATTGATATTGCAGTTATGAACCTGCTTGAATTGAACAGCAAAATTAACCCTTTAGCATTCACATTACTCTATATATACTATTATATTTTCATGGTAAAGGCTTTACCTCACATAATATCGAATCTATGAGATTTTGAAAGTATTTATTTTGAGAATAAACATTATATAAACATTAAATCCCTTAACATCAGTTTGAGCGACCAGTTACTGCCAGTTTCAACAGAAAGAGGTAGAGAATTCTAGCCAGTTTTGGCCAGTTTGAACATTAAAGGGAGACAGTGATTCTTTTTAATTCTTTAGCATTTAAATAGGCTGTATCCAGTCAGAATTTTCTCACCTCCTTCTGCTCAAACCAGCTGCCCATACCGATGTTAAAATATTGTTCTCAAAACAAATAACAAAATCTCGTAGATTCAATATTATGTGAGATAAAGTGTTTAGTGTGAAAATACAATAGTAAATACTAAAGGGTTAAATATGCCATATCCAGCCAGAATTCTCTCGCCTCTTTCTATTTAAACCAGCCGTATCCAGCCAGGATTCTTTCACCTCTTTCTATTTAAACCAGCTGTATCCAGCCAGAATTCTCTCACCTCTTTCTGTTTAAACCAGCCACTCATACTGACATTGAGATATTGTTCTCAAAATAAATATCATCATCAAAATCTTGTAGATTTAATATTATGTGAGATAAAGCCTTTATAGTGAAAATACAATAGTAAATATAGAGTAATGTAAATGGTACTACTTAATATATCTGTATTTTTCACTCAGAATAATGTCTATATATAAATATATAGAGCTAGTTTTTCAAAAGAAATTTACAATATAAATTAAAATTGCACTATTTTTTTCACATAACATGAAAATTTTAATTCATGTCGATTAAAAACAAAAGTAAATTTCGCACTGCAAACTTACTGTAGCATCATCATCATTTAACTTATGCTTTTCAAAACTTGCATGGGTTGGATGGATTTTCTCAAGCACAATTTACCCTCACTTGTGTTCTTTCATTATCTCCTCTAAGAGGTTCAGCATTTTGTGCCCAGGTTTCCCTCTTCTGCAGCTTCCTTCCACTGGGAACACTTGGGACTTCATCACCTAATAATCTTCATCCATATGCATCACATGTCCACACCAATGCAGTCTTCTCTTTTGTACACTACATCTAATTCCTCTCATGCCCAGTTTTTCCTTCAGCTTGTCTGTGCTTCATTGTTGAAGCACACCAACATTAAACATTCAGTGAAGCACGCTAGGCTTTGCACATCCTCTGTATTCAATGCCCATACCTCACTACCATGCCACTTTGCACTATGTACATCATACAGCCAGCTTTTCATTTATAGATAGAAACCATTTGTTATTGTTATCAACAGATGTAGTGGCTCACTGAACTTCTTCCATCTTGTTCTTGTTCCAGATATTATATTATCAGAACATCTTCCGTCACTGCTAATTAGGCCATCTAGGTAACAGAATCTCTCAACTACTTCTATAGTACCTTCCAGTGATTGGAAAAAGTATATTCCACTGTGATTATTATTACCAACTCTCTCTGTACATCTACCATATAAAATCTATCTTTTCTGTCAACCTGTCTGCTATCCCACTCTTGTGTACCCATATTTTACACTGGGTACATCACATAGAGCTCATAACCTGTCTGCTATCCCATTCTTGTGTACCCATATTTTACATTGGGTACATCACATAGAGCTCATAACCTGTCTGCTATCCCACTCTTGTATACCCATATTTCACATTGGGTACATCATTTAGGGTTCCTATCTATTCCTTTTCTACATAAGGAACCTGATGAGAGCACTGATCAGTCTTTTTCACTTTTCTACTTATAGAACTGTAGAATTTATGTACATCACTGTTGAATAGTAAATGTCTGTTTTGCTCTCATATACTCACAAATACAGATGTCTTTGCTTTATTTATTGTATGCAACACTGTGCTAATAAAACCTGACAAACCTGACCTGTGAATATCAAAGTTAAACCTATCCCCTCCATTCAAAATAATGTCAGGGTTATCATATGAAAAGGGAAACATTTAACAATCAAATATTCATTTTTAGTGCTCCGATACTATGGACATGGGGTTAGAATGTCTCAGGAAAGAATCACAGGAGTCACTCCAAGTAGAGCCACTACTTCTCCGAATTAAGAGATCACAGCTCCGATACTATGGACATGGGGTTAGAATGTCTCAGGAAAGAATCACAGGAGTCACTCCAAGTAGAGCCACTACTTCTCCGAATTAAGAGATCACAGCTCCGATATTATGGACATGCGGTTAGAATGCCTCAGGAAAGAATCACAGGAGTCACTCCAGGTAGAGCCACTACTTCTCCGAATTAAGAGATCACAGCTCCGATACTATGGACATGTGGTTAGAATGTCTCAGGAAAGAATTGCTGGACAGATTTTATGGGCAAAACCAGCTGGTAGGAGACCCAGGGGTACACCCCGAGCAAGACGGTTGGATAACATCCATGAGCTTGACTGGTCACGTTTGGGAATCCAGCTGGATCAATTGGAGACAGGAATAAATGTTTGAGGACTCTGCCTCCAGACCTTCTCAGGAATAAGTGGGCAAAGAAGAAGAAAAAGATGTTTGAAATCATTCTAATTTGTACATAGTATTTTCCAGATCTATGAAGTGCAGGGTCTCCAAGGCTACTGTCAAGGTCACTTTGCTATATAGTTCAGAGTCCTAGATTCTCAGTGTTGCTTGCTCAAGAAAACTTGATTCCTACACCAAAATGTCATGTGTGGTGTTCAACATTTTGTGGCAGAGTCGAACTAACAACAAAGTTCTTTGTAGTGCCCAGCCACAAGTTTCACTGTATGTTCGATCCCAACACTTGGCTCTAGCTGGTCATGTTTCCCGCCATAATGAACCTGCAGGGAATCTGCTTCTCTGGTTGGTCACCAGTTACAAAGAGCCAAGTAGTACGTCCAAACATAACCATCAGGAGTGTGTTGGCAAGGGACACTGGCCCTCACTGGAGAAGATATTCTTGCTGCAATGAGAGATCAGGAAGTCTGGAACAAGAGGTTTGTGTATGCTTCACCTTTGATGAAGGGATGACTCAAGAAGACGACAAACATATTCCAGCATAGACAAAATAAATGTAGAATAAATGTAGAATAAATGTAGAATAAATGTAGATCACACTGAAAATAAAAGTTAAACATTTACAAATGGTAGCAAAGAAAGCAAAGAACAAAAAGATTTTTGTTGTTTTTAAGTTGAAAAGATTTATATATAGAGATATATCTTTTATCATTTTTTTTTTTTCAGTATTTCAAGTTTATTGTTCAGGTAACCTGAATTTTTTAAATATATATATATAAATAAATACATAGTTCAAGAGAACTAGGATAGTTGGATACGAAAACAAACACAACAGGATTGGGTTGGAAAACGATGGCTGTTCAAATTATAAAATACATTAAAAAAAAACAAAAAAAAAAACACTTTTTTTTTTAATATTTCTCCCAATGATAAAAAATATAAGTTCACTAGAACTCCATTTATCCCAGAACTATATATATGTACATTGATGTGACCATAGAGGAAAACTATTAACAAGTCTTACAAATACAGAGAAAACAAAAGAGCAATAGAACAGTTGACATTTTTTCCAATAGAAAACACTTTAAAACATACAAGTGTAAATGATGATTACAATGATAACTGTGTGTGTGTATACGTGTGTGTGTGTGTGTATATATGTATGTGTGTGTGTGTATACATTTGTGTCTATATATACATGTGTGTGTGTGTGTGTGTATACAGGTAGGTCTGTACACATGAATGTGTGTATACATGAATGTATTCAAATATGTGTGCATGTGTGTGTGTATGTTTGTGTGTGTGTGTGTGTATACATGTATGATGTATACATGTGTGTGTGTGTGTGTGTGTGCATACATGTGTGTGTATACATGTATGTGTGTATACATGAATATATACATGTGTCGTATTTCTAAATATTGATGAAATATATATTTATATCGAATTGAGATTGAATACTTACATAATCAGACATACCATGATGATATTAAGACATATATAGTCTATGTCAGATAGTTATATTAAGACATATATAGTCTATCTTAGATACTTATATTAAGACATATATAGTCTATGTCAGATACTTATATTAAGACATGTATAGTCTATCCAAGATACTTATATTAAGACATATATAGTCTATCTCAGATACTTATATTAAGACATATATAGTCTATGTCAGATACTTATATTAAGACATGTATAGTCTATCTCAGATAGTTATATTAAGACATGTATAGTCTGTCTCAGATAGTTATATTAAGACATATACAGTCTATGTCAGATACTTATATTAAGACATATACAGTCTATGTCAGATACTTATATTGAGACATATATAGTCTATCCAAGATACTTATATTAAGACATATATAGTCTATCTTAGATACTTATATTAAGACATGTATAGTCTATCTCAGATACTTATATTAAGACATATATAGTCTATGTCAGATACTTATATTAAGACATGTATAGTCTATCTCAGATAGTTATATTAAGACATGTATAGTCTGTCTCAGATAGTTATATTAAGACATATACAGTCTATGTCAGATACTTATATTAAGACATATACAGTCTATGTCAGATACTTATATTAAGACATATACAGTCTATGTCAGATAGTTATATTAAGACATATATAGTCTATCTCAGATAGTTATATTAAGACATATACAGTCTATGTCAGATACTTATATTAAGACATATACAGTCTATGTCAGATACTTATATTAAGACATATACAGTCTATGTCAGATAGTTATATTAAGACATATATAGTCTATGTCAGATACTTATATTAAGACATATACAGTCTATCTTAGATAGTTATATTAAGACATATATAGTCTATCTTAGATAGTTATATTAAGACATATACAGTCTATCTTAGATAGTTATATTAAGACATATATAGTCTATCTCAGATAGTTATATTAAGACATATACAGTCTATGTCAGATACTTATATTAAGAAATATACAGTCTATGTCAGATACTTATATTAAGAAATATACAGTCTATGTCAGATACTTATATTAAGACATATATAGTCTATGTCAGATAGTTATATTAAGACATATATGGTCTATCTCAGATACTTATATTAAGACATATATAGTCTATCTCAGATAGTTATATTAAGAAATATACAGTCTATGTCAGATACTTATATTAAGAAATATACAGTCTATGTCAGATACTTATATTAAGACATATATAGTCTATCTTAGATAGTTATATTAAGACATATATAGTCTATCTCAGATAGTTATATTAAGACATATATAGTCTATCTCAGATAGTTATATTAAGACATATATAGTCTATCTTAGATAGTTATATTAAGACATATATAGTCTATCTCAGATAGTTATATTAAGACATATATAGTCTATCTTAGATAGTTATATTAAGACATATACAGTCTATCTTAGATAGTTATATTAAGACATGTATAGTCTATCTCAGATACTTATATTAAGACATATACAGTCTATCTTAGATACTTATATTAAGACATATATAGTCTATCTCAGATAGTTATATTAAGACATATAAGTCTATCTCAGATAGTTATATTAAGACATATATAGTCTATCTTAGATAGTTATATTAAGACATATATAGTCTATCTTAGATAGTTATATTAAGACATATATAGTCTATCCAAGATACTTATATTAAGACATATACAGTCTATCTCAGATACTTATATTAAGACATATATAGTCTATCTCAGATACTTATATTAAGACATATATAGTCTATCTTAGATAGTTATATTAAGACATATATAGTCTATCTCAGATAGTTATATTAAGACATATATAGTCTATCTTAGATAGTTATATTAAGACATATATAGTCTATCTCAGATAGTTATATTAAGACATATATAGTCTATCTCAGATACTTATATTAAGACATATATAGTCTATCTCAGATAGTTATATTAAGACATATATAGTCTATCTCAGATAGTTATATTAAGACATATATAGTCTATCCAAGATACTTATATTAAGACATATACAGTCTATCTCAGATACTTATGTTATTAGAACTATTTTTTTTAGATTTAATACAGCAATAAGTTACTAAAATAAATGAGGATCTTGAAGATGGTAGATTATATACATCAGGAAATATTCATAAAAAATAATCTACTTGACAGCATTCAATGGGTACATCAAATCAGTTGACTGGTTAGCCTGGTCAGAGCTATGTCGGTTTTATCTCAATTACCGCTGGCAGCAAATATGTTTCACCCTTGACCCATCTCAGACAGCTCTGTAGGGGACAATATTTTTCACGCTCGACCCACTCTCAGACAGCTAAGAGTGTGACAATATATTCCACCCTCGACCCCATCTCAGACAGCTAAGAGTGTGACAATATATTCCACCCTCGACCCCATCTCAGACAGCTAAGAGGGTGACAATATATTCCACCCTCGACCCCATCTCAGACAGCTAAGAGGGTGACAATATATTCCACCCTCGACCCCATCTCAGACAGCTAAGAGGGTGACAATATATTCCACCCTTGACCCCATCTCAGACAGCTAAGAGAGTGACAATATATTCCACCCTTGACCCCATCTCAGACAGCTAAGAGGGTGACAATATATTCCACCCTCGACCCCATCTCAGACAGCTAAGAGGGTGACAATATATTCCACCCTCGACCCCATCCCAGACAGCTAAGAGAGTGACAATATATTCCACCCTCAACCCATCTCAGACAGCTAAGAGAGTGACAATATATTCCACCCTTGACCCCATCTCAGACAGCTAAGAGAGTGACAATATATTCCACCCTTGACCCCATCTCAGACAGGTAAGAGAGTGACAATATATTCCACCCTCGACCCCATCTCAGACAGCTAAGAGTGTGACAATATATTCCACCCTCGACCCCATCTCAGACAGCTAAGAGGGTGACAATATATTCCACCCTCGACCCCATCTCAGACAGCTAAGAGAGTGACAATATATTCCACCCTCGACCCCATCTCAGACAGCTAAGAGAGTGACAATATATTCCACCCTCGACCCCATCTCAGACAGCTAAGAGGGTGACAATATATTCCACCCTCGACCCCATCTCAGACAGCTAAGAGGGAGACAATATATTCCACCCTCGACCCCATCTCAGACAGCTAAGAGAGTGACAATATATTCCACCCTCGACCCCATCTCAGACAGCTAAGAGAGTGACAATATATTCCACCCTCGACCCCATCTCAGACAGCTAAGAGGGTGACAATATATTCCACCCTCAACCCATCTCAGACAGCTAAGTGGGTGACTGGTCAGAGCTCTGCTGGTTTTATCTCAATTATCCCTGGCAGCAAATACGCTTCGCCCCCAACCCATCTTAGACAGTTATCTGGGTGACTCAAACAACCCTCATAGGCACATTATTCACACAAAAAAACACTAAATCTTCCCAGAAGTCCACCCACAACTGTTCTTAGGTAGTACAAGCAAAGGACACCAACTACAACCTTGAAGACAGCCACCCTCCACCATACCTGTAAGACTATTATGAAAGAAGCAAAGGATGTCTTTGTACACTGTACAGTCTGCAAGCTTTTCCACCTCAGAAATTACAGCAGAGCCTTTAACTAAACACACACTCAAGTCCTTTCTCTCTGGAACTTGTCCCTTCTAGAAGCCACGGTAAACACAAACTCCAGAACTTATTCCTTCTAGAACCTGCACTAAACACACACTCAAGTCCTTTCTCTCTGGAACTTGTCCCTTCTAGAAGCCACGGTAAACACAAACTCCAGAACTTATTCCTTCTAGAACCTGTACTAAACACACACTCAAGTCCTTTCTCACTGGAACTTATCCATCTAAAAATCCCCCACTGCCTAGATTTTCCCTACCTTAACATTGACTGAAAAGTCTTAATGGTTTGGGAGGGACTGCCCAGATTGTAGACTCTGACTCATCTCCTGATTATTATTATTATTATTATTATTATTATTATTATTATCCCATACATGTTGACCCTTGTGTCCAATAAATGAAATCATTATTATTTTTATTGCTGGCCTTGTGCCAATAGTAGAAACAATTATTATTTTTATTATTAATGAACAAAGGCAAAGTTAATCCCGCCGAGGTTAACTTTGCCTTTCATCCTTACGGGGTCGATAAAATAAAGTACCAGTAATACACTGGGTATTTGCTGGCCTTGTGCCAAAAGTAGAAACAATTATTATTAATGAACAAACAGAACCAGTTAAAATTAAAAAATAACTTTTATGACGAATTAAATAATGTCTTGCTATGGGAAAATAGAATGAATCCTTCAAAAGATGACCTTAAGAGGTTTCTTCTAAAAAAAACTTAACATTTTGTCAGAAATGAAAAACAATTGAAACTAAAAACTTAAGTCAAGGGAGGTAACTATTGCAACTAAAATGATGTATCACTGAGAATTATTATGTTTTATAAATTGAACGATTAACAGTCATTTTTGTTTAGTTTATCTACCTAAGTTTTAGGCTCTACAAACTTTAAGATGTTTTATAGTCTTTAGCAGTGATGAAAGGGTTAGATAAAGTAACCATAGATTTATTCATTATCTGCAGTTAGAGAGAACATTACAAGCATACCTCATTTTGTAACTTTTGTTACTGACTTTACACTCTCTGTTTTGATATTTTAATCTTTAGCACACTGAATTATTTTATGAATTGCTTCCCTTGACAATGTATTAAGGGGGAGATTACTCTATCAGTCTAGAGCACCCACCCAGAACGTTAATGTGTTAGCAATCAATAGGAAGAGTTCGTCTTTGTAACTATAATATTAAAATATGATGATTTCATTTTTTTTTTGTATTCATAAAACTATTTCTAAAGCCCCAAAGGATATTATTTATAATTTCAAATCTAGGCACACAGCCAGCAATTTATGGAGGAGAAAGTCGATTGTATCAACCCTATTCAATATATTATTGCACTGAACTACATTATGCACACACAGACACACCATTTTGTTAATCAACCCATTAGCATTTAAACCGGACATATCTGGCCAGAATTCTCTCACCTCTTTCTGTTCAAACCGGCTGTAACCGGCCACTCATCCTTATGTTAAGATATTGTTTTCAAAATAAATAATATCAAAATCTCATAGATTCAATATTATGTGAGATAAAGTGTTTACCATGAAAATACAATAGTATATACAGACCAATGTAAATACTAAAGGGTTAACCATGTTTAATGTTGTCTTGTTTTGTTTGTTGTTGTTTTGTATAGAACAATATGAAAATCAGAACTGAACCAAAAGAGTATAAATGCCGACTATTGAGGAAGAGTTTGGTATTAAAAAGAAACATTTATGACAATAAAGACTAAAAACAATTTTAGATTCCCCTGAATTTAAATAAAAAACGAATTGATAGACAAGGTCCCAGACCTCATTTGTTTACCAAGTTGGGTGGACCTCGTCAAATCAGACCAAAGAAACAATGTTTCCATTGATCTTTCTATTGCTGATACTATCTACCAGTTGTAACTCCTGGCAGAAAGAGCAACGTGAAATAAAGTGTCTTGCTCAAGGACATAACGCATCACTCGGTCTGGGAATCAAACTCACAACCTCATGATTGTGAATCCGATTCTCTAACCACTAAGCCATGTGCTTTCACTTTTAAATATATATTTTTTTTTAGATTAGACACCATAAAATAATATAATTATTGTTAAAATATCTTTACAAACTTATTTCTATTAAACAATAATATTATCAAAAGCATAACAGTTAATGCGTTTGTGTGTGTATGTATGTGTCTGTGTGTGTGTGTGTATGTGTCTCTGTATGTATGTGTATGTGTGTGTGTGTGTGTATGTGTCTCTGTATGTGTGTGTCTGTGTGCTTATACGTATATGTTTTATATAAATTTTTGAAAGCTTATTCAAATTTCATTTGTAAAGTAAAAAAAAAACTCAAAAAACAACAAAAATCTGTAGTTAGACAGTTCACTTAAACAACAAAGTGTAAGAATATATAATGATATTGTATAATCTCAGGAGAATGGCAAACTAGTTGTCTGGCACCATGAACTGCTAAACAAATGGAGATGATTAATGTTGAGATATGCTGGCAGATATATATGTATTATTTTATGCAAAAACATCTCTAAATTTAACCAATTTCCCATACATATACTTTTGTATAAGACCCACTACTATTTTTCATACAAAATGTTTACAATGTACCACACATTTTGAATTGAAATTTTGTAGGCCCAATAGATGAGTTGTATGTTGGGTTTATTTCCATATGATATTTTCATGGAAAAAGGTGCACCTTATACACAAGGTTATTATTAGGGTGTGTACTGTTCCTTTCTTAGATACAGAAATAAAAGCAATTATTAAGTTTCAATAATAATGGTTTCTGATTTAGGCCCAAGGCCAATAAATATGGGGGGAGAGGGAAGTCGATTAAATCGACCCCAGTGTGTTACTGGTACTTTATTTTATCGACCCCATAAGGATGAACGGCAAAGTTAACCTTGGAAGGATTTAAACTCAGAACATAAAGGGTCGTAATTCTGTGCTGTAAAGCATATTGTCTGACGCTCTACTGATTCTGCCAATCCGTTAAGTTTCAATAAGATAGAACATTATATAAGTATTATTTTCTGTTATTCAGGATCCTTATTACTTTTCTTATAAATTCTATAGTGTTTTACTCGAAGGCAGTGTTTTTAGCAGAAATATAATTTTGGATAGTTAATAAAACAAAATATTATAAATTCAACAAAGATAATCACGCAATAAACATGTAAGCAAAAATATATAATCAACGTTGATATATGTATTAAATTTACGAGAGAGTCCCATAAAAAAAAAATGATAAATATGAATGCTTTACTAAAAATTTGTTATTAAACCATATTGAGAAAACAACCATGAAAAGAGGAGGTAAAACTTTGATTACTTCAGATTAAAAATAAAACGATAACAACAATTAAAATAATAACTTGGGTGGTGGGGTTTGAAGTATTTAACTTCTCTAATCAAAAACTTAATTTACAAATCCACTTGGGAGAAATTTAGAAATGGATTTACTATATAATTCAGCCTATTGTGTGACCTATAAAGGGAGATAACACTGTCAAGTAAAAACTATAACATTAAATTGGCAAAGACTTAAATACAACCATATCTACATTGTTCATTTTATAAATACGATCATAGCTCAGACTTGTCAACTCTCTCCGTCCGACAGGGAGGCCTCCCACCCACTTAGGGAGGGGGTGAGAGATGTTTTCTCTTGTTGAAATGGATATAGCTTTTATTATGTAAAAAACTCCACATTTTGCCTCATTTCTCCTCAACCTTTTTATGAACTCTAAGATGATTAGTATGATTAACTTTGCTGAGTAAAACACAGACCTGTCAACTCTTCCCCGTCCGACAGGGAGATCTTCCACCCACTTTGGGGTGGGCGAGAGATGTCTTCTCTTGTGAAAATGGGTATAACTTTCATTATGTAAAATCTCCCCAATTTTGGGACACTTTTTTTCATGGTACTCCCCATTTGGGCTTTTAGAAGTTGGCAGATCTGCATATCTACATTTATTTATATTATTAAATACGACCATAGATCTACATTATTTAAATTATTATACAACCATAGATCTACATTATTTATATCATTAAATACAACCATATATCTATATTTATATTATTAAATCATTCTTGTGGATTGATTTTCTGTTGTTATTTACTCAAAGGTTTATTTACCATCATTTCAAAGTAGTCCTTATTTCTTAAAATAATGATCAAGTTAAAAATCAAAATAGACTTTTTATAAACTGCTACAAAATATAGATGACTAAATGAAAGCTCATTGTTGGTTTGCTAAAATACATTATCTAACTGTACAATTAAACAATTGATATATATTTAAACAAGTAGATAAAAATAAAGAACTTAATTTTTCACTAGTCATTAATTTAAAATAAAGTGTTTAGTAGAGCTTAAGATGAAGTTAAGGTTTTTGTGGAAAGATTACTGAATGAATGGAGATGGAAATGAATGTTGATTACTGATGGATTTGAAGTTGAATAAGAATGATATGAGTAAATAAAAATCTTTGTAGTAGATAGACAAAAATATGACAAATCTCATTCATACTTAGAAAAACATTTATATGACTATTATACCTTCAAGATCTTTTTTCTCTTCCTCTTGAAAAAATTTTTTTTTTGTTTTGTATTTTTACAAATGCACCATCTCGGATCAGATTGATTTTCTTTCATAACTATAAATATATTTTCATTTTAGACCCTCATTTGTACAATGGCAGATAAATGATAACCCTTTTTCTTTTCTTTTTTTTTTGTTCTTTCTTTTCTTTTTTTTTTTTGTTGTTTCGAAGATGACAAAGTTAAAAGACATGTTGCTGTGAACTGACAAGCAAATATAAAAGCAGCTAAAATATTACATCCTCATCTGAAGAATAATGAAATAAATAGTTAGCCATCTAGGCTGTCTGCAACATTAAGGCATCTTCGCAAATTTCTGTTATGAAGCTACCTCAGTCTAGAGAAATTCTTTGCTCGAATATCACAGTCTAAAGAAAAATAGGCTACTTTTCTCTACATAATGTCCATTGGGATTACTCCACCTATAACTAAAATCTCTAACAAATATACATAACCCCAAAATTATACAAAGAAAAAAATAAAGCCTGTCATGAAAAAAGCCTATGCCTTCTGAGGCTTGCACCATCTCATAGGCAGTTGTACCATATCCACTAACAATTAGCTCCATTTTCTCAAAGAGAGAGACAGAAAGAGATATTTGCTACAAGTTAGTGATCAGTATTTTCTTATAACTCTTTTCAATATAACATGTAAATGACAACCTAGAGAGCAATTCTGTCCCCAAACTGATAATCTTCTTTCTTTTTAACAGTGTCATAATCCAGGAGTCTTACATTAGACTATGTACTTGAATTACTAGTAGCAGATATTTCTGTTTCGGCTGAAGATTCTGTAAGTTCCGGTGCACATTGGCCAACCATCTGAGAATTGTATTCAGCTGCCTCCATCCTGAGAATGTGTGGGATTATGCTGTCTATCTGAACACTGCCAGTTAAACCAGAGAAAAATAATTCTTCCATGATACTCGGATTAACTGAACGCAGTGGAGGTAGACGTAAGAGTAATTTTGAGAGTCTATTTTGGTTTTGTGGATGTACTTCTTGGATATGATGTTGTAGTTCTATGTGAGCCTTTTCTTGAAACCTCTCCACTTGCTTGCTTCCTTTGCATGTATTATCTGAGTAAGTGATAAAAAAAAAATTAAAAAATGAAACAACAACATTATTTAACGATTGTAATTATTAGAAGCACAAATATTAAAATTTCAATAAAGTTCTTAAGAGTGTCAATAAACAGTAATGATTTCTAATTTAAGCACAAAATCAACAATTTGGACAGGGGCAGGGATGGGGGTGGGGGTCGATCAAATCAACACCAGTACTTCACTGATATTTTATAATACTGGTCATGATGGCGACATGACAAAAAGCCCCCAGCCCACACTGTCAAGTGGTCATGTAGAAACACGACAAAAAGCCCCCAGCCCACACTGTAAAGTAGTGTTGTAGAAACACAACAAAAAGCCCCCAGCCCACACTGTAAAGTAGTGTTGTAGGAACATGACAAAAAGCATCCAGCCCACACTGTAAAGTAGTGTTGTAGGAGACACTACAAAAAGCCCCCAGCCCACACTGTAAAGTAGTGTTGTAGGAGACACTACAAAAAGCCCCCAGCCCACACTGGTAAATTTCATTTGTAAAGTAAAAAAAAAAAAAAACTCAAAAAACAACAAAAATCTGTAGTTAGACAGTTCACTTAAACAACAAGGTGTAAGAATATATAATTGTTTCTACTATTGGCACAAGGCCAGCAATTACCCAGTACATTACTGGTACTTTATTTTATCAACCCCGTAAGGATGAAAGACAAAGTTAACCTCGGCGGGATTTGAACACAGAATGGCAAGGGCCGTAACTCTATGCGTCAAAGCATGGTGTCCGTCCCTCTACCGATACTGCCAATCCACCACCCTTGGGATTGTGTAAGAATATATAATGATATTGTATAATCTCAGGAGAATGGCAAACTAGTTGTCTGGCACCATGAACTGCTGAATAAATGGAGATGGTTAATGTTTAATGAGATACTCTCTGTCTGAGTTTCAGTGTTTGTTACTGTCATGTAAAATATTACGTTCAGCTAAGTGAGTCTTGTGGCGAGACATTTCTCCAGTTGGTATTCTAATCCAAAATAATTCAAACCACTTTTTTAGGGATCGCTTAGCCTAAGATTGAAGCCTGTTGGTGGGCCAGACAAAAATCCTTCGCAGGCTGCATGTGGCCCGTGGGCGAAGGATGCCGACCCCTAATCTAATATATTCCTTGGTACTAATCACTTCTTCCCCAAATTTCTATCTTTCTTACTTGTTTATACTTTCCCTCCAACTATTAACCTACAGGAATTAAAACATTAATCATACTTTTTTCATCTAGTTTTCCTTATGGTATGGTCCCGTAACTCCTGACAGAGTCATAGCAGTGCTGTAGTGACATATGGCGTTTCATCATCATCATCATCATCATCATCATCATCATCATCATTTCATTTTACGTCCGCTTTTCCCTGCTTGCAAGGGTGGGATGGGAACAGATTCTGGCTTGATTTCTACAGCTGGATGCCCTTCCCAACACCAACCTCATTTACAGTGTGGGCTGGGTGCTTTTTTGCCATGTCACCTCCACGACCACTTTACAGTGGAATGATAGGGACCCCAGTCCCTATCATCTCATTTCTAC
This sequence comes from Eledone cirrhosa, assembly GCA_964016885.1. NCBI lineage: Eukaryota > Metazoa > Mollusca > Cephalopoda > Octopoda > Eledonidae > Eledone > Eledone cirrhosa. Next base: position 25,629,393 of record OZ024758.1, read on the forward strand.
AGCTGAGTAAACTGGAGCAATGTGAAATAAAGTGTCTTGCTCAAGGAAACAACACATCACCTGGTCTGAGAATTGAACTCACAACCTTTCGATTGCAAGGCCAATGCTCTAACCACTAAGCCATGTGCCTCCTTTCTTGGATATTTTAAGCTTGGCAGAGCCCATCCCTCTCCAGGCCTGTGTAGTGCTGATTTCTTCCTGAGAGAGGAAGAATCGAACCCAGTACTTGACTGGTACTTTTTTTTATCAACCTCGAAAGGATGAAAGGCAAAGTTGGCATCAGCGGGATTTGAACTCAGAGAGCAGAGAACTGGAACGAAAGCCATAAAGCATTCTATCTGACGTTCTAATGACTCTCGCCATTTCACCGCCATTTCGCCGCCTATGTTTTCCTTATACCTTGGACCAAAGAGTCTGGATAATACAATGGACACAGCTTTTCCTCTCCATGCTAAATATTTTTCTAAAATCCTGTGGAAAGCATGATAAAATGGTAACAAAATAACAATATGAGAGAAACTGCGATACTAGAAATTGTACTAGAATCAAGAATAATTTATAAAAGATTTCACAATTCCTTTTTCATAACCAATCATTCAAAACACTGGAGTATTGAGTACTTAAGTGAAGGTGTGTGGCTTAGTGGTTAGTGGGTTAGATTCGCAATCGTGAGGTTGTGAGTTCAATCCTCGGACCAGGTGATGTGCTGTGTCCTTGAGCAAGACATTTTTATTTCACATTGCCCCTTCTGTCAGGAGTTGACTGGTATATGATATCAGCAATGGAAAGATAAATGGAAACGTTTCCTTGGTCTGATTTGACGAGGTCCACCCCACTCAGCAAGCAAATGAGGTCGGGGATCGTCATCATCATCATCATCATCATCATCATCATCATTTTATGTCCGCTTTTCCCTGCTTGCAAGAGGGGGACAGGTCCTTTTCAGCACAACATCTCTCCATTCATCATGGTCCTTCGTCACCTCCTCTGTGAGCTTTACCGATCTGAGGTCTGCTCTCACCACCTCCGCCCATGATTATCGTAGTCTTCCTCTACCACGTCTTCCTTCCACTGGGATTTCTTGGCATTTCTTTACCCAGCGGTCATCCTCCATGCACATCACATGTCCATACCAACGCAGTCTTCTCTCCCGCACACTACAGTTTATCCCTCTTATACACAGTTTCTCTTTCAACTCCTGTCGATCAAAATGAAGTACAATAGCACAATTTCAAATATCTACAAGACCTGTGCAATAGTTTACATAGGTAGGCTGAAAGGTTCATAGGCTAACTATGAAGTAGTGATGCTAGTGCTGTGAAATCTTGCATGCATTAATTTTAACTCTTTGTTAAATGCCTTTGTATTGTTTCTTTCCAGGGACTATGTTGAAAAATAAACCTCATTTGCACATTCCATGAGAGTATCTTGGTCAGCTATGAACTTTTCAGTCAACCCTCTAAGTTGAAATTATTATTTCAGATTCCACTAGGGCGGTGGATTGGCAGCATAGAGTTATGACCCTTTATGATCTGAGTTCAAATCCTGCCGAGGTTAGCTTTGCCTTTCATCCTTACGGGGTCGATAAAATAAAGTACCAGTCACACACTGGGGTCGATTTAATCGACTTTCCCCTCCCCCAAATTACTGGCCTTGTACCTATACTAGAAATTATTATTTCAGATTCCACTCTACCAAATATGAAAGGGATTTAATGAAAAAAGGGATAAGGGTTCAATTTTCTTCTTTTTTATAAAATTTGACGTTCAGAAGACTTTGGTTTCGATTATGAGTACCCTAGTTTTTCAATCAATGGGACAGCCTACTTGAACTTATATAAGTGGCCGAGCATTCCACATACATGAGTACTGAACTTTTCAGTCGACCCTTGTATATTGAATAAATTAGCATGAATTAAATGAGATAGATTGTACACTGTCTCTATCTAGGGCAGGTATAATTCCAGAGATGGAGGCACATGGCGTAGTGGTTAGAGCATTGGCCTTGCAATCGAAAGGTTGTGAGTTCAATTCTCAGACCGGGTGATGTGTTGTTTCCTTGAGCAAGACACTTTATTTCACATTGCTCCAGTTTACTCAGCTGTAGAAATGAGATGATAGGGACTGGGGACCCTATCATTCCACTGCAAAGTGGTCGTGGAGGTGTCACGGCAAAAAGCACCCAGCACTCACTGTAAATGAGGTTGGTGTTAGGAAGGGCATCCAGCTGTAGAAATCAAGCCAGAATCAGTTCCTGTCCCACCCTTGCAAGCAGGGAAAAGCGGACGTATGATGATGATGATCCATGGACGAGTTCTCTCCAGCGGTCTCTGTCCATCATCACCGCCATATCTTGCATCTCCCAGAGACCAGTGTCGGTCCTTAGAGCATCAACATATGTCATCCTCGGTCTCCCTCTTCTACTGTGTCCATGTAGCGACTCCCACTGGAGCACTGAATGCAGTGTCAACTCTGAATGTCGGTGAGCATGTCCAGCTTCTAGTGTGTCCATGTAGAGGCTCCCACTGGAGCACTGAATGCAGTGTCAACTCTGAATGTCGGTGAGCATGTCCAGCTTCTAGTGTGTCCATATAGGCTCTCCCACAGGAGCACTGAATGCAGTGTCAACTCTGAATGTCGGTGAGCATGTCCAGCTTCTAGTGTGTCCATATAGGCTCTCCCACAGGAGCACTGAATGCAGTGTCAACTCTGAATGTCGGTGAGCATGTCCAGCTTCTAGTGTGTCCATGTAGGGGCTCCCACTGGAGCACTGAATGCAGTGTCAACTCTGAATGTCGGTGAGCATGTCCAGCTTCCACTGTGTCCTTATAGGGGCTCCCACAGGAGCACTGAATGCAGTGTCAACTCTGAATGTCGGTGAGCATGTCCAGCTTCTAGTGTGTCCATGTACGGGCTCCCACAGGAGCACTGAGTGCAGTGTCAACTCTAAATGTCGGTGAGCATGTCCAGCTAACCTCTGTGGGGAACTATTTAATGCTTATTAACAAAGATATTAATTAATACCATTAAATATTTAAGAATTATAACAGAAATGATGTAACATATATATAAAATAAAAGGTTTGACTGACCAGGACAAAATAATGTCATGGCTTTTAAATAAGCATATTCTGTACTGTTAACTTGAAGATTCTCCATTGTGTGAACATAACTCTGTAGTTTAATTATGTGTTCTGTGACCAGCTTGGCTCGTTCACTGTTGTTTTTATCTGAAAAATTGTGTAAAAAATAAAAATGAAAATGGATCAGGCAGATTATAGATTATTCTGAAACTAATATAGTTTGGATACATATAAAAATGAGATAACTCATCGCTAGAACAGCCATTAAAACAGCTAAATACTGTCAAAGACAGCAATGGGCAACAATGCCTCAGATGAGAGAGACCACTGGTCAGTGGTTAACAAAGAAACACTCCACAAGATGGATGACAGGCAAATGAAATATAGAAAAGATTGAAACAGGAGTATTTGCTAACACACTTCTCCTCCTCTTTCAATCTTTTCTATATTTCATCTGCCTGTCACCCACCTTATAGATTGTCTCTCTGTTGACCACTGACCACTGGTCTCTGTCCTCTGAGGCATTTTTACCCATCACTGTCTTTTCTATGGATTTCTCCCATAATTCCACATCCCGTAACTCCTGATGGACTTATAGGGGGACTGTAGTGGCATTTCTTGGCCATTTTAAGCCTGGTGGAGTCCATTCCTCTCTACGTCTAACCAAGTAGATTTAAATAATAATAATAATGAAATTATTGTGTACAGTGCTCAGGTGCACTACAACTCATCAAAGGTGCATGTATAGTACATAGAATAATGTACAAATGTCAGGAAAATGAACAGTGTATGAGTCATGATATAATAATAACAGAGAAAGATAGAAAATGAGAGATAGGAAGCAAGAAATAGATATAGAGGAAGAATCGACCCCAGTACTAGACTGGCACTTTTTTTTAATCAACCTCGAAAGGATGAAAGGCAAAGTTGACTTTAGCAGGATTTGAACTGAGAGAGCAGAGAACCGGAATACTACAGAGTTACCTAACAACTCTGCCTTTCTGTCTATAGAGACACAGAGCAATATATTGCTTAAAGTCTGACTCATCAAGCTGGTGCTTATCTCAGTTTCATGGCATGAAGTGACTGAGAGTACAAGACTTTCCTCTGGGACAGGACGCCAGTTCACCACAGGGTTAAACACCCGGCTACTGCTGGAACTCATTTTCAGCTGAGTATACTGGAACAATGTGAAATGAAGTGTTTTGCTCAAGAACACAACTGACAACTGACAACCCGGCCCAGGAACTGACCCCACGAAATTATGATTATAAGTGGAGGCACATGGCTTAGTGGTTAGAGCATTGGGCTTGCAATTGAAATGTTGTGAGTTCAATTCTCAGACCGGGTGATGTGTTGTTTCCTTGAGCAAGACACTTTATTTCACATTGCTCCAGTTTACTCAGCTGTAGAAATGAGATGATAGGGACTGGGGTCCCTATCATTCCACTGCAAAGTGGTCGTGGAGGTGCCATGACAAAAAGCACCCAGCACTCACTGTAAATGAGGTTGGTGTTAGGAAGGGCATCCAGCTGTAGAAATCAAGCCAGAATCAGTTCCCGTCCCACCCTTGCAAGCAGGGAAAAGAATCAGTTCCTGTATGAGCAAGACAAGGTCAGCCGACCGGACACTGCCCACAACAGGACAACCCGACTAACCCATGTTAGCATGGAAGAACAGACGTAAAACGGCGGTGATGATGATGATTATAAGTCCAACACCCTTACCACTAAGCCATGCACCTCTACAGTATGTTGTTGCACTAACTAAACTAATTTATATCAACAGATGACAGTAATGACAGCATTAACAGTGACAATAGTTCTACGACATTGTTCTTCCAGGCAAGATCGTTCACTATATACAATGTCATTATGTCTGGAAGTTGAACACTTAAAAAAATACATCTTATTCATAGCAAGCATATGAATAAACTTTACTTTAAATTTGACTTCTGCAACTCTTCATTCTTGTTTCATAATAAATACCAAATTATCCTTTATCCATTTGGTAATGAACTACACAGAAAGAATAAACACTTTTTTTTAAAATATTTTATTGACTATTGCAGTCTACCTTATGCTGAGTTCTTTACCTCACATAATATCGAATCTATCAGATTCTGATAGATTCGATATTATGATATTCAGATTTTGATATTATTTATTTTGCAAACAATACCTTAACATCAGTATGAGCTGCCAGTTACAGCCAGTTTGAACAGAAAGAGGTGAGAGAATTCTGGCTGGATATGGCTGGTTACAGCCAGTTTGAACAGAAAGAGGTGAGAGAATTCTGGCTGGATACGGCTGGTTACAGCCAGTTTGAACAGAAAGAGGCGAGAGAATTCTGGCTGGATTTGACCGGTTACAGCCAGTTTGAACAGAAAGAGGTGAGAGAATTCTGGCTGGATTTGGTTGGTTACAGCCAGTTTGAACAGAAAGAGGTGAGAGAATTCTGGCTGGATTTGGCCGGTTACAGCCAGTTTGAACAGAAAGAGGTGAGAGAATTCTGGCTGGATTTGGCCGGTTACAGCCAGTTTGAACAGAAAGAGGTGAGAGAATTCTGGCTGGATTTGGCCGGTTACAGCCAGTTTGAACAGAAAGAGGTGAGAGAATTCTGGCTGGGTTTGGCCGGTTTAAATGCTAAAGGGTTAAATAAATATGATGTTGAAAATTAATAAAACAAAATGAAACAAAACTGAAAACAAAACAAAAATATTTCTTTGAATATTTACCAAATGACAATGGAGACTGTAGATGATTTAGGATAGCTCCGAGTATTGTGGACAAATACATGGCTTGGGAACATTGAGCAAGACCAAGTACAAACATTTCACACCAGCAACTCCGTACAAGAAGCATTTGAGTATCTGCACTGAAAAATTTATATAATAAAAATAGAGTATTTCTAAATCAATTTCAAAATCTGTATACTGTTATCCAGGGTGGATAAACTTTCATAGAAACCATTATTACATAAATAATTTTATATCAATATATATATATATATATACATAAATAAATTACAAAATAAAATTTGTTTTCGCTCTTAACATAATAGATACCTAAATGTATTCATGAGTGAATAATAATAATATCATATTATTAATACTATTAGTTCGACACTGTAAATGTGGTTGGTGTTAGGAAGGGCATCCAGCCGTAGAAAACCCGCCAGACAGTCCTATGCGAGCAAGACAACCACTCTTGCCTCAAGTGGGAAAACTCCCGTCCAAACCCATGCAAGCGTGGAATATGGACGTTAAACTATGATGATGATGATGATGATGATGATGTAATTAATATTCAGTTTGTTTGCAAGTAAACAGCCTCATAAAACACCATGTGGTAGCTGAGAGAAGACAATTGACAATAGTTTCAGAGTATGTTGCTCCTTGTCAAGCTTGTGTATTCTCCTCGCTTGCTCCTGTTGGAACTGCTGAGAATACATAGTATTCTCAAATGTATACATTGGCTGATTAGCCTCATTTGCATACTGAGCGACTTTACAGCCGGCTTTGCCGAAAAATAAGAATAAAATTTGTTTCCTGAGGCCGTTTACTTGTAAACAAATCGAATATTAATAATATTATTAATATTCACTCACGAATAACATTACAAAATTCTCTTCTTTCAGAATAACATTACAAATATAATGTTGTTGATAAACACAAATAGAAACACATATAACAAATACAACCAACCATCGCCAGGAACCTCACAAACAAAACAACAAAACACAAGGCCAGAGAGAGAGAGAGAAAGAAAAAATAAGAGAGAAGAAAAAGAAAAAAAGGAAAGGAGGAAGCAAAAATAAAACAAAAACGACCCTCAATTCACCACCAAGTACAACAATTGGCCACCCATCATAGGGTCAACAGAACACTTTGAAGCAAACCAACTCACTGGCAACATTACCACAAGTGATGGCGAGGCTAAGACACTGAAACAACCAGGCACCCTTCAAAATGTAACTTATTACAAAAAGAAGTTTTAAAACAGTTAGTTAAGGGTGAAATTAATTTCTAGTGATCTTTCATTGAATGACTCCAAATGAAAATCATAGTAAACAAAAACAAAACAAAAAATGATTGGCCCTTTATTTTTTTAGTCTGGAAAGAGGGCACTGCTGATGACCCTTTTCAGGACATCTGGGACTGGTACGAGAGAAGGAGCAAGTTATCTTTAAACTAGAGACCAAACCTAAATACTTGCAGCAGAGAGGACTCTGTAATAGCACCCAAGCACAAAATAGTGACGATTAAATAAAGTTTCTATATGTCAGCATCAGTAAAAATCATGTCATCTGGAGCTGTAGGTAGTTTCACATGTGATAATTGTTTCTACTATTGGCACAAGGCCAGCAATTACCCAGTGCATTACTGGTACTTTATTTTATCGACCCCGTAAGGATGAAAGGCAAAGTTAACCTCGGCGGGATTTGAACTCAGAATGGCAAGGGCCGTAACTCTATACGTCAAAGCATGGCGTCTGACCCTCTGCCGATACTGCGAATCCAGGTTATAAATGTACTAAAACACTCACAAAGAGCATTAATGGCACATTCACCCAAATGCTGAGAAAGGTCCAGAAGAAATCCTGCAGGACACACATAGCAAAGAAATTGCTATACAGCCCATGCCTTCACCTTTCTCACATCATAAGGTGAAGCAGGCTTGCATTAGATGGACATGTGAAACATCACAATAAACCTGCTGGCAGAGTCCTTTTCTGGAAAACTGATCTGTGCAGATGAGTTGTGAGACCAACCACAGTGCTGAAGGATGTTCTTGAAGATGACACCGGATGACACGGGATGACACCGGGTTGGATGCAGGGGAAATTCAAACAGCAATGCTAGACAGGTTGAGCTGGAGGAGGAGCTTCGCCATGACACCAGCAACGGATGTATAGAAGAAGAAGATAAATGTACTCACTAGTGTTAGGTAAGGAAAGAATGTTAATCGAAACTAAAAACATGACTACTGCCTTTGTAGTTGTAGAAATCAGTATTCTGGAGGGAAAGCAATGAAGTTAACAAGCCAAGAAGCTCTAATAATATCTTACTGTGTAAAGAGCACAGAATTTTAAATGAGGCTACAGCAGTGGAGACTTCCGGCATTCTTGGCCCCTGGACTACATCCCTGATCACTGTTATTGGAGTGGAACTGGTGCCCAACAGGCACAAGCTCCATGAGGTGGAGTGGCTGTTCCAGCATGTCTCCTTCACAATCCACTGAGGCCGATGTCTTCTCCATCCTGTCAACCAGGACCACGAGGTGGACAATATATTCGGGCAGGAGTAGGGTAGCAGTCTTCAGATGAAAGGGTTAATAATGCTGACACACACACTCACTCATACACAATAATATATAGTTCAAGATTTATACAATTCAATTTAATCTAGCTGTAGATAGATTTTTCAGCAATAGACAATTAATTAAAAACAAAGATAGTTAAGTACTTTGCATTAACTGTCGACTTTACAACTGATATAAGTAGAACTGTTCAACTATAATTGTTAAAGAAAGATAGGCTGAGCTTATTTCTTAGGTTTTATAAAGTAAATAAGAAAGCATTAAAATGTTAAAATGAGAATATATTTTTGTTGGTTTGAACAGTAATCTCTTTAGTATTTACATTACTCTATATATATTATGGTATTTTTGAGATAAAGGCTTTATCTTAAATAATTATCTCACATAATATCGAATCTATGAGATTTTGATGTATATTTTGAGAACAATACCTTAATGTCAATATGAACGGTCAGTTACGGCCAGTTTGAACAGAAAGAGGTGAGAGAATTCTGGCCAGATATGGCCGGTGTAAATGCTAAATTGTTAACATGTTCAAATGAGAGTATATTTTTGTTGGGTTTGAACAGTAATTTCTAGAGTTACTGGATGGATAACTAATTTAACTGAATGGATAGAAACTTACTTGAGAAGCTGGAAAGCTGGTATTGAGCGCACCCAGTGCATCGAGAGAAACAGCAGTCGTGAAGCACTTTCGCAGATATATTGGACATTCAAATAGGCAGGCATCGGTGATGGCGTATTAAGGTTAAAAAGGAAGTTTGTTGCAGAAAGAAGATTGCCTGAGAAGAAAAGAAGAGTTTACCAATTATTTCTGTTGTACTTTTGTTAAAATTCTCAAGTTAATGTTCAGTAGGTTTATTGGTCTAATACAGTGGTTCCCAAAGTGGATTCCGCAAAGGAGTGTCTGGGGTTCCATGTAAAAAGGTAGAGGAGTATATTTATATTACAACCATACAACAGTATTAGACTTTAGGGTTCTCCCAAAAGTTTCTGAACCAAAAAGGGTTCCCCATTTGAAAAAGTTATGGAAACCCTGGTCTAATATATTCAATTATCTCCTCTTAGTTGATATCCTTTCTCAATAACATGAATAGAGGTGCTGGCCAAGTGGTAAGGATGTTGGAGATATGATAATAATGTTGTGGGTTTGATTCCTTGACTGGGTTGTGTGTTGTGTTCTTGTGTAAAACACTTCATTTCACGTAGCTCCAGTATCATCATCATCTTCGTTTAACCTCCATCTTCCACACTAGCATGGGTTAGACGGGAGTTGTCCCACTTGAGGCAAGGTTGGTCGGGTGCCCGTGTCTCGCTCATATAGGACTATCTGACAGGTTTTCTACGGCTGGATGCCCTTCCTAAAATACTTAGCTAAAATGAGAACCAGCAATAACTGGGTGTTTAACCCTGTAATGAACTGGCGTCCTGTCCAGGGGGAAGTCTTGTACTCTCAGTCGCTTCATGCCATGGAAACTGGGAGAAATACTGGCCTGATGAGCTTCAGAGTTCGAGACAGACTTTTCAATAACCTGACCATTCTAGTCTTGAAAAAATAAATAGAGAGTCTTTTGTGGCTCACCATGACCACCGCTCATGAATTATTGTTTAATTAAGAATTGTCACCTGGTCTCTAAACAATTTCCATGAAAATACTGACAATCTTGTGAGAGGACACTGCAGAAGCCTGTTGTGTACATGTGTGTGTGTGTGTGTACATGTGTGTGAGTGTGTACATGTGTGTGTGTGTGTGTTTGAGTGAGTGAGATTTGAACTCAGAAAGCAGAGCCAAAACGAATACCGCAAAGCATTCTATCCAATACTCTAACAACTCTGTCAATTCGTCGCCTTAATAAACAGATTACATGTAGTCAAAACTAAAAGATATCAGTATAAAGTGCTCATGTGCAGAGAAGCTATAAAAATGGCTTATAAAATAGTGTGAAGATCCTTAAAAGAAGCAAAAAAGAAGTTGCCATTGGTCGCTATGAGGAATGGAACTCCATATCTTCCAGATACCGGTTTTTAACGGTCTTCGCCCTATTTTATAAGTTATATTTATAGCATCTCTGTACTTGAACATTTCATCCTTTATATATATATTTTGTTGTTGTTCCTATTTGTTGCTGTGCTGATAAGCGTTTTGGCATTGATACACTGGTTGGATGCCCTTCCTAACACCAGAGCCACTTTACAGCATGGTGTTAGGAAGGGCATCCAACCAGTGTATCATATGTATATATATATATATTATTATAAATGTAAGCTATCGCCGTATTTTGACTAAAGAAATTAAAGAAATTATTTAGCCTGATAGTGGGGTTAAGAACCCTCGGAGAAATGGAAAAAGATGAGTAGCACAGTGGTCTGGATAACCAAAGATGTGGGTTCGACTCCCATGTACGTCAATACTCATCTTTTTCCATTTCTCTGAGGGTTCTTAACCCCACTATCAGGCTAAATAATTTCTTTAATTTCTTTAGTCAAAATACGGCGATAGCTTACATTTCTAATAATTTCAAATCAACTCGCTGTTTCGAAAATATTCTTACACATATATATATATATATATATATATATATATATATATATCCAAAATTAAATTAAGGGTGTCATGTCCGAGAGAGATACGCCATATCCACTGTAGAATATGCTCAAAGATTCCAACGAATAGATCCAAGCATTTTATATCAACTACAAATCGATTGACAGATATATATATCTACAATAAACACATGAAACAATCACAGGGGATAATTTGTAAAGTGTGTAAGCACACATAGCTAGGTAGGTAACTAATTGTTGAAAATCCGGGATTTAACTACTGTGATTTACCAATTAATGGTGAAACATTTTTTTTAATGAAAGATTTTTTTTTAAAGGAAGATTAATCATTTTAAAAGGTATCTACATTTGAAGTTCTAGTTAAACTTTAATTAGTTACCTACCTAGCTGTGTGTGCTTACACACTTTACAAATTATTCCCTGTGTGTTTCATATGTTTATTTTAGAGGTGAGACCAGAGCCAATGAGGGTTATCCTAGGCGTGGTTATTGCTAGTTGAAAACTATTTTAGATATATATATATGTCAATCAATTTCTAGTTGATATATATATATATATATATCTGATATATATATATATATATCTGATATATATATCATCATCATCATCATCATCATCAGGTTTAGCGTCCGTGTTCCACGCTTGCATGGGTTTGGACGGGGGTTTTCCCACTTGAGGCAAGAGTGGTTGTCTTGCTCGCATAGGACTGTCTGGCGGGTTTTCTACAGCTGGATGCCCTTCCTAACACCAACCACATTTACAGTGTGGGGCTGGGAGGTTTTTACCGTGTTGCCTACACGGCCACATTACAGCGTGGACTGTCTGGCGGGTTTTCTACAGCTGGATGCCCTTCCTAACACCAACCACATTTACAGTGTGGGGCTGGGAGGTTTTTACCGTGTTGCCTACACGGCCACATTTACAGCGTGGACTGTGTGTTTTTTGTCGTGACACCTACACGATCTCATTTGTTTCGGCCTGGATGTTGTGGGACCAACATAACTGTATGTTGAAAGGGGCGGTGTGGATGGGGTGGAGGTGGTGGGACGGGGGGGTGTTTTGATAGAGATGCCTACTGACTGTAGTAGGTTTTTACTTTGTATTTAGGTAAGGCGGGTCTTCTCTATTACTGAGTACCGCCAAAGGTCTCGGTCCAGTGACATTGTCTTGGAGAGGTGTAAGCGTGTGAGGTCGGAATTTATCAGCTCATCCCATGTTTTTCTGGGTCTGCCTACTCCGTGGCTACCGTCTATCTTTATTGCCCTGCACTTTGTTATACAGCTGTCGTCTTTCATGCGCATCACGTGACCGTACCAACGTAGCCTTCTCTCGAGTAAACAACATCTGATCCCTCTTATTTCTAATTTTTTCCTTAGTTCGTTTATGCTTTGCCGTTCACGTATATTACTATTGCACATCCAGCGGAGCATGCAAGCTTCGTTCCTCTCTAGTCTGCGTATATCCTCTGCACACAATGCCCAGGTCTCACTGCCATGCAGCATTGCTGTTCGTATGCAGGCATCGTATAACCTGCCTTTCATTTTTAGGGAGAACCCTCTAGCGGCTAATAGTGGTATAAGCTCTCTGAACTTTTTCCATCCAGTTCTGATCTGATATATATATATATATATCTGATATATATATATCTGATATATATATATATATATCTGATAGGGTGTGGTAAAATACCAGGTGGACTCTAACCCGTCAGAGTACTCAATACTTGGGGTAGTAGAGTAGGTAATACCTGTCAAAACAGCTGGAGCTCAGCCGTCAGGGTCCTAAATCCTTTCATATATATATACAAAGGTAAGGTATTGTCGAGACAAATGTATCTACATTGTATTTGTATGAATTATACAGCTACAATGACATACGAAGATCTGAGAGGAAATATGTTATTCTTACCATCCATATATATACATACATACATATACACATATATATATATACATACACACATATATACATATATATATACATACATACATACACACACTGGCTTAGTGGTTAGAGCATTGGCCTTGCAATCGAAAGGTTGTGAGTTCAATTCTCAGACCGGGTGATGTGTTGTTTCCTTGAGCAAGACACTTTATTTCACATTGCTCCAGTTTACTCAGCTGTAGAAATGAGATGATAGGGACTGGGGTCCCTATCATTCCACTGCAAAGTGGTCGTGGAGGTGCCACGGGAAAAAAGCACCCAGCACTCACTGTAAATGAGGTTGGTGTTAGGAAGGGCATCCAGCTGTAGAAATCAAGCCAGAATCAGTTCCCATCCCACCCTTGCAAGCATGGATAAAGCGGACGTAAAATGAAATGATGATGATGACGACACACACACATATATATATATATACATAGATGCACTGCCAAAGAAAAGTTGGATAGAAGCTAAAGAACTTATGTAGATGGTAACATTTTGATTATTGGAGTTTAGTGAGATATTCCAGATACAAGTAGGTGTACATTATAGTCCTCGAAAAACATGAGCGGAGATGGTGAGAGCAGACCTCAGATCGCTGAAACTCACTGAGGAGATGACGAAGGACCGTGGCAAATGGAGAGATGCTGTGCTGAATAGGACCCGTCCAACCCTTGCAAGCAGGGAAAAGCAGACGTAAAATGATGATGATGAATAGCAAGTAAAAAGACGTACTTAAGAATGGTAAGATTCCAAGATTTCATAATTCTATATAGCATTATTTCATGAGTGAAAAACAGAATGGCAATGCCACATATTCTCGGTCCTTAAAAGTCAAAAATTCGGCTTTGTACATTGTTTGTGAAAATAGATCTGTTTTAATGAATGGAATTTATAGTACATTCTTACCTTCTATTTCTAAAACTGGTTCCTCTGACTCTGCGTTCTCTGCCTGGAATATAAAGAAATTACAGTGTATACATCATTATTTAACATCTGGGCGGTGGGTTGGCAGTATCGGTAGAGGGTCAGATGCCGTGCTTTGCAGCATAGAGTTACGGCCCTTTATGGTCTGAGTTCAAATCCTGTCGGGGTTAACTTTGCCGTTCATCCTTACGGGGGTCGATAAAATAAAGTACCAGTAATACACTGGGGTAATAGCTGTAGAAACAATTATTTAACATCTGTTTTCCCTGTGTGTAACAAAGAAAACTGTGCTGGTACAGACATGTAATGGTTCCTGATATAAGCACAGGGTCAACAATGTGGGCAGGAGGTAAGTCACTTAAATTGACCCCAGTGCATTACTGGTACTTTATTTTATCGACCCCGTAAGGATGAAAGGCAAAGCTAACCTCAGCTGGATTTAAACTCAGAACGTAAAGGGACGTAACTCTATGCTGCAAAGCATGTCCGATGCTCTACCAATTCTTCCAATCCAGGCACAGGGCCAGCGATTTAGGAAGAGAGGAAAGTAGATTAAATCAACCCCAATACTTGACTGGTATTTTATTTTATTGATACCCTCCCTCTCCCCGGAAGGATGAAAGGTAAAGTTGACCTCGGCGGGGTTTGAACTCACAGTGTAAAGGGTCATAACTCTATGTCGCAAAGCATGTTGTTCGACGCTCTACCGATACAGTCAATCAGTCGCCATGACATAGACATATTATACATATAACGACAGTTGGGTAAAGATGATCCAGGAGCTCAAAGTGGAAGAAAGATGTAGAAGGGGAAGACCAAGGAAGACAAGTACGGAAGTGATGGAAGCTGACTTCAGGATGCTTGAACCTCCCAAACAGATGCAAAAAAAAAGAACAAAACTTGAGACACCTGAGGAGGACCTGTCCAACCCATGCAAGCATGGACAAGAAGATATGAAAATTATGATATTAACCCTTTCATGATTGCATTTTTAATGAAATACACTCTATGTTAATTAATTAATGAAAAATTTTGAAGAATTTACTAAAATTATTGATTATTTCATTACTAATATATTAACTTTAATTAAAAATATATAGTAATTTTCATATAAAATTATGTTGGAAGATTTTAATTTAAATTGGAAACCATTAACCTTTAAAATGACCCCAGTGTATTACTGGTACTTTATTTTATCGACCCTGAAAGGATGAAAGGCAAAGTTAACCTCGGCGGGATTTAAACACAGGATGTAAAAGGACGTAAGTCTGTGCTGCAGTTGCTGTGTTGACTGCCGTGTATATTTTACACAGCTACAGTTGCTGTGTTGACTGCAGTGTATATTTTACACAGCTACAGTTGCAGTGTTGACTGCTGTGTATATTTTACACAGCTACAGTTACTGTGTTGACTGCAGTGCATCTTTTACACAGCTACAGTTGCTGTGTTGATTGCTGTGTATATTTTACACAGCTACAGTTGCTGTGTTGACTGCTGTGTATATTTTACACAGCTACAGTTGCTGTGTTGATTGCCGCGTATATTTTACACAGCTACAGTTGCTGTGTTGACTGCCATATATATTTTACACAGCTACAGTTGCTGTGTTGACTGCCATGTATATTTTACACAGCTACAGTTACTGTGTTGACTGCTGTGTATATTTTACACAGCTACAGTTGCTGTGTTGGCTGCCATGTATATTTTACACAGCTACAGTTGCTGTGTTGACTGCCGTGTATATTTTACACAGCTACAGTTTCTGTGTTGACTGCCATGTATATTTTACACAGCTACAGTTACTGTGTTGACTGCCGTGTATATTTTACACAGCTACAGTTGCTGTGTTGACTGCCATGTATATTTTACACAGCTACAGTTACTGTGTTGACTGCCATGTATATTTTACACAGCTACAGTTGCTGTGTTGACTGCCGTGTATATTTTACACAGCTACAGTTGCTGTGCTGGTTTTTTTTTTTTCAGTAAAATGATTATTTTTTTAAAGAAGAATTTATTAACAACATATATCTGAATAATTGACAAATGTCACATCAATAAACTAGTAACCCCATCTAGCTTTGAAAGTAGGAACTGTTGGAAAAGAGTTGGTAACTTTGAAATTGTGAACTGTTGGAAAGGAGTTCATAGCTTTGAAGTTATGAACTGTTGGTAGCAAGTTCATAACTTTGAAGTTATGAACTGTTGGAAAGGAGTTCATAACTTTGAAGTTATGAACTGTTGGAAAGGAGTTCATAACTTTGAAGTTATGAACTGTTGGAAAGGAGTTCATAACTTTGAAGTTATGAACTGTTGGAAAGGAGTTCATAACTTTGAAGTTATGAATTGTTGGAAACAAGTTCATAACTTTGAAGTTATGAATTGTTGGAAACAAGTTCATAACTTTGAAGTTATGAACTGTTGGAAAGGAGTTCATAACTTTGAAGTTATGAACTGTTGGAAAGGAGTTCATAACTTTGAAGTTATGAACTGTTGGAAAGGAGTTCATAACTTTGAAGTTATGAACTGTTGGAAAGGAGTTCATAACTTTGAAGCTATGAACTGTTGGAAACGAGTTCATAACTTTGAAGTTATGAACTGTTGGAAAGGAGTTCATAACTTTGAAGTTATGAACTGTTGGAAAGGAGTTCATAACTTTGAAGTTATGAACTGTTGGAAAGGAGTTCATAACTTTGAAGCTATGAACTGTTGGAAAGGAGTTCATAACTTTGAAGTTATGAACTGTTGGAAAAGAGTCGAAACATGTTAGGACGAGATATCTCATCCGTGGCACTGGAATGTATACATGTTACGAGTTAGCTTGTCTACGGCACTGAAGAGGTTAAATTGGGTGGTTTTATTTCATAGAACCAGAGCTGGTTTTGGCCAGATTGGTAACAAAAGGGTTAAATAACACTCACCTGTGATAAGCCTGTTTGGGTTTCTTGGCTTTGTGATTGTGGATGGTTGACTGCTCGGGCAAGTGTATCAAAGGCTTTCACTACAGAATCAGCACTTTCTCCTGGGGATGAAACATGCCCGTTACTATTACTGCTGCTGATGGCAACAGTAGAGGTCCCAGAACTATTTGGATCTGTTGATTCTTGGGCACCATTTTTTCCCATAGCAGCCAATGTTGTAACTACACTAGCAAGAGTACTCAGATCTGAAATAAGATTGGCAGCTGAGAAATGAGGAAATAAGCAACTTATCAGAAACCCAGAGAGAAAAGGACAGAAAGATAATTGGGCTAAAAATAAAGAAAAAAATAATAACATACATTCATACTCAAAAACACATGTGTATACATATATATGTGTGTGTGTGTACATATATATATATATATATATAAAACAAAGGAAATGTGGCAAGGAACCAGGTGGACCATAACGCACCAAAGTACTCAATACTTAGGGTAGTAGAGTGGGTAATAGGAACCAATATATATATATATGGTTCCTATATATATATATATATATATATATATATATATATATATAGTGGTTTCTTATATAGGCACAAGGCAAGCAATTTTGGGGGAGGGGAAAGTCGATTAAATTGACCCTAGTGCGTGACTGGTACTTTATTTTATCGACCCCCGTAAGGACGAAAGGCAAAGTTAACCTTGGCGGGATTTGAACTAAGATCGTAAAGGGCCATAACTCTATGCTGCAAAGCATGGCGTCCGACCCTCTACCGATACTGCCAATCCACCACCCTTATATATATATATATATATATATATATATATATATAGTAATAATAATAAATATGAAGACTAAAATCCGAAGAGGGCTTGATAAGGATAATATCATCATCATCATTCTGAGGTTACTGTAGAAAAGAAACAGGAGAATGTATTCATCATCATCATCATCATCATCATTTTACGTCTGCTTTTCCCTGCTTGCAAGGGTGGGACGGGAACTGATTCTGGCTTGATTTCTACAGCTGGATGCCCTTCCTAACACCAACCTCATTTACAGTGAGTGCTGGGTGCTTTTTTGCTGTGGCACCTCCACGACCACTTTGCAGTGGAATGATAGGGACCCCAGTCCCTATCATCTCATTTCTACAGCTGAGTAAACTGGAGCAATGTGAAATAAAGTGTCTTGCTCAAGGAAACAACACATCACCCGGTCTGAGAATTGAACTCACAACCTTTCGATTGCAAGGCCAATACTCTAACCACTAACCACTATATATATATATGTAAAAGTTCTATTTAAATTGTTGGGATACAACAAGCAAATATTTTTATAACTGATATAAAGCACTCAAGAAATAATTGGAGTAAAAATACGATATTAACAAATGGAAACCCAACGGCTTATTTAAAAATATCCAATACTAACTTACCTAATAGTATAATTAAAGATATAACTCCACATCCGGGAGCTTCCAACAGTAATGGTTGCATTCTTTAAGGGTATGTCAATATTTATTTATAAAACTGCTCTATATTATATTTTATCTGTTGAAAGCACACCATAATTTAACTTGGTGTCCTTGAAATATGTATAATGAAATAAATATGGGTTTATAAATATAGTTTCCATTTGTTAATATCGTATATATATATATACATATATATATATATATAAACGGAAAAAATGAAACGATATTTCATTTCCCACTCTTAGTACGGCTGTTACTTAAATATAAGTATGTACACGTACATACATATATGTATACCGACGTACAGTAGTATGTATATATATATATATACATACATGCACACATATATATATGCACGATATGCAAATTGGGCTACTCAGCCGTTAATATGCATAAGGTAAGTATATACGTTCAACAATCTGGCAGGAAGGTATACGTTGCTGACGATAGCTAACAAGCTTGAAACTAGTACAGCGTTCCTTTGTCGGTGTTGAACAAACGAGCAACGGTGGTTGCTAGACACTACGGCTTAATATGGGATGTTTGTTTACAAACACACCGAGCATTATAATAAATATTCGGTGAATCCATACGTGCATATATATATGTGTGCATGTATGTATATATATATATACATACTACTGTACGTCGGTATACATATATGTATGTACGTGTACATACTTATATATATATATATATATATATATATATATATATATATATATACGAGGTGTGTCAGAAAAGTTCCAGGATTGATGTCACAAAAGATTTATTTCAAACCCAAACTTCACACTAAGAGTTTTCTCTTTCAAAGTAATCCCCCTGGAGTATGTAACTGTAATCTTAGCTCTCTTCAGCGATCAAACTTTTTTCTTCATAATTTTATATACATGTCCTCTGTTTCAGGTCGTCAAGCAATGAACACAGAGCAACGAACGGTTGAGGAAAACTACGTCAGAAGCACTGGGATTGCTGCAGCAAGTGTATGGAGATGAGACGATATCACGCTCACGTGTTTTTGAGTGGTGCAAGAGGTTTAAAGAAGGACACGAGGACGTGGAAGATGACCCCAGGAGCAGAAGGCCCTCAACAACCAGCACTGGGGTCAACGTTGAGCACGTCAGGAAGATGGTGCATAGCAATCATCGGCTGACTGTTCGACTGATGGCAAATGAGCTGGGCATGAATCGGGACAGCATCTGGAAGATTCTCACTGAAGATTTGGACATGCGGAAAGTCTGCGCGAAGATGGTGCCAAAACTGCTGAATGATGACCAGAAGGGTCGACGCATGCAAGTGTGCCAGGACATCCTCGAGCGTCTTGAAACCAAACCAGACTTGCTGGGACAGTCATCACCGGTGATGAGTGATGGATCTTTGAGTACGACCCGGAGGGGACCCATTTTGAAGACGTGGACAACGAAACTGCGGAGGATCCCGGAAGAATCTTTCCAGGAGTGCATGCAAGCATGGCAGAAAAGGATGGAAAAGTGCATTAGGCTCCAGGGGGATTACTTTGAAGGAGAAAACTTTTAGTGTGAAGTTTGGGTTTGAAATAAATCTTTTGTGACATCAGTCCTGGAACTTTTCTGACCCACCTCGTATATATATATATATATGTAGATAAATCATCCCTAAAATAATCTTTCATTCATAATATTCTTTCCATCGAAAACTGAAATCTACCCCTAAATTAAGGCTCTATTACTACTATTTTACCATCTTGACCTTCACTATCTTTCTATTGGTCAATTCAAAACCTGTTCCCAAACAGACCTATTGTATTAAATCTTTGTTGGTTTTTTTCAATAAACAAATATCATTATTTCTGAAGACAGCATATATATGTGTAGGTATGTATATTCCTTTTGATAGTTTGTAAAAATTTTACATAGATCTATAGGATATGCATACCAACACTAACATATATATCCTAGAAACGATCGTAAAATGATGAATTTTTTAATATAAGGAACTGTTTCTTTGTTTATTCATTATTTTTATTAATTTATATATATATATATATATATTGTTATACTTGGGGAGGGTCATATTGTTGTAATAATATTGCCAGAAATAATAACAGAACACACTCACTGTTTTGGTTGGTTTTCGATTCTGTTTCTTTTATATCTCCACAGTTAATTTATTTGGTCCTCAATATTTATCATTGACTGATCAACGGTCAAAAATACAGATGTACACACATATAGTCTAACAAAGTTCTTTCGTTGCACATCTGCAACATCATCAGTGGTACTATTATGTTCATAATAGTACCACTGATGATGTTTAAGATGTGCAACGAAAGAACTTTGTTAGACTATACAGGGTGTGGACGATATTTGTTCGCAACTTTCAAATGCTAATTTCATGCAAATTTTTTTTACTTCCGTTCTCACTCTTGTCTTCATAAAAACAGTGACTATATTTCCATTATTTATTTTCAGAATAATTGATTATGAATAATTTTGAACCTCCAAATTTGTGGAAGAGACACGGAGTTCTTCTTGGAATCTGCGCCGGGAGAACAAATAAGGACCAGAAGATCAACTCCCAGAACAACAGGTGGCTCGCTGTCTCATCCAAAGATGTGCCCAGAATAAAGTTTCCAGCGACAACATAGGTCTTAGGTGTCGTCAGCAGTCAAGGTGACGTTATGCCACCTCACTTCTTCCCTGAGGGCCTCAAGCTGAACACCGGTGGCTACATCCGCGTTCTGAGCGAGGTAGTAAATCCCTGGATCGACCAGGTAGCTGCAGGTAGGCCGTACATGTGGCAGCAAGACTCAGCGTCCTGCCATACCAGCCGAAAGACCCAAGCCTGGCTGTCAGAGAACTTCGTCGACCACACTTCACCTGACATCTGGCCTCCCAGCTCGCCTGACTGCAACCCCCTCGACTTCTTTGTGTGGGGCGCAGTGGAACGAGACACCAACAGATCTAGCTGCAATACGAAAAACGATCTGAAGGCCAGGATCACAAGTGCCTTTAGGAGCCTAAGTCGGGGAACAGTGACGAAGGCCTGTAGCCGGTTCCGAAGCCGCCTTGAGGCCGTCATCAAAGCCAATAGCGGGTTTATCGAGTGAGATCGAAAGAACAAGTCATGCAGACAAACTGACCCAAGTTTGATAAATATATCTTAACAAATAAAACTACTGTGTTACTTTTTAAGATATCGTCCGCACCCTGTATATGCGTTTATATCTATATTATATCTGTATTTTTTACCGTTGGTCAGTCAATGGTAAACATTGAGGACCGAATGAATTAACTGTGGAGATATAAAAAATACAAAAGCGAAAACCAACCAGACAGTGAGTGTGTTCTGTTATTATTTCTGGCAATATTATTACAACAATATGACCCTCCCCAAGTATAACAATATTTGTTTCGACACACAATTTCATATCAAAAACCTTGCAAAACAAATATATATATATATATATATATATATATATATATATATATATATATAAAGGTAGAAACTGGAGGGTAATATGCGTAGTAGTAGATCACTCAATCCAGGGGTGGCAGAAACTCGAGTTCGGGAACTACGTATAGGTACCCGTTTACGTGTGTTGTATCCAAGCGAATAACTATGTGTATACACTGGGAGTGTATTTTACCTATTGAGTACGCTGAGATGCAACCGGTCCTAGCATTGATACCTATGCTGGGTCCGTCAACTTATTATTATTATATATATATGGTGGATTGGCAGTATCGGTAGAGGGTCGGACACCATGCTTTCCAGCATAGTTACGTCCCTTTACGATCTGAGTTCAAATCCCGCCGAGGTTGACTTTGCCTTTCATCCTTACGGGGTCGATAAAATAAAGTACCAGTAATGCACTGGGTATTTGCTGGCCTTGTGCCTAAAGTAGAAACAATTATTATATATATATGGAGGCACATGACTTAGTGGTTAGAGCATTGGCCTTGCAATCGAAAGGTTGTGAGTTCAATTCTCAGACTGGGTGATGTGTTGTTTCCTTGAGCAGGGCACTTTATTTCACATTGCTCCAGTTTACTCAGCTGTAGAAATGAGATGATAGGGACTGGGGTCCATATCATTCCACTGCAAAGTGGTCGTGGAGGTGCCACGGCAAAAGAACACCCAGCACTCACTGTAAATGAGGTTGGTGTTAGGAAGGGCATCCAGCTGTAGAAATCAAGCCAGAATCAGTTCCCATCCCACCCTTGCAAGCAGGGAAAAAGCGGACGTAAAATGAAATGATGATGATATATAAACACACACAATATGTAGAATTCCGATGTAAATCTGGAGGTGACCACTGTGAATACATTAGTAGAGTATAGGCATATTCATTTTATTATAGAAATTACTTCTACAGGATTAGAACTGTCTCATTGGTAGGAAATCATCCTGATGATTATGTATGTTATATATATATATATATATATATATGAAAAAAAGGAAAAGAATGTGTTCATCGTAGTGTTAAAAAATTTTTGATTTAATTTTATAATATTATAATATTATACAATTAAATCAAAAAATTTTTAATACTTCAAGTGAAGTCATTCTTTTCCTTTTTTTCAAATATACCTAACTGTACCAAGGATCTCACACATTTTCCAATACAGTGAAGGAGGCAGAGGATTTGATGCAGGAGGTTGAGACTGTGTCGATGAGTGTGGGGCTGAGAATGAATGAGACTAAAACAAAATATCTGGTAGAGAATGTTGAGAAGCCAGAGGGGATCACTAATGTAGGCGGGAAGCCGCTAGAATTGGTTGAGGACTTCCTGTATTTGGGAGCAAAGATTGGGAATACGGAAGATGATGTGGGTGAGAAGAAGAACAAAGCCTGGGCAGCGTGCCACAGCTTGAGATCGATGTGGGAGTCGGACCTTCGTAAAGACCTGAAAATCCGCCTCTTCATTGCTTCTGTGCTGCTGTACGGGTCTGAGACTTGGACACTGACCAAGAAACTCACTCAGATGGTGGATAGGTGCTACACGAGAATGCCGAGGATGGCTCTGAACATTAATCAATATACACTGAGGATGAAAAACTCAGAGCTGTATGGGAGCCTCCCAAAAGTCAGCTCAAAAGTGACACAGAGGAGACTGAGGTTAGCTGGACATGCTCACCGAATCCAGAGTTGACATTGCACTCAGTGCTCCTGTGGGAGCCCCTACATGGACACACTGGAAGAGGAAGACCAAGGTTAACGTATGTTGATGCCCTAAGGACAAACACTGGTCTCTTGGAGATGCAGGACATGGCAGCGATAATGAGGGACAGAGACCTGCCCTAGAATAGAATATATATATATATATATATATATAGTAATAATAATAAATTTGAAGACTAAAATCCAAAGAGGGCTCGATAAGGATAAATATATATCAAATATATAAGAACCCTAGAGCAAATATTTATTAAAATAACAGATTAAAGTTTAAGCAAAGAATCGCTGCTTTCACCCTTAATGGGATCCCGTTAAGGGTGAAAGCAGCGATTCTTTGCTTAAACTTTAATCTGTTATTTTAATATATATATATATATATATATATATATATATATATATATATATATATACACAGACACACACATATATATATATCCCACATGTGTAGGTTGAAACTAGCATGGGAAGGAAGGTAGTAAAAGCAGAAGTTGTTCTAGTCTTAGAGAAGTCATCTCTCCATGAAATAAATGTCTATCTTCTCTACTAATATATTGAGTACCTTATTGAACTGGTCATATTTTCCATTCCTCTTCAAAAAACCCATTCTTCATATGTATACATATACTGACACACACAAACATACATATACATACACACATAATATACCACATGCTCATACAATAAAATATATTAGAAATATAATTAATTTTATATATACACACCACACTGTGTAGATTAATAGTAAAGAAAGCTTACATACACACAGACACACGTATATTAACCTTTTAGCATTTACATTACTCTATATTTACTATTGTATTTTCACGGTAAAGGGTTTTATCTCACATAAATATCTCAAATAATATCGAACCTATGACATTTTGATATTACCTTTACTTCCCTCTGAAGAAGAGATATTATCTCAAAACTTAAGGAAATTTAAGGTAAAAGACTAATTGTCAGCGATATCTTTTGTATTTGTATTTCATCATCATCGTTTAACGTCCATCTTCTACGCTTGTATGAGTTTGGACAGGCTTTTTATATTCTATATCCATACATGCATTGTTCTGGCCTTCTAGCTCCAAACGTTTATACCTCATTACGCAATGCTTCAAGTAAACTACAATTTCCTTCATTTTGATATTATTTATTTTGAGAACAATACCTTAACATCAGTATGAGTGGCTAGTTATTGTCAGTTTGAGCAGAAAGAGGTGAGATAATTCTGGCCAGTTTAAATGCTAAAGGGTTAAACATACATACACTCACATATTTACAATGTATACTTGATATTTCTCACAAAACTTGTATGTAAATGTTACTTATACATAATATATATATATGCCATATTATCTGACACTGATATTTTATAAGAGACATTTTAATCAACAGAATAATCACAAAGTTGTTTAACCCTTTAGCATTTACATTACTCTATATATATACTATTGAATTTTTGAGGTAAAGGCTTTATCTCACATAATTATCTCACATTATCGAATCCACGAGATTTTGATATTATATATTTTGAGAACAATACATTAACATAAGTATGAACAGCCGGTTAAAGCCAGTTTGAACAGAAAGAAGTGAAAGAATTCTGGCCGGATATGGCTGGTTTAAATGAATCAATGGCCAACTAAGGATGACTAGCTGTAGGAAGTATAGCTTCAATGGCAGTGCCCCAGCATGGCCTCAGACTGTCGGCTGGCAGACATAACGTGGTAATAGAGTAATTTTATATAAATTCAATGCAACTATTCAATAATTCTTCTTATTTTTGTCACAAGGCCAGCAATTACCCCAGTACATTACTGGTGCTTTATTTTATCAACCCAGTAAGGATGAAAGGCAGTAAAGCTAACCCTGGCAAGATTTGAACTCAGAACGTAAGGGGCCATAACTCTATGCTGCAAAGCATGGTGTCTGATGCTCTACCGACTCTGCCAATCCACCAACCTTTAGTCAATAATTGTTTCTACTTTTGGCACAAGGCCAGCAATTACTCCAGTGCATTACTGGTACTTTATTTTATTGACCCCCGTAACGATGAAAGGCAAAGTTAACTTCAGTGGGATTTGAACTCAGAACATAAAGGGCCATGACTCTATGCTGCATAGCATAGTGTCTGATGCTTTACTGACTCTGCCAATCCAATAATGTTTACTAGTTTAGTTAATTGAGTAGCATAAAGTAATAACCAGATGGGTATAACATGTGATTAAATAATCTTAAGTTCTAATGCTGTTTGCTAAAAGATTATTATTTTGAAAACTAAGATCATTGACTTTTATCAACTTTGCTGACCTTTTCTTTGTTATTAATTAGAAGGTAGAGATGCCATTAAAGAAATAAATCTGTTAAACTTAGTGAAAAGGCCAATGTCATGAAAAGAACAACTATTTGTCTTTGGAGAGCTTTATGAACTTTCTTAAGTAGCTAGAACAATTTAGTCAACCTCATGGATAAGACACTTAAAATGGTTTTTTTTAGAGAAAGAAAGATAACTGAAGGTTTAAAATCCAGAAGAACCACAAGTGAAGTGGACACAAACAGATCTGACAGGTTCAATCTTTTGATAAGATCAACCCACTAAAGTGTTTAGTTTAACATTCTTTTTTTTAAATACTTTTTAAAATGTTAACACATTGTGTAGTTTAGAATCTTAGATCAAAGTTTGCAGCAATATCATCATTGATCAGTTGAAGCCATTCCCTTATCATAATCATCATCATCATCATTTTACGTCCGCTTTTCCCTGCTTGCAAGGCTTGCACGGGTCCTATTCAGCACATCATCTCTCCACTTGTCACGGTCCTTCGTCATCTCCTCGGTGAGTTTCAGCGGTCAGAGGTCTGCTCTCACTACCTCCGCCCATGTTTTACGTGGTCTACCTCTACTGCATCTTCCTTCTACAGGGATTTCTTGGCACTTCTTTACCATGCACATCACATGTCCATACCATCTCAGCCTTCTCTCCTGCACACAACTTATCCCTCTTATACCCAGTTTCTTTCTCAACTCGTCTATGCTTGGTCGTTCACACACATTGACATTGCACATCCAACGGAGCATACTTGCTTCTTTTCTCTCCAGCCGTCGAATTATCCTCTGCAGTTGCTGCCCATGTCTCACTACCATGCAGCAACGTGCATCTCTCACAGGCATCATATAACCGGCCTTCCGTATGCAGGGAGAAACCCTTATGCATATGAAATAGGATACTTCTGAGGTTTAGATGTGTGTATGATTTATGCATGCATGATCTCATAACTCCTGAAAGAGTCGTAAGGGTGGTGTATTGATATATAGCGCTTCTAGGGCAGAATCGGTAGAGCATCAGATTGGCAGAATCGGTAGAGCATCAGACACCAAGTTTTGCAGCAGAGTTATGGCCCTTTACGTTCTGAATTCAAATCCCGCCAAGGGTTAACTTTGCCTTTCATCCTTACGGGGTCGATAAAATAAAGTACCAGTAATGCACTGGAGTAATTGCTGGCCTTGTGCCAAAAGTAGAAACAATTATTTAAAACATGGCAGAGCCCAACCCCTTTCCAGGTCTGAAGACAGCAGATTTCTTCCAGAGAATGATACAAAGTGGGAGAGAGAGAGAGAGAGAGAGAGAGAGAGAGAGAGAGAGGAAGTAACAAAGAAATATAGAGGAAGAATCGACTCCAGTACTAAACTGGTACTTTTTTTTATTGACCTCAAAAGGATGAAAAGCGAAGTTGACGTTGGTGGGATTTGAGAGAGCAAAGGGCCAAAACAAGTACCACAAAGCAATCTCTCTGAAATACTCATGACTGCCAATTTTCCGCCTCTGTATGATTTATAGGAACAACTATTATACAAACAGATCTCATTCCTGGCTGGGACAAAAGTCTCTAATTTCTATCTCTAATCTATCTTGGTATAACTATGACTAATTCCATACACATTACTCCACCTGGCTATTATCAAATCAAGGTAGCATAATTCAGATATTCTTACGACACAACAACCCTTTACTACTTGAAATCAAGCTAACTAGCAAGACTACTGCCATTTCTGTGTTGTTTCAACCCCCCCCCCCCCTCCACACACACACACACATACACACCACATCACACCTGTCTCAGGCAACAAAGTAGGTGACTGAAACCACCCTGCTAGGTATAACCCAACCACCTCTTGCCAAGTGGTTCACTTTCATCTATTATACTGCAGCACATACAAAGACTACTGCCTACATATGGGTGATACCACCCACTACAACCAACTACAGGTTGTTTATCTACCTCAGCACAGATAAGGACCATTAAAAAAGAAAAAAAGATACTTCCGGCTCTCTTCTAAGAGTGTTTCCATTAACTTTGTATAATCTTTCTATTTACCACTCCCAACCCAGATCACTATAAGTGGTACTTCCACTTATAAAGCCACCATAACTACAGCAGTATCTATTGCAGGTTAGCCTTCAACTCTAGACTGTACACACATAACAAAACTCCTCCCAAACTCTCTCTCTCTCCTCTCCACCAGTTTTAACACTCTAATAACAATAATAAAGTTTCTACTTTTGGCACAAGGCCAGCAATTACTCCAGTGCATTACTGGTACTTTATTTTATCGACCCCGTAAGGATGAAAGGCAAAGTTAACCTCGGCGAATTTGAACTCAGAACGTAAAGGGACGTAACTCTATGCTGCAAAGCATGGTATCTGCCGCTCTACTGATATGTCAAACCACCGCCCTGATAATAATAATAATAATTGTTTCTACTTTTGGCACAAGGCCAGCAATTACCCCAGTGCATTACTGGTACTTTATTTTATCGACCCCGTAAGGATGAAAGGCAAAGTTAACCTCGGTGGGATTTGAACTCAGATTGGAAAGGGCCGTAACTCTATGCATCAAAGCATAGCGTCCGACCCTCTACCAATACTGTCAATCCACTGCCCTGAAAATTAATGTGTACAGTGCTCAGGTGCACTACAACTCATCAAAGGTGCATGTATAGTACATAGAATAATGTACAAATGAATGGTGTATGAGTCATGATATACACACAGATACATGCATGCGTGTGTATGGAGGGGGAATATCAGGTGTAGTGTTGTCAAATTTCAGGAAGCATGGAAGTGTTCAGCCAAGAACTGATGCAGGTAGTTTGTTCCATGCTACAGCAACTCTGAGCATGAAAATATGTTTCCAAAAGTCAAGGTAGCTGTGCTGTTTTCTGGCTTTGTAGGCATATCCATGGGTGTTGGACACATGGAATTCAAAAAGGTGCTCAGGGTTGTTGTTAGAAAGATGATTAATACAGTTGTGGCACATATAAAACTCCTCTCCATCAGTTTTAACACTATGTACATGCAGATGTCAAGTGGGAATGCTTCTTTCATCACTATTAGGCAACGAGTCCAGACAGTGTTCATTCCATTATTCTTAAACATAGAGAAACATCCCACAAGCTAAATTAACCCTTTACCAATTACATTACTCTATATTTACTATTATATTTTCACAGTAAAGGCTTTATCTTACATAATTATCTCACATAATATCGAATGTATGAGATTTTGATATTATTTATTTTGAGAACAATGCCATAACATCAGTATGAGTGGCTAATTACAACCAGTTTGAACAGAAAGAGGTGAGGGAATTCTGAACCGAAAAGCATACCCTAGAGCCATTCCCATACTGCTGAAGAATAGATTCACTCTCCACTTCATTATATTTTCAATTAATTTTGATTAATTTAAATTCCTAATTTATTGCCCTTGTCTCTCTCTTGTCCAAAATTTATCCTTAAGATAATTATTATCCTTTTAGTATTTAAATTTCTTAGCCAATAATCTTAAGTCTGTTAGCACCTACTTTACTCTTTGTTTTTCACACAACAGACACTCTTGTGAATTTTCTCCAAGCCATTCTAACACAAATTATTGCCCCTTACATCATGTATCAATGGAAGAGGTCATATTATAACAATGCTACATCAATCATAAGATTTAACCCTTTAGCATTTACATTACTCTATATTTACTATCATATTTTCACAGTAAAAGGCTTTACCTCACATAATTATCGTAATATCGAATCATAATATCGAATCTACGAGATTTTGATAATATTTATTTTGAGAACAATACCTTAACATCAGTATGCGGGGCCAGTTATGGCCAGTTTGAAAAGAAAGAGGTGAGAGAATTCTGGCCGGATATGGCCAGTTTAAATGCTAAAGGGTTAAGATTACATATATGAACTACATGTTACATTAATTCTTGAAAGGAATATAAGATAAAGAATATAAAAATCCAAAAATTATGAATCTCTAAAGAATTCTTACCTGTATTGTTAGATTTTTGAGAATTTTGAGTTAGAGCTGAACTTAATACCATAGTGCCATGATCAGTATGGATTAACCTTTCCTGGAGATTGGCAAGTAAATTCTCATTTGATTTACTTTCTTCATCCTGAAAGAAAAGACAAAATCCTGAATAATAGAGCACGTATTTGTATATTTTCAATATGAGATACACACAAAACTATAAACACATACAGATATCATCATCACCATCATCATCATTTTACGTCCGCTTTTTCCCTGCTTGCAAGGGTGGGACGGGAACTGATTCTGGCTTGATTTCTACAGCTGGATGCCCTTCCTAACACCAACCTCATTTACAGTGAGTGCTGGGTGCTTTTTTTTGCCGTGGCACCTCCACGACCACTTTGCAGTGGAATGATAGGGACCCCAGTCCTATCATCTCATTTTTACAGCTGAGTAAACTGGAGCAATGTGAAATGAAGTGTCTTGCTCAAGGAAACAACACATCATCCGGTTTGAGAATTGAACTCACAACCTTTCGATTGCAAGCCCAATGCTCTAACCACTAAGCCTTGCACCTTATCAGTTTATATATATATATACTGTATTCCGATCAGGAGAGGAGAGGAGCTCTAGAAATGCTGTATGTTAATATGGTCCCCCTATGACCCCCTCGAGAGTTACAGAACCATGAATATATATCTGAAAAAATTCAGGACCCCAACGGCTGAGCTCCGGCTGCTTTGACAACTAGATCCGTTGAAACGGCCGGAGCTCAGCCGTCGAGGGCCTGAATATTTTCATATTACCCACTCTATTACCCTAGTATCGAGTACTCTGGTACGTTATGGTCCACCTAGTTTCTTACCACACCCTCTTTGTTATATCATCATCATCATCGTTTAACATCTATTTTCCACGCTAGCATGGGTTTAGACGGGAATTGTCCCACATGATGCAAGGCTGCTTGCCTTGCTCTTATAGGACTGTCTGGCGGGTTTTCTACGGCTGGATGCCCTTCCTAACACCAACCACGTTTACAGTGTGGACTGGGAGGTTTTTACTGTGTTACCTACACGGCCACATTACAGCGTGGACTGTCTGTTTTTTTTGTCGTGACACCTACACAACCTCATTTATTTAGGACTGGATGTTGTGATACATATATATGTTGTGATATATATAACAAAAAAAGGTGCAGAGCACTAGAAGTCGATGGAAGCCGCGGAGTGGGGAGACCCAAGAAAACCTGGGATGAAGTGATAAAAGCCGATCTTACCCAATTACACCTCTCAAAGGCGATGACACACGACTGTGACCTCTGGCGTCACACAGTAATACAGAAGACCCGACTTCCCACGGGTACAAGCCAATGCTGAAGCATATAGACAATATGCTCCCACTGCAAAGTGGTCGTGGAGGTGCCACGGCAAAACAGCACCCAGCACTCACTGTAAAGAGGTCGTGGAGGTGCCACAGCAAAAAATCACCCAGCCCACACTGTAAAGAGGTGCCACGGCAAAAAGGCACCCAGCACTCACTGTAAATGAGGTTGGTGTTAGGAAGGGCATCCAGCTGTAGAAATCAAGCCAGAATCAGTTCCCGTCCCACCCTTGCAAGCAGGGAAAAGCGGACGTAAAATGATGATGATGATGATGATGATGATGATGATGAATACATTCTCCTGTTTCTTTTCTACAGTAACCTCAGAATGTAAATAATATGAGAAGTGTAAGTTTTAACAATAGTAATATGAGAAGTGTAAGTTTTAGCAATAGTAATAAACAGTTGAACTGTTTATTGGGTCATCTAGTATGTCCAGTCCTAAGTAAGTAATCTATACAAGATGTGACACAGAATAGAGGTTATCTTATTAGAGATCACATGCCCAATATAGCAATAGTAGCAGTGGAAGATGGTCAGTTTGTTATAACATCCACCATGTATATATTTATATATATATGATGGAGGCACATAGCTTAGTGGTTAAAGCATTGGGCTTGCAATCGAAAGGTTGTGAGTTCAATTCTCAGACCGGATGATGTGTTGTTTCCTTGAGCAAGACACTTTATTTCACATTGCCCCAGTTTACTCAGCTGTAGAAATGAGATGATAGGGACTGGGGTCCCTATCATTCCACTGCAAAGTGGTCATGGAAGTGCCACGGCAAAAAAGCACCCAGCCCACACTGTAAAGTGGACGTGTAGGCGCCACAGAAAAAAAGCACCCAGCACTCACTGTAAATGAGGTTGGTGTTAGGAAGGGCATCCAGCTGTAGAAATCAAGTCAGAATCAGTTCCCGTCCCACCCTTGCAAGCAGGGAAAAGCGGACGTAAAATGATGATGATGATGATGATGTATGTGTGTGTGTGTGTGTGTTATGTTGTGTTATGTTGTGTGTGTGATGGAGAAAATTGACACATTAAGCAGATGGAGTTGAACTCAATGGTATGGTTATTCTTAAAGAATTATGGCCTCAGGACTAAGAGATTATTGAAATCCATGAACTGTTTTATGATTTTCTTCATACATATATAAATATGCATATATAAACATGTATATATAACCCTTTACCATTTACATTACTCTATATTTATTGTTGTATTTTCATGGTAAACACTTTAACTCACATAATTATCTAACATAATATCGAATCTACGTGATTTTGATATTTATTTATTTTGAGAAAAATACCTTAACATCAGTATGAGTGGCCATTTATTATAAACATGTATATTGTATATATAAAAATGTGAAGGCACATGTCTGAGTGGTTAGAGGATTGGATTCGCAATCGTGAGGTTGTGATTTCGATTCTTAGACTGGCTGATGCATAATATCCTTGAACAAGACATTTTATTTCCCGTTGCTCCTTCTGCCTGGATTTAGGACTGACAGATAGTGTTAACAATTGGAAAGACCAATGGAGACGTTGTTTCCTTGGTCCAATTTGACGAGCACCATCCCACTCATTAAGTGAATGAGGTCTGGGATCTTGTCGATCGACTGACGATATAAAAATGTATATATAAACGTGTATATATAAACATGCATATATAAACAGGCATATATAAACATGTAAATATAAACATGTAAATATAAACGTGTAAATATAAACATGCATATATAAACATGCATATATAAACAGGCATATATAAACATGTAAATATAAACATGTAAATATAAACAGGCATATATAAACATGTATATATAAACATGCATATATAAACATGTAAATATAAACATGTATATATAAACAGGCATATATAAAAATGCATATGTGAACTGACTAGACTTTTCATGAGTTGCATATACAACACTACTTATACATATATCCAAAATGGTGAAAAAGTTATAAATATATTATAAAAGACCTGTCAATCTTTAAAAACTCAAACAAGGAGTACCATAAAAAAAGTGCCCCCAAAACGGGGAGAAATGAGGCAAAATGAGGAGATTTTACATAATTGTTTCTACTTTAGGCACAAGGCCAGCAAATACCCAGTGCATTACTGGTACTTTATTTTATCGACCCCGTAAGGATGAAAGGCAAAGTCAACCTCGGCGGAATTTGAACTCAGATCGTAAAGGGACGTAACTATACTGGAAAGCATGGCGTCCAACCCTCTACCGATACTGCCAATCCACACATAATGAAAGCTATATCTATTTCCACAAGAGAAGACATTTCTAACCCACCCCAAAGTGGGTGGGAGATCTCCATGTCAGATGGCGAGAGTTGACAGGTCTGTATATAAGCACAACTATCAGAACTTTTATTTGGTTCTGGTGTCATGGTAAATCAAACTAATGAGGTAATGAGATATATCTTCTCTATATAGGACACTAGGCTATTACAGGTAACATCCTCCCAAATAGGTAAGCTGTTGCTAAGTGAACTAGAACAGGTTTAAGTATCTTCACTAGAATCATTTACAGTAGATATGAAATATAAGAGACAATTATACATTCCTTCTCAGGGAGTAAATTAGCACAATTGTTACAGTGACAGATAAAATACCTTGTGGAAAATAGGCTTTAGTAAATTTAACTGAAAAGATAGTAATTCTGGCTCAAAGTTAAATAATAAATATTAGAAAGTAAAACAAACTTTAAACTATTTGCTCCTGATTTAAAACAATTCTGGTCTAAGTTCATATGTAACCAAATGTGTGCCCGTATTAGCAAGAAAATAGGGGATGGATTGGCAGTATCAGTAGAGGGTCGGACACCATGTTAGGGTGGGGGATTGGCAGTATCGGTAGAGGGTCAGACACCATGTTAGGGTGGGGGATTGGCAGTATCGGTAGAGGGTCGGACACTATGTTAGGTCGGTGGATTGGCAGTATCGGTAGAGGGTCAGACACCATGTTAGGGTGGGGGATTGGCAGTATCGGTAGAGGGTCGGACACTATGTTAGAGTGGGGGATTTGCAGTATCGGTAGTAAGTCGGACACCATGTTAGGTCGGTGGATTGGCAGTATCGGTAGAGGGTCAGACACCATGTTAGGGTGGGGGATTGGCAGTATCGGTAGAGGGTCGGACACTATGTTAGAGTGGGGGATTTGCAGTATCGGTAGTAAGTCGGACACCATGTTAGGTCGGTGGATTGGCAGTATTGGTAGAGGGTCGGACACCATGTAAGGGTGGGGGATTGGCAGTATCGGTAGAGGGTCGGACACTATGTTAGAGTGGGGGATTTGCAGTATCGGTAGTAAGTCGGACACCATGTTAGGTCGGTGGATTGGCAGTATTGGTAGAGGGTCGGACACCATGTTAGGGTGGTGGATTGGCAGTATCGGTAGAGAGGTCGGACGTCATGCTTTGTAACATAGAGTTACGGTCCTTTATGATCTGAGTTAACTTTGCCTTTCATCCTTACGGGGTCGATAAAATAAAGTACCAGTAACGCACTGGTGTCAATTTAATCGACTTTCCCCTATCCCAAAATTGCTGGCCTTGTGCCTACATAAGAAACCCATATTAGCAAGAAAATGATAGATAGAAAGCCATTAAATAAAATGAAATGTGTAGGACAGGCTTTGCTTAATCAGACAAGTTTCTGGCAGTATCATCATCATCACCATTTTACGGGTTGTTCTGATGTGGGCAGTGTACAGTTGGCTGACCTTGTCTTGCTCATACGGGAACTGACTCTGGCTTCATTTCTACAGCTGGATGTCCTTCCTAACACCAACCTCATTTACAGTGAGTACTGGGTGCTTTTTTTTCCATGGCGCCTACACGTCCACTTTACAGTGTGGGCTGGGTGTTTTTTTTTGCCGTGGCACCTACACGACCACTTTACAGTGGAATGATAGGGACCCCAGTCCCTATCATCTCATTTCTACAGCTGAGTAAACTGGAGCAATGTGAAATAAAGTGTCCTGCTCAAGGAAACAACACATCACCCGGTCTGACAATTGAGCTCACAACCTTCGATTACAAGCCCAATGCTCTAACCACTAAGCCATGCAGTATCTGGTAATATAATAATAATGAAAATTATTGTGTAGTGCTCAGGTGCACTACAACTCATCAAAGGTGTATGTATAGTACATAGAATAATGTACAGATGTCAGGAAAGTGAAAAGTGTATGAGTCATGATATACACACATATACATGCGTACGTGTGTGTATGGTGGGGGATTATCAGGTGTAGTGTTGGCGAATTTCAGGAAACATGGAGGTTTTAAAGGATGCAGTGTCTCGACAGCTAACAACTGATGCAGGTAGTTTGTTCCATGGAGGTTTTAAAGGATGCAGTGTCTCGGCAGCTAACAACTGATGCAGGTAGTTTGTTCCATGGAGGTTTTAAAGGATGCAGTGTCTCGGCAGCTAACAACTGATGCAGGTAGTTTGTTCAATGGAGGTTTTAAAGGATGCAGTGTCTTGACAGCTAATAACTGATGCAGGTAGTTTGTTCCATGGAGGTTTTAAAGGATGCAGTGTCTTGACAGCTAATAACTGATGCATATAGTTTGTTCCATGGAGGTTTTAAAGGATGCAGTGTTTCGGCAGCTAACAACTGATGCAGGTAGTTTGTTCCATGGAGGTTTTAAAGGATGCAGTGTCTCAACAGCTAACAACTGATGCAGGTAGTTTGTTCCATGGAGGTTTTAAAGGATACAGTGTCTCGACAACTAACAACTGATGCATATAGTTTGTTCCATGGAGGTTTTAAAGGATGCAGTGTTTCGGCAGCTAACAACTGATGCAGGTAGTTTGTTCCATGGAGGTTTTAAAGGATGCAGTGTCTTGGCAGCTAACAGCTGATTCAGGGAGTTTGTTCCATGGAGGTTTTAAAGGATGCAGTGTCTCGACAGCTAACAACTGATGCAGGGAGTTTGTTCCATAGAGGTTTTAAAGGATGCAGTGTCTCGACAGCTAATAACTGATGCATATAGTTTGTTCCATGGAGGTTTTAAAGGATGCAGTGTTTCGGCAGCTAACAACTGATGCAGGTAGTTTGTTCCATGGAGGTTTTAAAGGATGCAGTGTCTCGGCAGCTAACAACTGATGCAGGTAGTTTGTTCCATGGAGGTTTTAAAGGATGCAGTGTCTCGACAGCTAACAACTGATGCAGGGAGTTTGTTCCATAGAGGTTTTAAAGGATGCAGTGTCTCGACAGCTAACAACTGATGCAGGTAGTTTGTTCCATGGAGGTTTTAAAGGATGCAGTGTTTCGGCAGCTAACAACTGATGCAGGTAGTTTGTTCCATGGAGGTTTTAAAGGATGCAGTGTCTCGGCAGCTAACAACTGATGCAGGTAGTTTGTTCCATGGAGGTTTTAAAGGATGCAGTGTCTCGACAGCTAACAACTGATGCAGGTAGTTTGTTCCATGGAGGTTTTAAAGGATGCAGTGTCTCGACAGCTAACAACTGATGCAGGTAGTTTGTTCCATGGAGGTTTTAAAGGATGCAGTGTCTCGACAGCTAACAACTGATGCAGGTAGTTTGTTCCATGGAGGTTTTAAAGGATGCAGTGTCTCGACAGCTAACAACTGATGCAGGGAGTTTGTTCCATAGAGGTTTTAAAGGATGCAGTGTCTCGACAGCTAATAACTGATGCAGGTAGTTTGTTCCATGGAGGTTTTAAAGGATGCAGTGTCTCGACAGCTAACAACTGATGCAGGGAGTTTGTTCCATAGAGGTTTTAAAGGATGCAGTGTCTCGACAGCTAACAACTGATGCATATAGTTTGTTCCATGGAGGTTTTAAAGGATCCAGTGTCTCAACAGCTAACAACTGATGCAGGTAGTTTGTTCCATGCTTCAATATCTCTGAGTTGATAAATAACTTACTAATTATACCATAACTAATTACACCATAACTAATTCCATCATAACTTTATTCTCAAACTTCTTCTTCGTGCTCTTGCTCGATGAGACTGGGATCATCATCCTAGGTCAGCAATCCTAGAGGCGTCAACATGTAGAGCTGACCAGTCTCCTCCATCACAGGGAGTCCTGTGCCAGCCCCTCTGCACCCCCCAAGGTGACGTCGAGCCTCTGGAAGTCTTCCTTAATCACACCCAACCAACTGGTGCGAGGCCTCCAGTTGGGCCCTCTTCCGGCCCACAGCTGCTGTATCAAATGAGAGTAAGGCCCTGGTAGGATGATCTGGTGGGAGGCAGAGGACATGATGGCTATGGAAATTATTCATCTATTGGGTATGAGTAAAAAGACTCCAACCAAGAACGGAAGTTACTAGAAATCTTTAGTAATATAGCAGGTACATATCATCATCATCATTTTACGTCCACTTTTCCCTGCTTGCAAGGGTGGGACGGGAACTGATTCTGGCTTGATTTCTACAGCTGGATGCCCTTCCTAACACCAACCTCATTTACAGTGAGTGCTGGGTGCTTTTTTGCCGTGGCACCTCCACGAACACTTTGCAGTGGAATGATAGGGACCCCAGTCCCTGTCATCTCATTTCTACAGCTGAGTAAACTGGAGCAATGTGAAATAAAGTGTCTTGCTCAAGGAAACAACACATCACCCAGTCTGAGAATTGAACTCACAACGTTTCGATTGCAAGCCCAATGCTCTAACCACTAAGCCATGTGCCTCCATGTTGGAAATAAATTACAAGAAAAACTAGGTCAATATGTGTCACGGTTGGGAGGAAATCAGGAAAAAACCTTAAATAGGATACTTTAAATGACCTAAATAATTATCCAAAACTAAGAAATCATTATGAGAAAGAACATAGAGTCTAATAATCAATACTAATAAAATTTAAAATGTATAAAAATTATACTTTTATAAAACTGCCTTAATAATTCAAAAACCAACATTTTATTAATGTTTTATATTCAACTCACCAAACTGTTTGGATATTTGAAAGCAGGAGGTGTCACCCACTTTTTTTTTTAAATAGCTGAATGCCCTTTCAACAGCTAAACACTCAACTGGGAATTAATAATGGAATTTATTCCCAGCCAGGAAATACTTGGCAATCAAAGTAATTTAAGTTGTTTGAAAGAATGACTGCTAATTATAATTAAACATCGTCTAACCCATACTAGTGGAAAAATGGACGTTAAATGGTAATAATGATGGTGACATCCTGTATAGCATTATGCTAAAATAAGCAAAATAACTAACTATTTATAAATAAGATTGTTATAGAAATACATCCCTACTCAAACCATTTTTTCATCATCACCACCACCACCACCACCACCACCACCATCACCATCATCATCATCACTGTTTAAAGTCTTAATTTTCCACACTTGCATGGGTTAGACAGGCTGTCCACATTATAAAACATGTCTGGCTAGTTGGTTACACCGTACCTTGCTCAAATGGAACAGTATTTTGGTTGGATTTTTTTTTACAGCTAGATGCCCTTCCTACCACCAACTACATTTACAGTGTGGAACTAGGTGGTCCTATTATGAGGAGGGTCTGGCCAGTTGGCTGTGCCCTACTTTGCTCATAGTAGAACTATATTTGGGGAACTGTATCTTTTTTTTTTCCCTTTCTAATTCCAAATTTTTTTTAAACTATACAATTTAAAAGAAACAAAACACTAAAAAGCAATGAAACTAAGGATAGACAATGTGAGAAGAGGAATAGAGATTAAATAAACTGACCATAATTGTAAATCATAAATCTCAAATACAGACTCGTTGTCCATCATCATCATCATCACCACCGCCATTGCAATCATCATTGAACTGCAGTAACAAACAGCCACAATCCTCTGCCACTTATTGTAGTTCCTGTAGTCAGGGATTAACCCTGGCCATCAGGGAGATTTGAATCATTTAGGCAGAATTTGAACTCAGAATGCAAAGTGCTGAAACAAATACTGCAAGGCATCTTGTCCAACAATCTAAAATGACAGCTTAATCCACCGCCCATAGACTGCTATTGTGTTTTAGCAATCCCGAAAGGATGAAAATACTGCAAGGCATCTTGTCCAATACTCTAAAGATTCAGTCTAATCCACTGCCCATGGACTGCTATTGTGTTTTAGCAATCCCGAAAGGATGAAAATACTGCAAGGCATCTTGTTCAACACTCTAAAGATTCAGTCTAATCCACCTCCATGGACTGCTATTGTGTTTTAGCAATCCCGAAAGGATGAAAATACTGCAAGGCATCTTGTTCAACACTCTAAAGATTCAGTCTAATCCACCTCCATGGACTGCTATTGTGTTTTAACAATCCCAAAAGGATGAAAATACTGCAAGGCATCTTGTCCAGCACTCTAAAGATTCAGTCTAATCCACTCCCATGGACTGCTATTGTGTTTTAACAATCCCAAAAGGATGAAAATACTGCAAGGCATCTTGTCCAACACTCTAAAGATTCAGTCTAATCCACTCCCATGGACTGCTATTGTGTTTTAGCAGTCCCAAAAGTATGAAAAGCAAAGGTGGGCTTGAAAGGATTTGAATGCAAAATGTAAAGAACCAGAACAAATCTATTGTGGAGAGCTGGAACAAATAGCACAAAATATTCTGTTTGATGCTCTAACAACTCTGTTAATTCACCACCAACAGACAAATATGATATCAACAGTTGAAAGAAAATAGAACTGAGAGCTGTGTCTAAGTCTAATCTAAAAAGATCTAAAGTCTGTCTTAAGCCAACAGGCTCATTAGGCCGGTACTTATCCCAGTTTCGTGGCCTGAAGCGACTGAGAATACAAGACTCCCCCTGGACAGGACGCCAGTCCATCACAGGGTTAACCCCCATTTATTGCTGGTACTCATTTTCAGCAACATGAAATGAAGTGTTTTGCTCAAGAACACGACACACAACCCAGCCGAAGAATGAAACTCATGACATTATGATCGTAAGTCCACCACCCTTACCACTAGGCCATGTGCCTCCACTTGAAGCTGTATGCACAACCTAGTGAATACTAACTAATAAAACGGGAACTAAGAGATGCAAAAATACATTTTTGGCGTTCAAAGAGTTATGAAAATATGAAATTTGGCAGAGTGGTCCTACCTCCATTTCAGATATACGATTGGAAAAATTGGGAATTGCAGCAGCTGGACTGTTTAGATCTTTGCGAATATAAATTCTCTGAGTTGAAGTAGCCATAGCTGTCGGAGCTTTTTTCTCAGAATCAGGTGGCTTCCTCTCTTGCTGAACAGCTGAAAGTAGAAAATTGAAGACATTTTAAAACTTTTTTATCAAAAAGAAAAACATTTTTGTGAACCTATAAAAAAATTTATTTTGTCTTTTTTTTTTTTTCATCTTCTTTCTAACCTTTCTTTATTTTTATTTTTCAAAAATTAACCACGGCGGGATTTGAACTCAGACCATAAAGGGCCGTAACTCTATGTTACAAAGCATGGCGTCTGACCCTCTACCGATACTGCCAATCCACCGCCCTAACATGGCGTCCGACCCTCTACCGATACTGCCAATCCGCCGCCCTAACATGGCGTCTGACCCTCTACCGATACTGCCAATCCACCGCCCTAACATGGTGTCCGACCCTCTACCGATACTGCCAATCCACCGCCCTAACATGGTGTCCGACCCTCTACCGATACTGCCAATCCACCGCCCTAACATGGTGTCTGACCCTCTACCGATACTGCCAATCCACCGCCCTAACATGGCGTCCGACCCTCTACCGATACTGCCAATCCGCCGCCCTAACATGGCGTGTGACTCTCTACCGATACTGCCAATCCACCGCCCTAACATGGTGTCCGACCCTCTACCGATACTGCCAATCCGCCGCCCTAACATGGCGTGTGACTCTCTACCGATACTGCCAATCCACCGCCCTAACATGGTGTCCGACCCTCTACCGATACTGCCAATCCACCGCCCTAACATGGTGTCCGACCCTCTACCGATACTGCCAATCCGCCATCCTATTTTCAAGTGGTTGGTATACACTTAAAATTGTGCATAAAACTTCCTTGAAAAACACCAATAAAATCCTATCACAGACCTCGCTGTTTATAATTTGGTTTTAAGATCAGAGTACTTAAATTTTATTATTTCAAAATATTCCATTATTTGAATATATTTTACATTTTCCCTCACCATCCTCCGGGGAAAACCTTCTCCATTATGTCTGCCGGGGCCGTGGGGCGGCCGGCACGTCTGACCCCATTTGCTCATAATAGTGAGAGGTGGGGAGGGCGAGAGAGACGGAGGCGATGACAGTGGGGGTTCGGCTCTTCTGTGTATATGTACATATATATATATATTCTTTGTATATGTACATATATATATATATATATTCTGGTGTATATGTACATATATATATATATTCTTTAAGGGTATGTCAATATTTATTTATAAAACTGATCTATATTATATTTTATCTGATGAAAGCGCACCATAATTTAACTGGGTGTCCTTGAAATATATATAATGAAATAAATATGGTTTTATAAATATAGTTTACATTTGTTAATATATCGTATTTTTACTCCAATAATTTGTTGAGTGCTTTATATCAGTTCTAAAAATATTTGCTTGTTGTATCCCAACAATTTAAATATAACTTCTACATATATATATATATATATATATTTTTTTTTTTCACTTAGGATTAGGAAAGCAAGTGATGCTTTCAGAAAGCTAGAAAGGCGAGACATATGCAAGAAGACAAAGGTAAAGGTGTACAAGGCATGTGTGCTCTCTTGTCTTCTTTATGCCTGCGAGACCTGGGTCACATATCGACACCACCTTAAGCAATTGGAGCGTTTCCATCAGATGTGTCTCAGACGGATCCATGGCGTTCACTGGAGGGACCACATCAGTGATATCGAGATTTTGGAAAGCTCTATGTGTGACAGTACAGAAGCTCTTGTGCTTAAGCAACGACTCCGTTGGAGTGGTCACCTTGCCAGGATGAAGGATTCTAGAATACCAAAACAACTCATTTATGGAGAGTTAGTTAAAGGAAAACGACCGCCACATAAACCAAAAAAGAGGTATAAGGATTTCTTGAAAGCCTCTTTGAAAGACGCTAACATCTCTGCTGATACATGGGAAAATGTTGCTGCTGATCATAATAAATGGAGAAAGACTGTAAATGAGGGAAAAGTTGCCTTTGAGGCATCTCGAATCGCATACGAGAAAGTAAAGTGGGATGGGAGGAAGGGCATTGCTGTTGCACTTCCAGACGGCGAGAGTCCTCCTATGGTGCTGACATGCAGCATCTGTGCGAGACTCTGCCTAAGTAAAGCTGGACTCGAAAGTCATCTTCGCAGTCTTAAAGTAAGACCAGGCTGCTGTTGGAGATGCTACTCATCATGCTTGCCAAACATGTGGTAGAGAATATAAATCAGCAGGAGGGCTCAAGCGACATGCAAAAGTACATGAACTCCAACCACGGCCGGCTATTCCCAGTGAATGTTTTGGTTGCCAACTCTGTGCAAGACATTTTAGATCATTGGCTGGGCTAAAAAGCCACATTCGATCGCAGCGCTGTTAGTTGCTATCGTGTGTGTGTGTGTGTGTGTGTGTGTGTGTGTGTGTGTGTATAGATATGTTTATGTGTGTACGTGTATATATATATATGTATATTATTATTGTTGTTGTTGTCGTTATTATTATTGTTGTTATTATTATTATTATTGTCATTAATATATATGTATGTGTATGTATGTGTGTCATTAATATATATGTATGTGTATGTATGTGTATGTATATATATATATATATATATATATGTATATATATGAATATATATATATATATATATATATATTTTTTTTTAAAATTTATTTATTTTATTTTATTTTATTTATTTCTCGTGCAATGGCCATACTCGATAACGAGGGGGCAGCCATCATATATATCATCATCATCATCATCATCATCATTTCATTTTACGTCCGCTTTTTCCCTGCTTGCAGAGTTTATAGAATGTCAGTTGGAGAGAGCTTGATCAGCACATGCTTCAATGGTGAGGTCTGATAGGACTTTTTATATCCAAGAAATGAGAGATGGATGAAGACTGTAGATGGTCAGCATAGCTAGGAAGTTCTTTTGTCTTGAAGGATAAGTTTGTAGATGGCCAATAATAATGGTTTCTTTATTAGAGACTGTGCTTGATTGTAGATTTAGCCTGTCCCTTTAACACAAGAGTGCACGAGAAGGAGAAAATTAACCGATACCAAGATTTAAAGTAGGAGTTAAAAAGGATTTAGAACTGTCATAAGATCAAGGTTGTCCTGATTGTCATAGGAGCACTAGGTATTATCTCAAAGAGTTTTCAAGGATGGTTAAAGAACATTAATCCAGACCCCTTTTTTGAAACACTTCAAAAAGCATGCAAGAACCCTCCGATATGTACTGAATATCTGAAGCTGTAGGTAGTGGCTCGATGTTCATTTGAAAAAACTTTCCAGTTAATTAACACCAAAGACTGAGACTCCAAGAAAATACTAATAAAAACTGTACCATCTGGTATACATATACTTCAGCAGAAATTAACACCAATTCTTAATATAATAAACACAAATATCTCTAAAATCACAATGTAGTCATAATGGCTGGTACTTGAATCATTTTTTTTTTCGTTTTAGAATCAAGCATGTCTCCTGCAGTAAAAATTGCACGAGTAAATTTTTCCATAAATCCTGATACTTATTCTCCATTGCAAGATGAAATAAACCATATTGAATTGAGTGTCCTGCCCAGAGAAATATAATGTAACACTTGCAGTGGACTTGAACTTAACTTAAACCCATGAGCTGGTAATCCATTAAATTGTTCATTCAACAATTTTGTCTCTCTAAACAGTTAATGGTGCCATATTTTATTTTATTGGAACATGGCTTAGTGGTTAGAGAGTTAGATTCACAATCATGAGATTGTGAGTTTGATTCTTGGACCAGGCAATGTGTTATGGTCTTGAGCAAGATGTTTTGTTTCACATTGCTCTTTCTGCCAGGAATTGCAACCGACAGATAGTATCAGCAATGGAAAGACCAGGTCTGATCTGATGAGTTCCCCACCCACTTTCTAAGTGAATAAAGTCTGGGATCTTGACTATTGTTATATAGTCTTGTATTGTATTGTATTGAAGCAAACATTGGCTGTGTTATGATAAGAACCATATCAAAAATTAAGTGGCAATAAAGCATGTTTTTTTTATAACCAATATAACATTGCTATATAAACACAGCTACAAGGAATATTGGAGAAGTCTATTGTTAGACATTTCTCAATGTCTAACAATAGGCAAACTTAGAAAATTATGATTTTACTCTATATCTCTTGCTTCTCTCCTAAGAAAATATTGGAAAATCTGTAATATGACAGTTTATGTCTTGAAATGGTTAAAAATAATAAAATGAAACATTTCAACAAAACGCTTGATGAAAAATGAATATTTGTATGACAGTAAATAAAACATTTCAAAAATAAACTTTGGCTAAAAATCAATTACAGTTTTCAACCATATACTTCATTTATAGAAATACTTT
Organism: Eledone cirrhosa; assembly: GCA_964016885.1. NCBI lineage: Eukaryota > Metazoa > Mollusca > Cephalopoda > Octopoda > Eledonidae > Eledone > Eledone cirrhosa. The sequence goes on from OZ024758.1 coordinate 25,674,025, forward strand.
TTGTTGTTGTTGTTCTGAGGAAAACATTGCCGAGTAATGCATTTTATATGTTAACTACTGGAATTTATTTTTGGTTAAAGTAATGGAGTAATGGGCTACACCTGGTTGAAAATAGATACTATGTCTTCCTACACAAATATGTAGTTGACATTAGACTAAGCAACATTTCATAAAATAATTCATACAAATATCCAAATTTGTAGAAAAATTTAAGCCCAGAGCAGCTTTCAAAACTTTTTACATTGGCAGCATATTGTTTTTAAAAAAATATTTTTTTTGTGACACATTATTCAAATTTTATTAGTGACATAAAATTAAAGAAAGTATTTATATAATTATCCCACATAATATCAAATCTATGAGATTTTGATGTTATTTATTTTGAGAACAATACCTTAACGTCAGTATGAGCTACTGGTTACGACCAGTTAGAACAGAAAGAGGTTAGAGAATTCTGGCTGGATATGGCCGGTTTAAATGCTAAAGGGTTAAATTAACAAATATTAGGTCAAGCATCCTTTAACCCCGAGTCTTAACTTATGCAAAGTTGTCAGACATACATACTTTACTGCCTCACCAAATATTTGTAAACATTGATCAAATTTGACCTAATCTCACAACACACCTACAAATTATAAGTGACCCATTAAAAGTGTTGCCATTCAGAGTTTGAAAAAACCTCATTGAAAATTGAAATCAAAGACCTTAAGCAAACAAACAAACAAATAATAAAAATCATCAGATGTCCAAATGTACTAAAATATCCAGGAAACAACATTTATATAGCTGGCTCCATAGTTCAGTTGGTTAAAGCACTGGTTTAGTAAACTAGAGGTCAAGGTTTTGAATCCATTTGGAGCTGGGATTAACATAGCTGGTCATTAATGTTAACTGGAGAGAAATCTCTTTTTTTTTTTATTTGCTGTGAGACAATAGAAGTAAAAGATGATATTTGCTGTTTTAAGAGAACATACTTTCACTTCTTTTTTTTGCATGGACATCATACATAGTCTTAAGATGGGTTTAAAAGAGTTATATTTACTATTGTATTTTCATGGTAAAAGCTTTACCTCATATAATTATCTCACATAATATCACACCTACAAGCTTTTGATATTATTTATTTTGAGAACAATACCTTAACATCAATATTAGCAGCCGGTTACAGCTGGTTTGAACAGAAAGAGGTGAGAGAATTCTGGCTGATATAGCTGGTTTAAATGCTAAAGGGTTAAGATCTGCTGCAAGCCCAGAGACTCATCTTGGTTTCTTTGGCACTAAGTGACTGAGAGTAAAGACTTTCTGGATGGGACACCAGTCCTTCACAAGGTTAATCTCTTGTGATCCCCAGTACTCATTTTCAGCTGAATGGACTGAAGAGGTGTAAAACGATACAACAAGCCACCTAGCCCATTAATCAAACCCAGGACTTCACAATCATGAACCCAACATCCTAACCAGTAAGCAGCATGCTAGTCTTAAGATGGAGACTCGTCATAAATATAAAAAGAAACGATTTCTTTTGAATATCTTTTTACAATTGAGCAAGACACTTTATTTCACATTGTTCCAGTTTACTGAGCTGTAGAAATGAGATGATAGGGACTGGGGTCCCTATCATTCCACTGCAAAGTGGCCGTGGAGGTGCCACGGCAAAAAAGCACCCAGCCCACACTGTAAATGAGGTTGGTGTTAGGAAGGGCATCCAGCTGTAGAAATCAAGCCAGAATCAGTTCCCGTCCCGCCCTTGCAAGCAGGGAAAAGCGGACGTAAAATGATGATGATGATGATGATGATGATGATGAAACCTGCAGTCAGCAATATTGCTGTAACAAAACAGCAGTATCACAGCACAGGTCCAATGACATAACAATGTGATAGTTAAAAAAACACAACAAACAAGGCATAGTCACTTAACAACAGATGGTAAGTTATAACAGTATATCAGCAGATTCTAATAATAGTTTAACAATATATGTTAAATGTCATAGCTGAATATGTAATTTAGTTTTATAATAATAGTATTAGAGGACTAAACTTTCATTCAGTCTTTCATTCAGTCACAAATATTATTACTATGATGGCAGGACAACAACTAGTCATAGTAGTCTAAGAAGTAGTAACAGTCATAGTAGTATAAGAAATGTGGAGGCACGTGGCCTAGTGGTAAGGGTGTTGGACTTACGATCATAATGTTGTGGGCTTGATTCCTGGGCTGGGTTGTGTGTTGTGTTCTTAGGCAAAACACTTCATTTCACGTTGCTCCAGTATACTCAACTGAAAATGAGTATCAGCAATAGCTGGAGGGTTAAACCTGCGATGGACTGGCATCTTGTCCAGGGGGAGTATTGTACTCTCAGCCGCTTCACGCTATGAAACCGGGATAAGCACCGGCCTAACGACCCTTCTGGCTTAAGACAGACTTTAGACTTAGTATAAGAAACAGTAGTCATAGCAGTATAAGAAATAGTCAAAGGAAAAGACAATCATAAATATAACCAAAAATAATATTAAACTAGTTCACTATCAGTACAGTAATACAGCAGAGAGACACCATAGAGGATACAAGATTATAGTAGAAGGTCTCACAGGATATGTTCCATCGTAAATAGGATCACTAAAAGAATAATTTAACATTGTGTATGGTATGATATAGTGTAGTATGGTGTGGTATAGTCTAGTATGGTGTGGTATAGTCTAGTATGGTATGATATAGTGTAGTATGGTATGGTATAGTGTAGTATGGTATGGTGTGGTATAGTCTAGTATGGTATGGTATAGTGTAGTATGGTGTGGTATAGTCTAGTATGGTGTGGTATAGTCTAGTATGGTATGATATAGTGTAGTATGGTGTGGTATAGTCTAGTATGGTGTGGTATAGTCTAGTATGGTATGATATAGTGTAGTATGGTATGGTATAGTGTAGTATGGTATGGTGTGGTATAGTCTAGTATGGTATGGTATAGTGTAGTATGGTATGGTATGGTGTGGTATAGTCTAGTATGGTATGGTATAGTGTAGTATGGTATGGTATAGTGTAGTATGGTATGGTATGGTGTGGTATAGTCTAGTATGGTATGGTATAGTGTAGTATGGTGTGGTATAGTCTAGTATGGTGTGGTATAGTCTAGTATGGTATGATATAGTGTAGTATGGTATGGTATAGTGTAGTATGGTATGGTGTGGTATAGTCTAGTATGGTATGGTATAGTGTAGTATGGTATGGTATAGTGTAGTATGGTATGGTATAGTATGGTATGATATAGTGTAGTATGGTGTGGTATAGTGTAGTATGGTGTGGTATAGTGTAGTATGGTATGATATAGTGTAGTATGGTGTGGTATAGTGTAGTATGGTGTGGTATAGTGTAGTATGGTGTGGTATAGTGTAGTATGGTATGGTCCTGTAACTCCTGATGGAGTCATAGGGGCACTGTATTGACATACAGCAGCATTTCTTGGACATTTTAAGCCTGACGGAGATCATCCCTCCCCAGGTCTGAAAACAGTGAATTTCTTCCAGAGAAGGATAGAAAGTGAGAGAGAGGAAGTGAGAAAGAGACATGAGAAGAAGAATGAACACCAGTATTAGGCTGGTACATAGAGTACACCATATATTATCTAAGTAAATCATTTAAGAAAATTAACTGAGAGAAGGTCTGAGTAAATGAAAGAGATAAAACATTGACCAAGAGATGGCCTGGGTGAATGAAAGAGATAAAACATTGACCAAGAGAAGGCCTGGGTGAATGAAAGAGATAAAACATTGACCAAGAGAAGGCCTGGGTGAATGAAAGAGATAAAACATTGACCAAGAGAAGGCCTGGGTGAATGAAAGAGATAAAACATTGACCAAGAGAAGGCCTGGGTGAATGAAAGAGATAAAACATTGACCAAGAGATGGTCTGAGTGAATGGAAGAGATAAAACATTGACCAAGAGAAGGCCTGGGTGAATGAAAGAGATAAAACATTGACCAAGAGATGGCCTGGGTGAATGAAAGAGATAAAACATTGACCAAGAGAAGGCCTGGGTGAATGAAAGAGATAAAACATTGACCAAGAGAAGGCCTGGGTGAATGAAAGAGATAAAACATTGACCAAGAGAAGGCCTGGGTGAATGAAAGAGATAAAACATTGACCAAGAGATGGTCTGAGTGAATGGAAGAGATAAAACATTGACCAAGAGAAGGCCTGGGTGAATGAAAGAGATAAAACATTGACCAAGAGAAGGCCTGGGTGAATGAAAGAGATAAAACATTGACCAAGAGATGGCCTGGGTGAATGAAAGAGATAAAACATTGACCAAGAGATGGCCTGGGTGAATGAAAGAGATAAAACATTGACCAAGAGAAGGCCTGGGTGAATGAAAGAGATAAAACATTGACCAAGAGAAGGCCTGGGTGAATGAAAGAGATAAAACATTGACCAAGAGATGGTCTGAGTGAATGGAAGAGATAAAACATTGACCAAGAGAAGGCCTGGGTGAATGAAAGAGATAAAACATTGACCAAGAGAAGGCCTGGGTGAATGAAAGAGATAAAACATTGACCAAGAGATGGTCTGAGTGAATGAAAGAGATAAAACATTGACCAAGAGATGGCCTGAGTCAATGAAAGAGATAAAACATTGACCAAGATATGGTCTGAGTGAATGAAAGAGATAAAACATTGACCAAAGAAACAACACATCACCCGGTCTGAGAATTGAACTCACAACCTTTCGATTGCAAGGCCAATGCTCTAACCACTAAGCCATTATACACACACACACACACACACACACACACACACACACACACCAGGTGATGTGTTGTTTCCTTGAGCAAGACACTTTATTTCACATTGCTCCAGTTTACTCAGCTGTAGAAATGAGATGATAGGGACTGGGGTCCCTATCATTCCACTGTAAAGTGGACGTGTAGGCGCCACGGGAAAAAAGCACCCAGCCCACACTGTAAATGAGGTTGGTGTTAGGAAGGGCATCCAGCTGTAGAAATCAAGCCAGAATCAGTTCCCGTCCCACCCTTGTAAGCAGGGAAAAGCGGATGTAAAATGATGATGATATATATATATATATAATCCATTTTTATTTTCTTGAAAGATCCTAGATCTTACAGAATCAAGCTGCCGATCTTCCTTTTTTGTTTTCTGTTTTTGCTCTACTCTTGCAGTTGCTCCTATCTTTGGGAAATAGACATAGTTCGCTAATCTTCAATTTTCCCACTTCTAAAAACTCAACATTTCCTGCCATTTCTCAACAGTACCTTAGTTAATCTTATGACCTTTAAAATAAACAAACTTTGAATACCTCTTCTCCAACATCATTGCCACCACCACCACCAAATTTTGATTCTAATGCTTACAAAGCTCAATCCCTTATTTTGTGATGTAACACAAAGCGAAAACAACAAAGGGTTCCCTGAATCTCTGTAGTTCATCTTTGGTGGGTTTTGGATAAGAATCAGAAGAAGCAGAAAGAAGGAATACACTTGAATGAAAATAGAAAGTTGTCCTTTAAACTTAATCTAGGGATTAACAACAATAATTTGGAGGCTTAAAGAATTATTTCGATATTTCAAGCTCACACAACTTTGGCCTCTAAAAATAGTTTCCTCAACAAGAAACGGTTTGTTCTGTTTCTCCCTTTTTCAAGATATATCTCATTTACTCCTTCTCTCTCTCTTGCTCTTCACCCCACTCTTTTTCTCTCTACCCCCTCTTTCTCCCTCCTCTGCTCTCTTATCTCTCTTTCCCTTCTCTCTTTATCTTTCTTTCCCCTCTCTCTCTCTCTTCCTCCTCATCTTTCTATCCTCTCTCCTTCATCTCTCTCTCTCTTTCTCTGACTTTCCCTATATGGTAATATTTACAACAACAACATCATCATCATTATATAACTTCCATTAAAAGATGATGATGATGATGTATATGGCAAAAACAGACAAACACTTTAGTCAGATACAAATGCAATGATATGGCCATGACAAATGCATACAGATATAAAATGCTGATATATATTTTATCAATCAGTCATAACTGACCATGGGTTTGTATCAAGGGCATTCCCCCTCCAAAGTGCAAGCCTGGGTAACATGTTCATCATCATCATCATCATCCTTCGACTCCTCTGAGGGCAGTCGGAACCCTTTCCACACTGTTCGGTCCTGCACTTTTGTCCCCAGATCCCTTATGTCCAACCCTGAGTCCCGAGCTATGGTGCCTGGGAAAGTCAGTTTTCGTGAATGGACACATCGAGAGGGGTGCCATAGGAGAGATGAAATGATTTCTTTGTCGGCTCGATGACAGTGACCAGCAAACTGTAGTTTTTTTTTGCTTGAGTCTGAGAGATATTGGAATCAAATCTCCATAGATGGTTTCACGTGTTGCGTGTGATCTCCAGCTTATGTTTCTGTTAGGTGGCTTAATTGGCAGTATCGGTAGAGGGCTGGATGCCAGCCATGCTTTCCAGCATAGTTACGTCCCTTTACGGTCTGAGTTCAAATCCCGCCGAGGTTAACTTTGCCTTTCATCCTTACAGGGTCGATAAAATAAAGTACCAGTAATGTACTGGGGTAATTGCTGGCCTTGTGCCAAAAGTAGAAACCATTATTAGTTGTCCATGTATGCCAGTCCTTCATTGCCGCTGTTATTTAAATGAAAGACGGTGAATTGGGCGGTGAATTGGCAGTATCGGTAGAGGGTCGGACGCCATGCTTTCCAGCATAGTTACGTCCTTTTACGATCTGAGTTCAATTCCCACCGAGGTTAACTTTGCCTT
>OZ024758.1:25685798-25690798 GCA_964016885.1 Eledone cirrhosa
TCAACACCGTAAAGTGGTCATGTTAGCGACACAACAAAAAGTGCCTGGTCAACACTGTAAAGTGGTCATGTTAGCGACACAACAAAAAGTGCCTGGTCAACACTGTAAAGTGGTCATGTTAACGACACAACAAAAAGTGCCTGGTCAACACCGTAAAGTGGTCATGTTAGCGACACAACAAAAAGTGCCTGGTCAACACTGTAAAGTGGTTATGTTAGCGACACAACAAAAAGTGCCTGGTCAACACTGTAAAGTGGTTATGTTAGCGACACAACAAAAAGTGCCTGGTCAACACTGTAAAGTGGTCATGTTAGCGACACAACAAAAAGTGCCTGGTCAACACTGTAAAGTGGTCATGTTAACGACACAACAAAAAGTGCCTGGTCAACACTGTAAAGTGGTCATGTTAGCGACACAACAAAAAGTGCCTGGTCAACACTGTAAAGTGGTCATGTTAGCGACACAACAAAAAGTGCCTGGTCAACACTGTAAAGTGGTCATGTTAGCAACACAACAAAAAGTGCCTGGTCAACACTGTAAAGTGGTCATGTTAGAGACACGACAAAAAGTGCCTGGTCAACACTGTAAAGTGGTCATGTTAGCGACACAACAAAAAGTGCCTGGTCAACACTGTAAAGTGGTCATGTTAGCAACACGACAAAAAGTGCCTGGTCAACACTGTAAAGTGGTCATGTTAGAGACACAACAAAAAGTGCCTGGTCAACACTGTAAAGTGGTCATGTTAACGACACAACAAAAAGTGCCTGGTCAACACTGTAAAGTGGTCATGTTAACGACACAACAAAAAGTGCCTGGTCAACACTGTAAAGTGGTCATGTTAACGACACAACAAAAAGTGCCTGGTCAACACTGTAAAGTGGTCATGTTAACGACACAACAAAAAGTGCCTGGTCAACACTGTAAAGTGGTCATGTTAACGACACAACAAAAAGTGCCTGGTCAACACTGTAAAGTGGTTATGTTAACGACACAACAAAAAGTGCCTGGTCAACACTGTAAAGTGGTCATGTTAACGATACAACAAAAAGTGCCTGGTCTACACTGTAAAGTGGTCATGTTAACGATACAACAAAAAGTGCCTGGTCAACACTGTAAAGTGGTCATGTTAACGACACAACAAAAAGTGCCTGGTCTACACTGTAAAGTGGTCATGTTAACGACACAACAAAAAGTGCCTGGTCAACACTGTAAAGTGGTCATGTTAGCAACACAACAAAAAGTGCCTGGTCAACACTGTAAAGTGGTCATGTTAGTGACACAACAAAAAGTGCCTGGTCAACACTGTAAAGTGGTCATGTTAACGATACAACAAAAAGTGCCTGGTCTACACTGTAAAGTGGTCATGTTAGCAACACAACAAAAAGTGCCTGGTCAACACTGTAAAGTGGTCATGTTAGCAACACAACAAAAAGTGCCTGGTCAACACTGTAAAGTGGTTATGTTAACGATACAACAAAAAGTGCCTGGTCTACACTGTAAAGTGGTCATGTTAGCAACACAACAAAAAGTGCCTGGTCAACACTGTAAAGTGGTCATGTTAGCAACACAACAAAAAGTGCCTGGTCAACACTGTAAAGTGGTCATGTTAACGATACAACAAAAAGTGCCTGGTCTACACTGTAAAGTGGTCATGTTAGCAACACAACAAAAAGTGCCTGGTCAACACTGTAAAGTGGTCATGTTAGCAACACAACAAAAAGTGCCTGGTCAACACTGTAAAGTGGTTATGTTAACGATACAACAAAAAGTGCCTGGTCTACACTGTAAAGTGGTCATGTTAGCAACACAACAAAAAGTGCCTGGTCAACACTGTAAAGTGGTCATGTTAGCAACACAACAAAAAGTGCCTGGTCAACACTGTAAAGTGGTCATGTTAACGATACAACAAAAAGTGCCTGGTCTACACTGTAAAGTGGTCATGTTAGCAACACAACAAAAAGTGCCTGGTCAACACTGTAAAGTGGTCATGTTAGCAACACAACAAAAAGTGCCTGGTCAACACTGTAAAGTGGTTATGTTAGCGACACAACAAAAAGTGCCTGGTCAACACTGTAAAGTGGTCATGTTAGCAACACAACAAAAAGTGCCTGGTCAACACTGTAAAGTGGTCATGTTAGAGACACGACAAAAAGTGCCTGGTCAACACTGTAAAGTGGTCATGTTAGCGACACAACAAAAAGTGCCTGGTCAACACTGTAAAGTGGTCATGTTAGTGACACAACAAAAAGTGCCTGGTCAACACTGTAAAGTGGTCATGTTAACGACACAACAAAAAGTGCCTGGTCTACACTGTAAAGTGGTCATGTTAGCGACACAACAAAAAGTGCCTGGTCAACACTGTAAAGTGGTTATGTTAGCGACACAACAAAAAGTGCCTGGTCAACACTGTAAAGTGGTCATGTTAGCAACACAACAAAAAGTGCCTGGTCAACACTGTAAAGTGGTCATGTAAGCGACACAACAAAAAGTGCCTGGTCAACACTGTAAAGTGGTCATGTTAGTGACACAACAAAAAGTGCCTGGTCAACACTGTAAAGTGGTCATGTTAACGACACAACAAAAAGTGCCTGGTCTACACTGTAAAGTGGTCATGTTAGCGACACAACAAAAAGTGCCTGGTCAACACTGTAAAGTGGTTATGTTAGCGACACAACAAAAAGTGCCTGGTCAACACTGTAAAGTGGTCATGTTAGCAACACAACAAAAAGTGCCTGGTCAACACTGTAAAGTGGTCATGTAAGCGACACAACAAAAAGTGCCTGGTCAACACTGTAAAGTGGTCATGTTAGTGACACAACAAAAAGTGCCTGGTCAACACTGTAAAGTGGTCATGTTAACGACACAACAAAAAGTGCCTGGTCTACACTGTAAAGTGGTCATGTTAGCGACACAACAAAAAGTGCCTGGTCAACACTGTAAAGTGGTTATGTTAGCGACACAACAAAAAGTGCCTGGTCAACACTGTAAAGTGGTCATGTTAGCAACACAACAAAAAGTGCCTGGTCAACACTGTAAAGTGGTCATGTAAGCGACACAACAAAAAGTGCCTGGTCAACACTGTAAAGTGGTCATGTTAACGACACAACAAAAAGTGCCTGGTCAACACTGTAAAGTGGTTATGTTAACGATACAACAAAAAGTGCCTGGTCAACACTGTAAAGTGGTCATGTTATATAATCCCAGTAAAAGGAAGCCACAGTAGAGGAAGACCAAGGAAGACCTGCATGGAAATGGTGAGATCTGTTCTCAGATCGCTAAAGCTCACAGAGGAGATGACAAAGAAATGCAAAAAGTGGAGAGATGCTGATTCAGAAGCACCCATCTAACCCATGCAAGCTTGGAACAACAGACATTTGATGATGATGATGATGAATATATATACTGTATATGCTAACATCCTCATCATATGGATGATGACGATGAATATATATATATATATCATCATCATCATCATCATCATCATCACTGTTTTACGTCCATTCTTCCACGCTAGCATGGGTTAGATGGATTGTCCTGTTGTGAGCAGTGTCTGGTCGGCTGACCTTGTCTTGCTCATACGGGAACTGATTCTGGCTTATATATATATATATGGAGGCAAATGGCTTCGTGGTTAGAGCATTGGCCTTGTAATCGAAAGGTTGGGAGTTCAATTCTCAGACCGGGTGATGTGTTGTTTCCTTGAGCAAGACACTTTATTTCACATTGCTCCAGTTTACTCAGCTGTAGAAATGAGATGATAGGGACTGGGGTCCCTATCATTCCACTGCAAAGTGGTCATGGAAGTGCCACGGCAAAAAAGCACCCAGCCCACACTGTAAAGTGGATGTGTAGGCGCCACAGAAAAAAAGCACCCAGCACTCACTGTAAATGAGGTTGGTGTTAGGAAGGGCATCCAGCTGTAGAAATCAAGCCAGAATCAGTTCCCATCCCACCCTTGCAAGCAGGGAAAAAGCGGACGTAAAATGAAATGATGATGAAATGAACTGATTCTGGCTTATATATATATATATATATATATGGGTTAGATGGATTGTCCTGTTGTGAGCAGTGTCTGGTCGGCTGACCTTGTCTTGCTCATACGGGAACTGATTCTGGCTTATATATATATATATGGAGGCACATGGCTTAGTGGTTAGAGCATTGGCCTTGCAATCAAAAGGTTGTGAGTTCAATTCTCAGACCGGGCGATGTGTTGTTTCCTTGAGCAAGACACTTTATTTCACATTGCTCCAGTTTACTCAGCTGTAGAAATGAGATGATAGGGACTGGGGTCCCTATCATTCCACTGTAAAGTGGTCGTGGAGGTGCCACGGCAAAAAAGCACCCAGCACTCACTGTAAATGAGGTTGGTGTTAGGAAGGGCATCCAGCTGTAGAAATCAAGCCAGAATCAGTTCCCGTCCCACCCTTGCAAGCAGGGAAAAGCGGACGTAAAATGAAATGAAAAATGAAATGAATGAAATATATATGATCACTCTTTAAAGGAAGAGTATCCAATTGTAGAAACTGTGCCAAACTAGAGCATATGAGCTGGACTTGGGCATAGAACCAGCCAGTTTTTAAAATGTGACAACCTGTCCAACCCATGCCAGTGTGCAAAATAGATGTAAGATCGTGAAGTGATGATATATATATATATATACACACAAATACACACACACATATATATACACTCATATATATATATATACATATATGTGTGTGTGCACACAAGTGTATGTGTAGTACACTTTATAAAGTGATTGGTGTTACAAAGGGTACTCTATCATATGAAGCAGGCATGTCAAACATGTAACCCTTTACAAGTACATCTGCAGCCCGCACAAAGGTTTTTACAGTGCGAGCATGTTTTATCTTTGTGCAATTAGTTTTAATGTGCACAATTAGTTGTCGTGTGTATAACACATATTTGACCCTCAAATAACACATATGTGACCCTCAAATAACACATATGTGACATAGGAAACCCACGTGTCAAAA
>OZ024758.1:25695798-25698298 GCA_964016885.1 Eledone cirrhosa
AGGTTAGAATTAACAACGAATACAGTGAAGAGTTTAGCGTAAAATTTGGTGTTCATAAGGGCTCCGCCCTTAGCCCCCTCTTATTTATTATCGCCCTCCAAGCTATAACGGAGGAGTTCAAGACCGGCTGCCCATGGGAACTTCTATACGCAGATGATGTAATGCTCATAGCCGAATCAATGGCTGAACTAGAGAAGAAATTCCAAACATGGAAGCATGGTCTAGAATCAAAAGGCCTTAAAGTTAACTTGCCTAAGACTAAAGTCCTAATATGTAGGAAGGAGAATAGGGTACTGGTCCCATCTGGGAAATGACCATGTTCAGTGTGTAGGAAAGGAGTAGGCAGAAACTCCATTTTATGTCCCAAATGCAAAGTATGGGTGCATAAAAGATGTAGTGGGATCACAGGTAAGCTAACTAAGAATATAGATTTTATATGTGGCCGGTGCTCTGGTGCAATAAGTAGCAGCAAATGCCCACAGAATACTAGCTCATTCCACTGCCCAGATGGTTCTTTAGAAACAATGGACACCTTCCGTTACCTGGGTGACAAAATCAGCAGTGGTGGAGGGTGCTCTGAAAGTACTGTAGTTAGAGTCCAAACGGGATGGAAAAAGTTCAGAGAGTTTATACCACTATTGGCCGCTAAAGGGTTCTCTCTAAAAATGAAAGGCAGGCTGTATGATGCATGCATATGAACAGCAATGCTACATGGCAGTGAGACTTGGGCATTGTGTGCAGAGGATCTATGCAGACTGGAGAGGAACGAAGCTTGCATGCTCCGTTGGATGTGTAATAGTAATATACGTGAACGGCAAAGCATAAATGAACTAAGTGAGAAATTAGGAATAAGAGGGATCAGATGCTGTTTACTCGAGAGAAGACTACATTGGTATGGTCATGTGATGCGCATGAAAGACGACAGCTGTATAAAAAGGTGCAGGACGATCAAAATAGACGGAAGTTACGGAGTAGGCAGACCCAGAAAAACCTGGGACGATTTGATAAATTCCGACCTTACACACTTACACCTCTCCAAGACAATGTCACTGGACTGAGATCTTTGGCGCGACACAGTAATACAGAAGACCCGCCTTGCCTAAGTACAAAGTGAAACCTACAGTCAGTAGGCACCTCTTAACCAAAATACACCCCTGTCCCACTAACCCTACCCACACCACCCCTTTCGAGGTAAAGCTATGTTGGTACCACAACATCCAGTCCTAAATAAATGAGGTCATATAGGTGTCACAACAAAAAACACACAGTCCACGCTGTAATGTGGCCGTGTAGGTAACACGGTAAAAACCTCCCAGTCCACACTGTAAGCGTGGTTGGTGTTAGGAAGGGCATCCAGCCGTAGAAAATCTGCCTACGAGCAAGACAACCAATCTTACCTCAAGTGGGACAATTCCTGTCCAGACCCATGCTAGGTTGGAAGATGGACGTTAAACGATGATGATGATGATGATGATGATGATGATGATGTATGTGTGTATATATATATGCGTGTGGAGACACATGGCCTAGCGGTAAGGGTGTTGTAATTACAATCATAATGTCACTTCATTTCATGTTGCTCCAGTATACTCAGCTGAAAATGAGTACCAGCAATAGCTGGGGGTTTAACCCTGCGATGGATTGGTGTCCTGTCCAGGAGGGAGTCTTGTACTCTCAGCTGCTTCACGTCATGAAACCGGGATAAGCACCGGCCAAATGAGCCTTCTGGCTTAAGACAGACTTTAGACTTTTTTTTAGATATATATATGGAGGCACATGGCTCAGTGGTTAGAGCATTGGCCTTGCAATCGAAAGGTTGTGAGTTCAATTCTCAGACCAGGTGATGTGTTGTTTCCTTGAGCAAGACACTTTATTTCACATTGCTACAGTTTACTCAGCTGTAGAAATGAGATGATAGGGACTGGGGTCCCTATCATTCCACTGCAAAGTGGTCGTGGAGGTGCCACAGCAAAAAAGCACCCAGCACTCACTGTAAATGAGGTTGGTGTTAGGAAGGGCATCCAGCTGTAGAAATCAAGCCAGAATCAGTTCCCGTCCTACCCTTGCAAGCAGGGAAAAAGCGGACGTAAAATGAAATGAAAAATGAAAAATGAAAATATATATATACAACTAGATGAACTGAGTTTTTACTAGTACATTGAACTTTCCCACTTGCTCGATGATTACACAGGACTTGCATTTCCGAAGTGCCAGTTTGTGATTCAGAGTGCACACATTTAGTTATTAGTTTTAAGTTCAGGATTATGTGCAGCTGTTATATATATATAAATATATATATATATATATGTGTGTGAGAAAAACCACAAACCCTCCATCCCAATTCTACTTTTGAAAAGCACAAGAACTGCGAAACCGGTAAAGGAACAAAATAAATATATATTTTTTTTAAAAGACTCCAGTTGCATTTTCGATTTCATCTTTTTTCCTTATACTTTCACTCGTGTAGGACACCTCGTGTTTTTTTTTCATTTTGTAAAAA
>OZ024758.1:25700798-25703298 GCA_964016885.1 Eledone cirrhosa
CACATATATATATATATATATATATATATATATATAATAGATAGTAATAATAATTATGAAGACTAAAATAGATAGATTAATATAAGCTCATTAGACCCTTTTGTCATTTTAAAATAGTCCCATTTATATTAAAAAAATAATTTCTTACATCATCACAAGGAGGCCAGAAATGTTGGGGGGAGCGAACAGTTGATTATATTGACACCAGTACATGACTGGTACTTATAAATAATGATTAAAACAAGTATTCATTACAGAAACCATTCCTGAACAAGAAAACCATCTTGATACTACTTTCGGTAATTACAGTGCTTCTTTCAAAAGACTTTTATATATATATAAAAAGAAAACTGTCTTATAAAGTTCCGTCTTACATTGATTTCACTCAAACAGCAAAAATATTTTCAACAATTCTTAATGAAATCTAACCAAAGATACAATTGAAGAAATTGTACAGAAAGAAATGTATAAACATAATGTCTGTAGTGGAATGATGTATAAATGTTCTTGCATGCATATACAGCATCAGCATTTACTTTCATATTTACACACACAATTTCTCTCTCCCTTCTGCTATTTTCCACACACACACACAAACTCACATACACACACACACACACACAAACTCATATACACACACACACAAACCCACATATACACACACACAAACTCACATACACACACACAAACTCATATATATACACACAAACTCATATATACATACACAAAAACACATATACACACACAAACTCACATATACACACACACACACAAACTCACATACACACACACACAAACTCACATACACACACAAACTCATATATATATATACACACAAACTCATATATACATACACACAAACTCACATATACAAACACACAAACTCACATATACACACACACACAAACTCATATATATATATATATATATATGTGTACACATTGGCTAGGAACAAAATAAAGTTAAGCAGTGATTTAAGTATATCAGATCAATAAATAAATTATACTTGTGTAAGTCTTTAACTATTTTGTTTAATCAAGTATTTCATAATAATGGAAGTATTTCAGAGATCACTATGTATCTTAAAACCACATAAAATTCATAATGAATTTAAATATTCTTTAACGCCTGGTTGAAAGTAAATTTCAAAAGCAAATTAAAAGAATTAGCTAATGGATGGAAGCAAAATAAAAGCAATAAAAATCATGGGTTTGTTGTTTTTTTTTTGTTTTTTTTTTAGTGATATATGAAGAATCACCAAATTTCAAAGCATAATGTATGGAATACATTACTAGAATAATTAGAGGCAAGTAAAGGAAGCGAAATCATGTGTAACTAAATTAGGAAGTAGAATAAACAAAGGGAAATATAAATGACACAATGTCAAAAAAGCTGTAGCATATAATGTTATTTTTCTTTCAATAGGTAGATACAAGGTGGGGGGTGGGGGATCTGGGCTGAAGGAGTGAAGACAAGAAAAATCATACCACATGCTTTTTTATCCTCACTCTCTTTCTCTCCACCTTTTTCAAAAAATAGTATTTATTAACTAATGGTTGACAGTAATGAGCAGTAAGTAGATGCATTTAGCAATGGAAATTGGAAAAAAAAAAATTTACCTTTGGGGTGGGACGCACTTTTAAGACTCTGGGAATCAATTTTGTAGCAATTATAGGGTGCCCCATCAGTGGTAGAACCGGAGTAGACACTGGGTGAGCTGGTGATACTTGGACCTAACCAATTGTAAATAGG
The DNA here is from genome assembly GCA_964016885.1 of Eledone cirrhosa. Classification (NCBI taxonomy): domain Eukaryota; kingdom Metazoa; phylum Mollusca; class Cephalopoda; order Octopoda; family Eledonidae; genus Eledone; species Eledone cirrhosa. The sequence continues at coordinate 25,702,551 of OZ024758.1, forward strand.
TATGATAATAATTAATTGGGAGCTGAAAAAGGGGATATTAATTAGGGAACTAAAAATGTAAGAACAATAAATCTTCTGTTAGCTATACATCGTATAAATATTGGTTATATGAGGTAGGGAACTAGAGATAGGGATAAAAGATATAAGAATAAACCTAAGTATATTTTTGGAAAAATGTAATAGATAGATATGGTAAGGTCACTGATGGAATGAAATAAGCCCAGAAATAAAATCTTCTCTCTAATAAGTTATTTTAAGTGTTTTCAAATTGTTACTTATAACCATCTTTCACTAACAGATGAATTAATTAATTTTAACCCTTTAGCATTTACATAACTCTATATTTACTATTATATTTTCATGGTAAAGGTTTTATCTTACATAATATCGAATCTATGAGATTTTGATGTTATTTATTTTGAGAACAATACCTTAACATCAGTATAAGTGACCAGTTTCAGCCAGTTTGAACAGAAAGAGGTGAGAGAATTCTGGCCGGATATGGCTGGTTTAAATGCAAAAGGGTTAATTACGTTCAGCTCCAACAATATTATAGAAATATTAGAAGTATTTAGTAGGTAGGGCAATTTGGGAGTTAAAATGGGCATTAGTGCAACAGAATTGCATTTTTAAAAAAAATTCTCTAAATGAAAAACAGAAAGAGTTAGTTATAGTAAAAATGATGCATTACAGAACAAAGTTACTCTTGACTTAGAGTTGAGATATAGATACTATAAATATCTAGAAA
>OZ024758.1:25713298-25720798 GCA_964016885.1 Eledone cirrhosa
TTGCCGGTCCGGCAGAAATTAGAAATTGGAATAAATGCTCTGAAATAGCGATATATATGTGAGTATAGACATAGAATATTCGAAAATATTCTGTATGTTTATAATAAACATTTTGAAGACCTAATCGCTATAGAATAGAATACGTCACGTATTACAATTAGATTCTCGATAAAAGCAAGGGAAGTAATCTACGCGTTTCATTCTTGTTAGAATTCATCAGGACTACATATCCAGTGCTTTTATCGAGAATGACACAGCTAGAGACTTATAGAATACTTAGCTGTGTACTGGAACTGGTTTGAAAGAGCGGTTGCCGGTCCGGCAGAAATTAGAAATTGGAATAAATGCTCTGAAATAGCGATATATATGTGAGTATAGACATAGAATATTCGAAAATATTCTGTATGTTTATAATAAACATTTTGAAGACCTAATCGCTATAGAATAGAATACGTCACGTATTACAATTAGATTCTCGATAAAAGCAAGGGAAGTAATCTACGCGTTTCATTCTTGTTAGAATTCATCAGGACTACATATCCAGTGCTTTTATCGAGAATGACACAGCTAGAGACTTATAGAATACTTAGCTGTGTACTGGAACTGGTTTGAAAGAGCGGTTGCCGGTCCGGCAGAAATTAGAAATTGGAATAAATGCTCTGAAATAGCGATATATATGTGAGTATAGACATAGAATATTCGAAAATATTCTGTATGTTTATAATAAACATTTTGAAGACCTAATCGCTATAGAATAGAATACGTCACGTATTACAATTAGATTCTCGATAAAAGCAAGGGAAGTAATCTACGCGTTTCATTCTTGTTAGAATTCATCAGGACTACATATCCAGTGCTTTTATCGAGAATGACACAGCTAGAGACTTATAGAATACTTAGCTGTGTACTGGAACTGGTTTGAAAGAGCGGTTGCCGGTCCGGCAGAAATTAGAAATTGGAATAAATGCTCTGAAATAGCGATATATATGTGAGTATAGACATAGAATATTCGAAAATATTCTGTATGTTTATAATAAACATTTTGAAGACCTAATCGCTATAGAATAGAATACGTCACGTATTACAATTAGATTCTCGATAAAAGCAAGGGAAGTAATCTACGCGTTTCATTCTTGTTAGAATTCATCAGGACTACATATCCAGTGCTTTTATCGAGAATGACACAGCTAGAGACTTATAGAATACTTAGCTGTGTACTGGAACTGGTTTGAAAGAGCGGTTGCCGGTCCGGCAGAAATTAGAAATTGGAATAAATGCTCTGAAATAGCGATATATATGTGAGTATAGACATAGAATATTCGAAAATATTCTGTATGTTTATAATAAACATTTTGAAGACCTAATCGCTATAGAATAGAATACGTCACGTATTACAATTAGATTCTCGATAAAAGCAAGGGAAGTAATCTACGCGTTTCATTCTTGTTAGAATTCATCAGGACTACATATCCAGTGCTTTTATCGAGAATGACACAGCTAGAGACTTATAGAATACTTAGCTGTGTACTGGAACTGGTTTGAAAGAGCGGTTGCCGGTCCGGCAGAAATTAGAAATTGGAATAAATGCTCTGAAATAGCGATATATATGTGAGTATAGACATAGAATATTCGAAAATATTCTGTATGTTTATAATAAACATTTTGAAGACCTAATCGCTATAGAATAGAATACGTCACGTATTACAATTAGATTCTCGATAAAAGCAAGGGAAGTAATCTACGCGTTTCATTCTTGTTAGAATTCATCAGGACTACATATCCAGTGCTTTTATCGAGAATGACACAGCTAGAGACTTATAGAATACTTAGCTGTGTACTGGAACTGGTTTGAAAGAGCGGTTGCCGGTCCGGCAGAAATTAGAAATTGGAATAAATGCTCTGAAATAGCGATATATATGTGAGTATAGACATAGAATATTCGAAAATATTCTGTATGTTTATAATAAACATTTTGAAGACCTAATCGCTATAGAATAGAATACGTCACGTATTACAATTAGATTCTCGATAAAAGCAAGGGAAGTAATCTACGCGTTTCATTCTTGTTAGAATTCATCAGGACTACATATCCAGTGCTTTTATCGAGAATGACACAGCTAGAGACTTATAGAATACTTAGCTGTGTACTGGAACTGGTTTGAAAGAGCGGTTGCCGGTCCGGCAGAAATTAGAAATTGGAATAAATGCTCTGAAATAGCGATATATATGTGAGTATAGACATAGAATATTCGAAAATATTCTGTATGTTTATAATAAACATTTTGAAGACCTAATCGCTATAGAATAGAATACGTCACGTATTACAATTAGATTCTCGATAAAAGCAAGGGAAGTAATCTACGCGTTTCATTCTTGTTAGAATTCATCAGGACTACATATCCAGTGCTTTTATCGAGAATGACACAGCTAGAGACTTATAGAATACTTAGCTGTGTACTGGAACTGGTTTGAAAGAGCGGTTGCCGGTCCGGCAGAAATTAGAAATTGGAATAAATGCTCTGAAATAGCGATATATATGTGAGTATAGACATAGAATATTCGAAAATATTCTGTATGTTTATAATAAACATTTTGAAGACCTAATCGCTATAGAATAGAATACGTCACGTATTACAATTAGATTCTCGACAGAATATTTTCGAATATTCTATGTCTATACTCACATATATATCGCTATTTCAGAGCATTTATTCCAATTTCTAATTTCTGCCGGACCGGCAACCGCTCTTTCAAACCAGTTCCAGTACACAGCTAAGTATTCTATAAGTCTCTAGCTGTGTCATTCTCGATAAAAGCACTGGATATGTAGTCCTGATGAATTCTAACAAGAATGAAACGCGTAGATTACTTCCCTTGCTTTTATCGAGAATCTAATTGTAATACGTGACGTATTCTATTCTATAGCGATTAGGTCTTCAAAATGTTTATTATAAACATACAGAATATTTTCGAATATTCTATGTCTATACTCACATATATATCGCTATTTCAGAGCATTTATTCCAATTTCTAATTTCTGCCGGACCGGCAACCGCTCTTTCAAACCAGTTCCAGTACACAGCTAAGTATTCTATAAGTCTCTAGCTGTGTCATTCTCGATAAAAGCACTGGATATGTAGTCCTGATGAATTCTAACAAGAATGAAACGCGTAGATTACTTCCCTTGCTTTTATCGAGAATCTAATTGTAATACGTGACGTATTCTATTCTATAGCGATTAGGTCTTCAAAATGTTTATTATAAACATACAGAATATTTTCGAATATTCTATGTCTATACTCACATATATATCGCTATTTCAGAGCATTTATTCCAATTTCTAATTTCTGCCGGACCGGCAACCGCTCTTTCAAACCAGTTCCAGTACACAGCTAAGTATTCTATAAGTCTCTAGCTGTGTCATTCTCGATAAAAGCACTGGATATGTAGTCCTGATGAATTCTAACAAGAATGAAACGCGTAGATTACTTCCCTTGCTTTTATCGAGAATCTAATTGTAATACGTGACGTATTCTATTCTATAGCGATTAGGTCTTCAAAATGTTTATTATAAACATACAGAATATTTTCGAATATTCTATGTCTATACTCACATATATATCGCTATTTCAGAGCATTTATTCCAATTTCTAATTTCTGCCGGACCGGCAACCGCTCTTTCAAACCAGTTCCAGTACACAGCTAAGTATTCTATAAGTCTCTAGCTGTGTCATTCTCGATAAAAGCACTGGATATGTAGTCCTGATGAATTCTAACAAGAATGAAACGCGTAGATTACTTCCCTTGCTTTTATCGAGAATCTAATTGTAATACGTGACGTATTCTATTCTATAGCGATTAGGTCTTCAAAATGTTTATTATAAACATACAGAATATTTTCGAATATTCTATGTCTATACTCACATATATATCGCTATTTCAGAGCATTTATTCCAATTTCTAATTTCTGCCGGACCGGCAACCGCTCTTTCAAACCAGTTCCAGTACACAGCTAAGTATTCTATAAGTCTCTAGCTGTGTCATTCTCGATAAAAGCACTGGATATGTAGTCCTGATGAATTCTAACAAGAATGAAACGCGTAGATTACTTCCCTTGCTTTTATCGAGAATCTAATTGTAATACGTGACGTATTCTATTCTATAGCGATTAGGTCTTCAAAATGTTTATTATAAACATACAGAATATTTTCGAATATTCTATGTCTATACTCACATATATATCGCTATTTCAGAGCATTTATTCCAAATATATATATATATATATTTATATATATATATATATATATATAAATATAAATAAATATATATATATATATATTTATATATATATATATATATATATATATATATATATATATATAAATATAAATAAATATATATATATTTATTTATATATATATATATATATATATATAAATATAAATATATATATATTTATTTATATTTATATATATATATATATATATATATATAAATATATATATATATATATTTATACATACTTACATTTAAGTAAGTGCCATACTAAGAGTGAGAAATGAAATTTCGTTTTCATTTTTTTCAACTTATCGTTTTCGGTATGCCTGACCGATTTAACTCACTCAATATGCAAATTAGGCTGCTCAGCCGTTAATTTTCATAAGGAAAGTATATACTTTCGAACGTTCAACTATCTGGCAGATGGGTAAACGGTGCTGATGATAGCTAACAAGCTTGAAACTAGTACATCGTTCCTGTGTCAGTGTTGAACAAAAAGGTGACGTGGTTGCCTTAACACCGTATGGCATAAATTCAGGCTGTTCGATTTGTTGACAAACAAACGAACAAAGCAGGCGTTATAATAAACGTCGGCTAAACTGATGCGTGCATATATGTATGTGTACCTGTATGCATATGTGTATATATGTATATATATATATATATATATATGCATGCTACTGTACGTCTGTATACATATATGTATGTACGTATACATACATACTTACATTTAAGTAAGTGCCATACTAAGAGTGAGAAATGAAATTTCGTTTTCATTTTTTTCAACTTATCGTTTTCGGTATGCCTGACCGATTTAACTCACTCAATATGCAAATTAGGCTGCTCAGCCGTTAATTTTCATAAGGAAAGTATATACTTTCGAACGTTCAACTATCTGGCAGATGGGTAAACGGTGCTGATGATAGCTAACAAGCTTGAAACTAGTACATCGTTCCTGTGTCAGTGTTGAACAAAAAGGTGACGTGGTTGCCTTAACACCGTATGGCATAAATTCAGGCTGTTCGATTTGTTGACAAACAAACGAACAAAGCAGGCGTTATAATAAACGTCGGCTAAACTGATGCGTGCATATATGTATGTGTACCTGTATGCATATGTGTATATATGTATATATATATATATATATATATGCATGCTACTGTACGTCTGTATACATATATGTATGTACGTATACATACATACTTACATTTAAGTAAGTGCCATACTAAGAGTGAGAAATGAAATTTCGTTTTCATTTTTTTCAACTTATCGTTTTCGGTATGCCTGACCGATTTAACTCACTCAATATGCAAATTAGGCTGCTCAGCCGTTAATTTTCATAAGGAAAGTATATACTTTCGAACGTTCAACTATCTGGCAGATGGGTAAACGGTGCTGATGATAGCTAACAAGCTTGAAACTAGTACATCGTTCCTGTGTCAGTGTTGAACAAAAAGGTGACGTGGTTGCCTTAACACCGTATGGCATAAATTCAGGCTGTTCGATTTGTTGACAAACAAACGAACAAAGCAGGCGTTATAATAAACGTCGGCTAAACTGATGCGTGCATATATGTATGTGTACCTGTATGCATATGTGTATATATGTATATATATATATATATGCATGCTACTGTACGTCTGTATACATATATGTATGTACGTATACATACATACTTACATTTAAGTAAGTGCCATACTAAGAGTGAGAAATGAAATTTCGTTTTCATTTTTTTCAACTTATATATAAATAAATATATATATATTTATATATATATATATATAAATAAATATATATATATATAAAATATTAAAAAAATAATGAATAAAACAATGAAACAGTTCCTTATATTAAACAAAAAATGTTCATTATTTAACGATTGTTTCTAGGACATATATGTGTTAGAATTGGCATGCATATTCAACAGATCTATGTACAAAATTATACAAACTATCAAATTTAATATACATTTCTGAAGACGGCATATATATGTGTTGGTATGTATATTAAATTTGATAGTTTGTATAATTTTGTATAATTTTGTACATAGATCTGTTGAATATGCATGCCAATTCTAACACATATATGTCCTAGAAACGATCGTTAAATAATGAACTTTTTTTGTTTAATATAAGGAACTGTTTCATTGTTTTATTCATTATTTTTTTAATATTTTATCTTGCCTCTGTATTCCGTTTATCTTTCACCGAAGGTGATTTTTGAATGCATCTCTTCTTTCCATGATATCCGGATTACATTGAGTTCTTCATACGGATTGGACACTACCGTAAACTCTTGGTAGATTTATCTACATATATATATATATATATATATATATATATATATATATATATAAATAAATATATATATGTATATTTATTTATATATATATATATATATATATAAATATATATATATTATTAGCAACGGAGGTGGGTGCTCAGAAAGTACAATAACTAGGGTAAGAACGGGATGGAAGAAGTTTAGGGAACTACTACCACTGCTAGCTGCAAAAGACTTCTCCCTCAGAATGAAAGGCAGACTGTATGATGCGTGTATCCGAACAGCGATGTTGCATGGTAGTGAGACCTGGGCGCTGAAGGTGGAAGACTTACGTAGATTAGAGAGAAACGAAGCCTGCATGCTCCGATGGATGTGTAACAGTAATATACGTGAACGACAAAGCATAAAGGAATTGAGAGAGAGACTGAGCATAAGAGGAATCAAATGCTGCGTGCAGGAGAGGCGGTTACGCTGGTATGGACATGTGATGCGTATGAAGGATGACAGCTGCATAAAAAGGTGCAGAGCACTAGAAGTTGATGGAAACCGCGGAGTGGGGAGACCCAACATGACTTGGGATGAGGTGATAAAAGCCGACCTTACCCAACTACACCTCTCAAAGTCAATGACACACGACCGTGACTTCTGGCGTCACGCAGTAATACAGGGTACCCGACCTCCCATGGGTACATGCTGAAGCATATAAACAATATGCCCCCACTCCCCCCACCGCAAGGTGGTCGTGGAGGTGCCACGGCAAAAAAGCACCCAGCCCACACTGTAAAGTGGACGTGTAGGCGCCACGAAAAAGCACCCAGCACTCACTGTAAATGAGGTTGGTGTTAGGAAGGGCATCCAGCTGTAGAAATCAAGCCAGATCAGTTCCTGTATGAGCAAGGCATGGTCAGCCGACCAGACACTGCCCACAACAGGACAACC
>OZ024758.1:25728298-25763298 GCA_964016885.1 Eledone cirrhosa
AGAGAGAAATATATATAGAGAGAGGAAAAAAGAAAGAGATAGATAGAGATAGATAGAGAAATTAGGAAGTTGAGTATCGGTTGATACATTTATTTATTTATTTATTTATTTATTTATTTATTTAGCTCTAGTATTAATGTAAAGAGAGATGTATGTAGTTAAGAGAGAAAATAGCCGTTATATAGAGAGAAAAAAGAGAAAATGAAAAAGAGAAAATGAAACACAACCAGACATAAACGATGCAGAATTTAAAACCGCTATGTTTTATCCGTAGAAAATATTAGTTCGTATAAAACAGGCATTATAATGTAAGTACCAGTATTCATGAATGAGACATGTATCTATAATGTGTTAAAAGTAATGATCTTTATAAGACTGTTTATATTGTATTTTGTCTGAAGACGGCATAACATATTGTTAATATGATATCCCTGAAATATATATAACGAAATAAATATGGTTTTATAAATATAGTTTCCATTTATTTAATATCATAAATATACTCCAAATACTTGTTGAGTGCTTTTATATCAGTTATACATATTTACTCGTTGTTAACCCAACAATTTAAATATAACTTTCCATGTATATATTTATATATATATTTATATATATATATCATATATATATATATTTATATATATATATATATATATATATTTATATATATATATATTTATATATATATATCATATATATATATCATATATATATATCATGTATATATATATATATATTTATATATATATATATATATATCATATATATATATCATGTATATATATATATATATAAATATATATATATATATATATCATATATATATATCATGTATATATATATATATATAAATATATATATATATATATATCATATATATATATCATGTATATATATATATATATAAATATATATATATATATATATATATATACATATATATATATATATATATATATATACATATATATATATATATACACTCAGGGGATGGTCCCCAAAAATATATACATACTTTGATTACCTATACAGACAACATTTATTAGAATGCTGTTGAAGTATATATACATTTTAGGGAGACACCCAGTTTATATATAGATAAATATATAGACAGATTGGATAATGTTATCCTAGATAGATATTGTCAGAAAAAAAGACAGGATGGTCATAGCTGGAATGCCTTTGATCTCAGCTCTGACTTGATGCTAAAAAATAACAATGGTCTATCATAGAAAAATGATCATTAAAATACCAAAAGCAGAGATCAGAAAGACTTCATCTTCGGGCATTTACAGCAATTATAAGCTACTTAGGGCAAACATTGTGCCATTGATGTGATTGACCACTACCACCCCCAAATAAAAATTCAATACTTGCAATTTGAGTTGAAATGGTAGAGTAGAATAGCTTTAATTGGAAATGGCTTAAGATTTAAAACTTCTGAGGAGAACATGGCCATGAGAACTGTACCTGGGGCAAGTTTGGTAAAGAAATTACATTTATTTCAGAATATGGTACTTCTTCAAAAATGCTGCTCTATTGAAAAACTACATAATAATTTAAAACTTTACCAAGAAGCTTGTGAAAGTGAAACCTCAGGCACACTATCAAAACTGAGATTATAAATCAAAATTAGATTATAAATTATTTCAACATCTAAAATAGACTTGTCTTGTACATCGACTTTCTTTATTTCTTTCTTCTAGTCACATCTGTGCACCAGCACACTCCTCCTTGACCTCTTTCTCTTTCAGTCTTTTCAATATTTCATTTGCCTGTCACCCACCTTGTTGACCCCTAGTAGCTGGTCTGTGTCCTCTGAGGCATTTTTGCTCATCACTGTCTTTGACAGCATCTAGCTGTTTTAATGGCTGATCTAGCGATGAGTTTTCTCATTTTTAAATGTACTTAAATAGACTGTTTAATAATAAATCACAGGTTCAACTTTTTCTAGCAGTTTCTAAGCATCCTTCTACACACCATACCTCAACCACACTGTCTGTAAGAAACACCACTGCTAACAAACTCATCATATTTGCTGCTCGTATTGCTGTCAATTTCCACGATGTATACATCATACAGAAGCTCCACCTCAAACCCTTCCTCTACAATCTACCAATCATCACACACACAGTAACCAGGTGAAACATTCTCCAATCACTCCCCTTTTACCTTCTCAGTAACGACCAGTATGGTTGCTGTAGTCATATCTACTGCTCACCTGCTGTCTAATATCACACACAAGTAATTAATTGCCCCAACAACATTGGCAAAGCCTTGAACTGTATCTGACATGAGAATCTCCTAGCTAAGTTGCCTGCCTATAATGCTCCACCTGTTTCTCGTCTCTAGAAAATGAAACCCTCAAAGAAAAGCAACAACCTAGTCATCGTATCCCTTTACCATTCACATTACTCTATATTTACAATTATATTTTCACTGTAAAGGCTTTACCTCACATAATTATCTCACATAATATCAAATCTATGAGATTTTGATATTATATATTTTGAGAACAATACCTTAACATCGGTATGAGTGACCGGTTACAGTCAGTTTGAACAGAAAGAGTTGAGAGAATTCTGGCTGGATATGGCTGGTTTAAATGCTAAAGGGTTAAACAGCATGTATAAAGAAAGCAATTTCATACTTGATCCTTTCTAAATATGAACAACAGAAAGCTTCAAAATCAATATGCTAGCAATTCCATATAAGATTCCCAAATCTAAAATCAAAGCATCATCTTCAATTCCATTTAACATTGTCGTCTAACCCATGCAAGCATGGGAAAATGAACGTTTAACGATGATGATGATGATGATTACCAAATCTAAAATCTAAGCATCATCTTCAGAGCCTATCCCATGTAACATTGCCAAATCGAAGATCTAAAATCTAGGTATCATCTTGAGAGTCAAAATTGATATCTTACTTTCATCAGTTGACCCTCTACAAGGGGTTCAAATTAAACCTTCTTTAGAATACATCTCACATATCTGCTGCTACTACTACTGCTAATGCTGCTGCTACTACTACTACTACTACTACTACTACTACTACTACAACTCAACCACTTCCACTACTATTACTACTACAATAACAACAACAGCTACTACTACTACTACTAATAATAATAATTGTTTCTACTTTAGGCACAAGGCCAGCAATTATCCAGTGCATTACTGGTACTTTATTTTATCGACCCCGTAAGGATGAAAGGCAAAGTCAACCTCGGCGGGATTTGAACTCAGACCGTAAAGGGCCGTAACTCTATGCTGCAAAGCATGGTGTCTAACACTCAACTGATACTGCCAATCCGCACTAAATCACAACACCCCCCAAAATGAATCTATAGTTTTAATAATGATATTAGCATTATACATGGTAACAAGTGTAAAGAGTTCATTTGGATGTTGGTTTCTCTTTATCTAAGGTTGCTTCTATGCAGTTGTTCTACCTGTAAGACATAGTAGCTAAATCTCCCTCAAATCACACTATTATCTTTTTTTTTTTTAAATATATATATATAAATTTTAAATAAAGACAGACTGGATAACATTATTCTAGATCAGAGGTTCTCAAACTTTTTGGACCACCACCCCGCCTCCTCACAGCCACATAATAACCTCAGTGCCCCCAACCCTATTTCCAGAGGGACCTGCCTTCATGCAAATTGTAAATAATATATAATAAATAAAATCGTTAATCAATATATAATAAATAATACAATATATACTATGTATAAATAAATATTATACATTTTTTATTTTACTATATATATATATATATATATATATATATATCATATGATATTTATATCATCTCTACCCCCTCCCCAGCGCACCTTAGGCCCCAGCACACACTGTTGAGAACCTCTGTTCTAGATACACATTAGTTGATCTACAGAACAAGGTCCTGAAGATCACTCAAGCTAATTAGAAATATTCCAGATTTAGCCCAGCAGTAAAACAGTGCAAGCTATCAAAGACACTTCCTCAGATTTAGCCCAGCAGTAAAACAGTGCAAGCTATCAAAGACACTTCCTCAGATTTAGCCCAGCAGTAAAACAGTGCAAGCTATCAAAGACACTTCCTCAGATTTAGCTCAGCAGTAAAACAGTGCAAGCTATCAAAGACACTTCCTCAGATTTAGCCCAGCAGTAAAACAGTGCAAGCTATCAAAGACACTTCCTCAGATTTAGCCCAGCAGTAAAACAGTGCAAGCTATCAAAGACACTTCCTCAGATTTAGCTCAGCAGTAAAACAGTGCAAGCTATCAAAGACACTTCCTCAGATTTAGCCCAGCAGTAAAACAGTACAAGCTATCAAAGACACTTCCTCAGATTTAGCCCAGCAGTAAAACAGTGCAAGCTATCAAAGACACTTCCTCAGATTTAGCCCAGCAGTAAAACAGTGCAAGCTATCAAAGACACTTCCTCAGATTTAGCCCAGCAGTAAAACAGTGCAAGCTATCAAAGACACTTCCTCAGATTTAGCTCAGCAGTAAAACAGTGCAAGCTATCAAAGACACTTCCTCAGATTTAGCCCAGCAGTAAAACAGTGCAAGCTATCAAAGACACTTCTTCAGATTTAGCTCAGCAGTAAAACAGTGCAAGCTATCAAAGACACTTCCTCAGATTTAGCCCAGCAGTAAAACAGTGCAAGCTATCAAAGACACTTCCTCAGATTTAGCCCAGCAGTAAAACAGTGCAAGCTATCAAAGACACTTCCTCAGATTTAGCTCAGCAGTAAAACAGTGCAAGCTATCAAAGACACTTCCTCAGATTTAGCCCAGCAGTAAAACAGTACAAGCTATCAAAGACACTTCCTCAGATTTAGCCCAGCAGTAAAACAGTGCAAGCTATCAAAGACACTTCCTCAGATTTAGCCCAGCAGTAAAACAGTGCAAGCTATCAAAGACACTTCCTCAGATTTAGCCCAGCAGTAAAACAGTGCAAGCTATCAAAGACACTTCCTCAGATTTAGCTCAGCAGTAAAACAGTGCAAGCTATCAAAGACACTTCCTCAGATTTAGCCCAGCAGTAAAACAGTGCAAGCTATCAAAGACACTTTCTTTGTTAGTATAAAGCATATAAGAGCTGGTTTAATAAGAAACAATGAAGAAGTGTAGAATAACAAATGCAATTATGAATGAAAAACCTCATTCAGGTAAGGAATTGTCAGACATGATAAGGATTTTGTGAAACAAAAACAAGTTTTAAGTCTAAGGCATGTTCTGAGTAGATAATCCAGCAGTTTCTTTCTGGTAACAACTGCCAGTGGATTTTCTAAAGTCAAAAACTGCATATTCTAGTTAAGCAGTGCACATGTTTCTATTACTTTTATGTGATTAAAATACATCAGAAAAATAACAAATATGTAGATTTTAAGCCGCAAAAAAAAGATACATTTTTTTTTTTTAATAATCCAACCTGATTTTGGAAATTTCAATATGTAGTTGATACGCTAAAGATATTTTAAAACACTTGAGCTTGTTCTTCATTCAAATAATATACAACAACCATTTTAACCTTCAGCACACTCTAGGTGCATTATGTTGCCAATAGAGTGATCTCTCCTTAAGATATATTGCAGTGTCAAGGGAAGTAATTCATAAAAATGTCTAGCATGCTAAAGGTTAATGACCTTTTCCCTGTTTATGCAGAAATTAGCCTTGTGTGCCCCATGACAAGCTTCATGTTCATCATAAAATCCTTTGTAAGACAATGTTTTATGGTCAGATGCCTTTCCTGGTGCCAACCCTTTCTTTAATCACCTCTTACAGCATGTAGCAATATGGTATGCTGCTTCTTCATTCAAATAGAATGCTAAAATAATTTTAAATGTTCTAAAAACAGAGAAGCTTTTAAATATATATATAGGAACGAGTAGGACCCCGACGGCTGAGCTCAAGCCGTTTCGACGGCTAATTCTGGACTAAATTTAGTCCAGAATTAGCCGTCGAAACGGCTTGAGCTCAGCCATCGGGGTCCTACTCGTTCCTATCACCCACTCTACTACCCTAAGTATTGAGTACTTTGGTGTGTTATGGTCCACCTGGTTCCTTACCACATTTCCTCCGTTATATATATATATATATATATATATATATATATATATATACCAAGGGCGGTGCCCCAGCATGGCCTCAGCCGGATGGCTGGAACAGGTAAAAGAGTAAAAGAGTATATATATGTGTGTGTGTGTGTGTGTGTGTGTGTGTGTGTGTGTGTGTGTATGTATGTATATATATCATCATCATCATCATCATCATGGTTTAACATATATCTTCCACGCTAGCATGGGTTAGACGGGAATTGTCCCACTTGAGGCAAGATTGGTCAGGTAACTGTGTATCGCACGTAAAGGACTGTATCTGGCAGGTTTTCTACAGCTGAATGCCATGCCTAACACCAACCAAATTTACAGTGTGGACTGGGAGCCTTTTTACCATGTCACCTACACAATCACTTTACAGCGTGGACTGGGTGCTTTTTGTCATGACGCCTACACGACCACATTATATATATATATATATATATATATATATATATATATATATGAACAGTGAATTAAGACTAAAAGATTATGATGAAATTGTTGTGGCAGATATGATCCATAGCTAAATACATCAATATTTAGTGTCAAATAAAGCAAGCAAGCATGGGAAATATGAAGCATGGTTAAATGATGATGATGAAGATGATGGAAGGATGATATGAACTTTCTTGAAAACAGGCATTAAAATTAATAACAATTAAAGGGTGAGAAGAAACTTCAGGAAGAAGAGGAAACTTCAGAAAGAAAGAGAGAAAAAATAGAAAATATTCAATGCTTCAAGTAATTCTTAAAATGGATGATATATTTTTTTCTCATGATTTTAAAATTCAATGTAAAATTTTCTTTTTCTAATAGTAGAGCAAAGAAAAAAAAAACAAATTTATTTCAAATAATATTAAAAGAAAAAACATCAAGCTACTTCTCAAATATCAATAAAATAGTCTGAGTTCATCATCACCATCGTCATCATCAACGTCATCATCATCATCACCACCACCACCACCACCACCATCATCACCACCACCACCACCATGATTTAATGTCTGCTTTCCCTGCCAGAAAAGGTTGGACAGGTCTTCACAGACCAAGTCAGTACTGAAGTGGAGCTACTAACCTCCAAGACAGGCCAGGGAGTCTGTATTTCACTTATATTCAGTCCAATCTTCTACTCTTCTTCTTCTTGCTCAACTAGGCCAGGGTCATCCAAAGCCAACGATTCCCAAAGGATCATTGTGTGGAGAGCCAACTTTAGACTTTTAGACGTTCTACTTAGTGCATTTCATCATGGCACCAGCACAAGACAGGTAGTCATGTCTTTGACACAACTGAAGATCTTGATTTATATGAAAATCTAAACTATAATAAAGAAAGGTCTGCGGAATTGCGTACGGTTTTTTTTTTTTTATCCCGTTTGTAAAATAAGTTGGATTACTTTGAATAAATAATTGTTTCTACTTTTGACACAAGGCCAGCAAATACCCAGTGTATTACTGGTACTTTATTTTATCAACCCCGTAAGGATGAAAGGCAAAGTTAACCTCGGCGGGATTTGAACTCAGAATGGCAAGGGCCGTAACTCTATGCGTCAAAGCATGGCGTCCGACCCTCTACCGATACTGCCAATCCACCGCAATGAATGAATATTACATAATTTATCTACTAAATTTCGTGGCTGTTGATTAAATATATTTTGTTTATTTAAAGATTCAGTTCTTTAAAATTTCTGAAATGTCAACACTTCCGGTTGGCCATCGCTTAAATAAACATACTAATTTTCTCCTAATGCAGTTTATATATAATATCGTCTTTTTTTAATGTATCATGGATTATGTTACTGATTAAATAAGACAGTGTAACGCAGTCTTCATTCAATTTCTATGTATTATATATTGTCAATTACGATTTTATTCATATCTACATGTATATATATACCTGCGTATAATATCAATATACACACTACACATGCTAGCAGAAAATCACCCGAAGGCTGGTTTTTCTGCTAGTAATCATAATGTAATCATTTTTTTTCTTTTCTATTTTCTAGCCCCTATCTCCCGAGGGAGTCATAGTGGCACTGTATTGACATAGAGCATTCTAGGGTATTTTTAAACCTGGCAGAGCCTATCTCCTTCCCAGCTCTGAATACAGTAGATTTCTTTCAGAGAAGACTAGTGAGAGTAAGGGAATGAAAGTGAGAAAGAGATATAGAGAAAGAATCAACCTCAGTACAAGACTGGTACTTTATTATCAACCTCAAAAGGATGAAAGGCAAAACTGACCTCGGCAGGTTTTGAACAGAGAACACAGAGAGCAGAAAAAATACTGCAAAGCATTCTATCAAACATTCTAATGACTCCACCAATTTGCCATACTTCTAAGGATCATCTAACCCAAGTGAAAATACTAACTAAATGTAAAACAGTAATAACCACTGAAACTGTCAGGACTAATATCAGTCATTGTTTACATTAATTTTCAGAAATACATAAATATATTACAGAAGGGAGATTTAACTGCTGTTGATGATGAGTTTTAGTAAAAAGAACTTTGAAGAACAACAGTAAATTTAGCCCTTAACTCTTTAGCATTTACATAACTCTATATTTATATTTACTATTATATATTCATGGTAAAGGCTTTATCTCACATAATATAGAATCTATGAGATTTTGATATTATTTATTTTGAAAACAATACCTTAACGTCAGTATGAGTGGCCAGTTACGGTTGGTGTGAACAGAAAGAGAGAATTCTGGCCAGTTTAAATGCTAAAGGGTTAAGCTGCTGGTCACAGAAAATTCTGTGTAGCAGTTTCTTTCTGATAAGAACTATTGGTGTGATATTATGTCGGACTATATTGACTCAACTACAAAATTATATAATGTTTATTCCAATGAAACAGTTTATATTTGTGAATATCTTTACATGTCAGAATGGTAAAACTTATCTGAAAAGTAATAAAACATCTAAAGAACATGTAGATTTTAAAATAAAAATATTTTTCTGTTTTAAGGGAAAACCCCACCCTAATTTTAGTAAGTTCAGCGAGTTTTATGAACCTCAATAGTAAAGATAAGGAGCTTTTTTAGTTATAAATCAGATGAAGCTATGAATATTGAAGAGGCAGAAGTAAGACTAAATAATATTATAAATAATATTATAGAATGCAGACCCCTTGGCACAAGGCTAGCAATTACCCAGTGCATTACTGGTATTTTATTTTATCGACCCAGTAAGGATGAAAGGCAAAGTTAACCTCGGCGGGATTAATAATAATAATAATAATAATAATAATAATAATAAATTTTTTACAAATAATCTTTTTTTTTCTTGAAATATATTGTCGGAATATCCATAACATTATATTTTTTTTTTATATAATACTATAACTCTTATATAATACTATAACTCTTATATAATACTATAACTCTTAGTAGAAGAGGAAGACTAAAAATGTAAAAATGATGTAATGAAAATAAGATTGTAGGATGTTGGAGCTCAGAAGAGATAAAATACCAATACATTTGGCAATATGGTGTCTGATAGACAAGCCAATTCCAGCCAATATGATGATGATGATGATGATGAAATAATATAATTTTATTAGGATCTCAAAGTTATATAGTAAATAAAATCTCCAGACAAATTTCTCAAGATTCTGTCAATCTTGCAGTAAAATTTACTACTGACCCTCAAGATGTTATTGAAAACATTCAATAATGAATATTACAAAGATTTGATTGTCAATGTGAACATTTAGAGTCGAGTATTGTAGAGATATTACAATAGACAACTTCTTTTTATGGACAAAATATATTACATAAAAGACATTTCTTCATGGCTTTATTTACGAAATACAGAGACAACTGTATCAATGAAAATTATACAAAAAAAAAACTACAATTTTTTTTATATTTATATATATATTAGAAGGAAAAAGATGAATGGAATAGTTGGGTAAAATATATAAAACAGGAATTGATTTAATCATTTTGATACCAACCTGGCCAAAACAAGCTCTGGCTATATGAAATAAAACCACCTGCTTTAATGTGTTCTGATTAAAATTTAAATTCCTCCAACATAATTTTATATAGAACCACATGTTAAGCTATCTTAGTAATTAAATAATTAATAATTTTAGTAAATCTCTCAAAATTGTTCATTAATTAATTGAAATAGAGTGCATTTCAATAGAAATAAGATCATAAAAGGGTTAAAAATTGAAGAATCCTTTTTATCCCCATAGGATAAATATGTGTATTCATTTCAAATATGATCAGAAAAGAGTTAAGACTTAATTTGAAAGAATTAATAAGGAATAGATATTTTCTATTTATCATATGACCTGATTTTATAAATAATTATCGTGTACACCCAAATATAAGCAGACCCCACTATTTTATGTCTGAGAAATGGGCAAAAACCCAAATCTTATTTTTGTAGGATTTGAAGTTGGTAAAAATCGTCAAATTATTGACTCTGAATATAAGCTGACACCCCTTTCCCCCCTCCCCCTCTACCATTTATGTAGAATTTTGAGTTAGTGAAAATCGGCAAAATATTGACCTCAAATTCAAGCTACATATAGCAGTTAAATTTCTACAAATCACACTCTATCGTTTAAAAAAAAGGAAAGACACATTGGATAATGTAGTCCTAGATACTCTTGGGTCCCGATAGGGAGGGGGAGTTGGAATAAGCAGGAGGGTTGGACATTTGCTAAGTCGGTAATTGTATAGTGTATTTTTGTAAATATGGGATTTCTTGTAAGGTTCGGTTTTTTTTTTTTTGTCATATATAATGTCTTTTAATGTAAAATACAATTATTATTAGATTCTCCAGCTGCTGTATGGATATGATTCACTTACAATAAAATTTCACCAGAGATAGATTAGCAAAATTTAATAAGCAGGGGGGATTGTTGGAATAAAAGCAGGACGGTGGGGCTAGAACAAATCAAGACCTGAGAGAATACATCAATATGAAATGGTCATAGCTGGAATGCCATAGTTCCTATGTCTGCTTGATCAAGGTTGACTTGGAGCAAAACAACAACTATGACATTCAATAAAACATGTTTAACCTTCAGCACGCTGTCGGCGACAAATTGCAACAAGGGAGTAATCCCCACTTAATACATAATACAGTGTCAAGGGAAGTAGTTCATAAAAATAATACAGCGTCCTAAAGATTAATTAAAATATATAACTTTATATATCTTCCCCAAAATACATATTTTATACAAGCCATTTTTATAGAACAGGAACTATATTTTAAAGAAATGATAGATATTTTGACAATTTCTTTTTTTCTTTTAAGATTATTCAAAACAGAAGGAATTTACAATATGACATTTTTTCAAAGATATTGATTTTAACAAATAATGGTACATTAAAAAAAAAATTATCTATTGAGAATAAATAATTTTAAAAAATGAATGCAAATAATAAAAAATATATAACTATATGACAATATCGTTAAGCATTATATAACATTATTATACATATAACATGATATAACAAAATTGTTCAATATATAATATATACAAATTGAATATTCATGGAATGTTCTGAGATTTTGATATCGATCTGAATTATTTCTAGAATATATATATAATTATCCTGGTAAAGAATATATATATAAAAACAAAATTAGAATTTCATTTTTCATTTTCACATAGCTCTCACATAGCAAATTACATAACTGTATTTCTGAGTTTCATATCTTCGATGCTACTATTGAATGGATGGATGACGATGGTCATAAAAAAACAAAAAAAAAACATAGTAATGAGGCTATTTACTTGCAAATGAATTGAATACTATTATTATTCTTCAATATAAAACTCATAAATACAAATATATATATATATATATATATATGAGTGTGTGTGAGTCCCAGGTTCAATCAGAAGTAAGCACAGTAAGTAAGGTACTCAATACATTAGTAGAGTATATACAAAATTCAATATAGAATTGGCTTCTACAGGACTAGAGCTGTTTCTGATGATTTCCTTCAAATGAAACAATTCTAGTCCTGTAGAAGCCATTTTTATATTAAACTTTTTATTTATTATTTTATATATATATATATATATATATATAAGGATTTAAATGGATACAGTTCAGTTAAAAGGAATTTATTATCAACTGTCATTTCATCAGAAGATGAAATGACAGTTGATAATAACATTGAAATATTGAATGTCTGCATAACTAATACTTTGTAGATAGCAGCTGTTTTCAGGTTATGTAACTGTTATTGAAACACGTGTCAATAAATTCCTTTTAACTGAACTGTATCCATTTAATTCCTTCTATTTTCTCCGGATTACTTTTGAAACTACAACTGGAACCGTCGAGCAAACTCTACGTGAGCTGTCCATCTACTGTGTGTAATATTCATATTACAACACTACGGAAAATACTGTATATATATATATATATATATTATATATATATAATCCTGAAATTTGACACTGAAATTTAGAAAAAAAAACATTTTCAAGAAATAAAATAGAATTTTCAAAAGTTAAGCCTTGTTAAATGAATAATTGGAATTGTGTTCTTATTTAATATTATTTATTAATGGATGTAACTTTATCCATTGCTCAGTGTCACACTGCCTTCTGGTCATTGTTGCAATCATTCAGGTTAGATTTCAGGTAAGATTTCCAGCTTCAGAATACCTTCCACTTTTCTTCCCAGCAATACTGAAGGCCCAGAAAAGGGGCCATGAGCAATGCTTTTCTCTCCCTGATTACCCCCACCCATGAAAAACTAACAATAAAAAAAACACCCTAAACCTAATAATGGTTTCTGAGTTAGGCACAAGGCCAACAATTTGAGGGGAGGAGAAAGTTGATTAAATTGACCCCAGTGAATTACTGGTGCTTTATTTTGTCGACCTCCCCCTGTAAGGATGAAAGACAAAGCTAACCTCAGCAGGATTTTAACTCAGAACGTAAATGGTCGTAACTCCATGCTGTAAAGTAAGTTGTCCAACGTTCTACCAATACTGCCTTAACCCTAAATCTAATAATTGTTTCTACTTTTAGGCACAAGGCCAGCAATTTCCCAGTACATTACTGGTACTTTATTTTATCAACCCCGTAAGGATGAAAGGCAAAGTCACCCTCGGCGGGATTTGAACTCAGATCGTAAAGGGACGTAACTCTGCTGGAAAGCATGGCGTCCGACGCTCTACCGATACTGCCAAATGGTTTCTAGTATAGGCACAAAGCCAGCGATTACCCAGTGCATTACTGGTACTTTATTTTACAGACCCTGGAAGGATGAAAGGCAAAGTTAACCTTGGCGGGATTTGAATTCAGATCATAAAGGGAGGTAACTCTATGCTTCAAAGCATGGCGCCCGACCCTCTACCGATACTGCCATCTAATAATGGTTTCTAGTATAGGCACAAGGCCAGTAATTGGGGGGGGGGGTCGATTAAATCAATCCCAGTACGTTACTGGTACTTTATTTTATTGACCCCATATGGATGAAAGGCAAGGTTAACCTCGGCGGGATTTGAACTCAAACCGTAAAGGGCCGTAACTCTATGCTGCAAAGCATGGCGTCCGACTCTCTACCAATATTGCTAATAATTGTTTCTACTTTTTGGCACAAGGGGCCAGCAATTATCCCAGTGTATTACTGGTACTTTATTTTATCGACCCCCATAAGGATGAAAGGCAAAGTTAACCTCGGCGGGATTTGAACTCAGATCATAAAGGGCCGTAACTCTTTGCTGCAAAGCATTGTGTCAGACCCTCACTGCCAATCCACTGCAAATAATGAAACCTTAAACATAAATAAAGAGTTGGACTTCATTTAGTATTTACATGTAGGAGCAAATATTTTTTTAATGAACAAAAGTAAAGATTTTCATTCATTCATTTCATTCATCATTTTACGTCCACCCTTCCCTGCTTGCAAGGGTGGGATGGGAACTGATTCTGGCTTGATTTCTACAGCCGGATGCCCTTCCTAACACCAACCTCATTTACAGTGAGTGCTGGGTGCTTTTTTGCCGTGGCACCTCCACGACCACTTTACAGTGAGGGCTGGGTGCTTTTTTGCCGTGGCACCTCCACGACCACTTTACAGTGTGGGCTGGGTGCTTTTTTGCCGTGGCACCTCCACGACCACTTTACAGTGAGGGCAGGGTGCTTTTTTGCCGTGGCACCTCCACGACCACTTTACAGTGAGGGCTGGGTGCTTTTTTGCCGTGGCACCTCGACGACCACTTTACAGTGTGGGTTGGGTGCTTTTTTGCCGTGGTACCTCCACGACCACTTTACAGTGTGGACTGGGTGCTTTTTTGCCGTGGCACCTCTACGACCACTTTACAGTGTGGGCTGGGTGCTTTTTTGCCGTGGCACCTCCACGACCACTTTACAGTGAGGGCTCGGTGCTTTTTTGCCGTGGCACCTCGACGACCACTATACAGTGTGGGTTGGGTGCTTTTTTGCCGTGGTACCTCGACGACCACTTTACAGTGTGGACTGGGTGCTTTTTTGCCGTGGCACCTCTACGACCACTTTACAGTGTGGGCTGGGTGCTTTTTTGCCGTGGCACCTCCACGACCACTTTACAGTGTGGGCTGGGTGCTTTTTTGCCGTGGCACCTCCACGACCACTTTACAGTGTGGGCTGGGTGCTTTTTTGCCGTGGCACCTCCACGACCACTTTACAGTGAGGGCTGGGTGCTTTTTTGCCGTGGCACCTCCACGACCACTTTACAGTGTGGGCTGGGTGCTTTTTTGCCGTGGCACCTCGACGACCACTTTACAGTGTGGGCTGGGTGCTTTTTTGCCGTGGCACCTCGACGACCACTTTACAGTGAGGGCTGGGTGCTTTTTTGCCGTGGCACCTCCACGACCACTTTACAGTGAGGGCTGGGTACTTTTTTGCCGTGGCACCTCGACGACCACTTTACAGTGTGGACTGGGTGCTTTTTTGCCGTGGTACCTCGACGACCACTTTACAGTGTGGGCTGGGTGCTTTTTTGCCGTGGTACCTCCACGACCACTTTACAGCGTGGACTGGGTGCTTTTTTGCCGTGGTACCTCGACGACCACTTTACAGTGTGGGCTGGGTGCTTTTTTGCCGTGGTACCTCCACGACCACTTTACAGCGTGGACTGGGTGCTTTTTTGCCGTGGCACCTCCACGACCACTTTACAGTGTGGGTTGGGTGCTATTTTGCCGTGGCACCTCCACGACCACTCTGCAGTGAAATGATAGGGACCCCAGTCCTATCATCTCATTTCTACAGCTGAGTAAACTGGAGCAATGTGAAATAAAGTGTCTTGCTCAAGGAAACAACACACCACCCGGTCTGAGAATTGAACTCACAACCTTTCGATTGCAAGGCCAATGCTCTAACCACTAAGCCATGTGCAGACAATACTTTAGCCAATGATTCAATGTTACAATAAACCATTTAAAATATAACAGTAAAAAGGAAAAGTGTAATACAACCAATCCTCATCATCATTATACGTTTAAATTAGGGTGGTGGATTGGAAGAATAGGTAGTGTCGGTCACCATGCTTAGCGGCCCCTTTACGTTCTGAGTTCAAATCCCACCAAGGTTTATCTTTACTTTTCATCCTTACAGGGTTGATAAAATAAAGTACCTAAAAATAGCTGTCCCTGTGCCTAAATCAGAAATCATTAAAGCATAAAAAAAGGGTGGTGGATTGGCACAGAGTTACATTCTGAGTTCAAATCCTGTCGAGGTTAGCTTTGCTTTCATCCTTAAGGGGTCGATAAAATAAAGTACCAGTTATACACTGGTGTCGATATAAGCGACTTTGCCTTCCCCTAAAAAATTGCTGGCCTTGTGCGCCTAAATCAGAATATAAATTATATAAGTTATAAATAAGCTTTTGATTACCTATAAAACCCATTTTTACAATGATTCTACTGTAGTTTGGTTGAAACAAGATTTATCTTTTGATTATTTTATCCTTAAGTAATTCTTCTTCATAGGCGGCGAATTGGCAGAGTCGTTAGAACGTCTGATAGAATGCTTTATGCTATTTGTTCCAGCTCTCTGATCTCTGAGTTCAAATCCCGCAGAGGTCAACTTTGCCTTTTATCCTTTCAAGGTCGATAAAAAAGTACCAGTCTAGTACTTGGGTAGATTCTTCCTCTATATCTCTTTCTCACTTTCTATCTTTCTCTGGAAGAAATCTACTATACTTAGACCTGGAGAAGGATGGGCTTTGCCAGGCTTAAAAATGGTCAAGAAACGCTGTATGTCATTGTGGCGCCCCTACAACTCGATCAAGGGTTACAGGACCATACCATACCATACCATACCATACCACCAAGTTATGAATAAGCTTTTAATTTCTTATGATACCCATTTTTACAATGATTCAACTGTAGTTAGGTTGAAACAAGATTTATCTTTTAATTATTTTATCTTTAAGTAATTCTTCCTCAGTTAGCTGCCAACTAATCCCCAGTTTTACATCATGTCTCAATATGTATTTGAATTTCCTTATCAGAAATAACATTATAATAGCATTCCTCATACTCCATAATATGTCAATCTTGTAATTTGATGTCACTAAGAAACAGTTTAGAATTTCTTTTTTAAATTCCATTAGTTTATTCAAATAATTAGAATTTGAAGAAAACAACAGAAGATAAACAGAAAACAACTGATAAAACATTAGTCTACATTCAGAAATAGCAAGAGTTGAGTAATGGCAGATTGAAAAAATAAACATTATGAAATTTAAACAAAATAGTTCAAGTTGCTGAAGCATGGAACAAACTACCTCCTTCAGTTATTAGCTGTCGAGACACTGCATCCTTTAAAACCTCCATGGTACAAACTACCTGCATCAGTTGTTAGCTGTCGAGACACTGCATCCTTTAAAACCTCCATGGAACAAACTACCTCCATCAGTTATTAGCTGTCGAGACACTGCATCCTTTAAAACCTCCATGGAACAAACTACCTCCATCAGTTATTAGCTGCCGAGACACTGCATCCTTTAAAACCTCCATCAGTTATTAGCTGTCGAGACACTGCATCCTTTAAAACCTCCATGGTACAAACTACCTCCATCAGTTATTAGCTGCCGAGACACTGCATCCTTTAAAACCTCCATCAGTTATTAGCTGTCGAGACACTGCATCCTTTAAAACCTCCATGGTACAAACTACCTACATCAGTTATTAGCTGCCGAGACACTGCATCCTTTAAAACCCTCCATGGTACAAACTACCTGCATCAGTTGTTAGCTGTCGAGACACTGCATCCTTTAAAACCTCCATGGTACAAACTACCTCCATCAGTTATTAGCTGTCGAGACACTGCATCCTTTAAAACCTCCATGGTACAAACTACCTCCATCAGTTATTAGCTGTCGAGACACTGCATCCTTTAAAACCTCCATGGTACAAACTACCTCCATCAGTTATTAGCTGTCGAGACACTGCATCCTTTAAAACCTCCATGGTACAAACTACCTCCATCAGTTGTTAGCTGCCGAGACACTGCATCCTTTAAAACCCTCCATGGAACAAACTACCTGCATCAGTTGTTAGCTGTCGAGACACTGCATCCTTTAAAACCTCCATGGTACAAACTACCTCCATCAGTTATTAGCTGTCGAGACACTGCATCCTTTAAAACCTCCATGCTTCCCTTCATACACATACACACATGTATATCATGACTCATACACTGTTCAGTTTCCTGACATTTCTACATTATTCTATGTACTATACATGCACCTTTAATGAGTTATAGTGCACCTGAGCACTGTACACAATAATTTCATTATTATTTAATGGCGGTGGATTGGCAGTATCGGGGTCGATAAAATAAAGTACCAGTCACGCACTGGTGTCGATTTAATCGACTTTCCCCTATCCCATAATTGCTGGCCTTGTGCCAAAAGTAGAAACAATTATTATTATTATTTTATTGGCAGTATGGGTAGAGGGTCGGACGCCATGCTTTCTAGCATAGTTACGTCCCTTTACAGTCTGAGTTCAAATCCCGCCGAGGTTAACTTTGCCTTTCATCCTTACGGGGTCGATAAAATAAAGTACCAGTAATGTACTGGGTAATTGCTGGCCTTGTGCCAAAAGTAGAAACAATTATTATTATTATTTTATATTTTGAGATGAAAAATGGAAAAAAAAAACTATTTCAGTTTTAGTAGTAACTATCAAAAGACCCCGTTATTGCCAGCCACACCTTTTGCTGCTGTCAATAAAGATCCCCTCACTGTTCAACATGGCCATCTTTAAATAACTTTAGAACACTGCTGTTTTAGGGGAGAGAAAGATTTAAACTAAATGTTGACATGCTCCAGCAGCTAAATAATCCATGTATCAAATTTGAACAAAATTGGATGGAAACTGTGGAAATGCATCGCCTGCATACAGACAGACATTTTCGTTTTTATATATATATATAGTTATGTAATAAACAACATAAGGCAATTATTCCATTTACCAGTGGTTTCTTAAAAGCAAAAACATTTTGCTTTCAATCATCAGAACGGAAAAATCCTGGCGTATTTATTGAATAAATAAGAATAAATACGCCGGGATTTTTCCGTTCTGATGATTGAAAGCAAAATGTTTTTGCTTTTAAGAAACCACTGGTAAATGGAATAATTGCCTTATGTTGTTTATTACATAACTATTAAGCTCTGTTACCTACATAGAGCACTCTTTTTTCCTGGACTTTTCCGACGGAATTACTTCATATATATATATATAGATTAGTTTAATAACAGAAGACCCAGTTATCCTTTTTCCCTCACCAACATCAACACAGAGACATAACTAAGGTGTGGAAAGCATCACATGCCATGGGCACCACTTAAAGGTGTGGGGGCAGCGCCACTTGGTCTAGGAGCCTTTTCTATTAAAGTCAGATAAGCTATCATCGGAGAGTGACCAAAGAAACTTCTTCAGATGTATGATCTGTCTTTCATTATCACTGTCCGAGGATTGCTGACTTATGGAGCTATGTCGAACAGCTGCTGTCGCATGTAGGACGGATCCGGTTATCGACTGAGTCCATTGTGCAGATAGCCCAGCCATCCTCCTTTAAAGAGGAGGAAGGGCAGGCAGTTTTCATCTGCCTGGTGGCAATGGTGAAAGAGATTGTGTGGTGGACAAGGTTGAAAGGGTTGAAGACGGACACTTCCCTCTTCGGCCAATTCCTGATTAACTTTTTCGAGTTTCACTCGAAGAAGAAAATCAGGGTGGAGAGGCAAGTGCTGTCTTCTAGTAAGTTTGTTGAAAGGTGGGTGAAAGTGGCGAGTCTGGTCCGAGTGAAGGGGCCCACTCTGAGTATGCACCTGTAGACTGAGGAGCGGGAAAAGTGAGAGAGGGCGCTTGCCCTGGTGGTCAGGGTGGCCATGGCCTTTTTGTGTGGTTTTCGCCCGAGTGACCCTCGGAGGTTTCCCCCTTTTTGGGGGAATTTTTGTTGTTTGAATTTTTTTAATTTCTAGCCCGATTTTGTTAGAACCTGTTTACACGACCAAGACCCACTTTGTATTGTCCTGTACTGTTCTGTGCCGTCTCTAATGTTTTTCTTCGTGTTAGCCCTTGTGACCAATAAAGAAACCATTATCAGGAGTGAGAAGGACTATGGTGGCTGGATTAACCCTTTAGCATTTACATTAATTTATATTTACTATTATATTTTCACAGTAAAGGCTCTACTTCACATAATATTGAATCTATGAGATTTTGATATTATTCATTTTGAGAACAATACCTTAATATCAGTATGAGCAGCAGGTTACAGCCAATTTGAACAGAAAGAGGTGAGAGAATTCTGGCCAGATATGGCTGGTTTAAATGCTAAAGGGATAACAAACGCAATTGGTAATTTTGAGCTGATTTGATGAAAGAGAGGTGTCAGATGTTTGAGCAGGGGTGCAATTTCACTGCTTGCCATAGGTGTTATTTTCTCTAGTTCTGGCACTACATCAACAACTTCACCATCAATAGAAATAATTGTTTCTACTTTTGGCACAAGGCCAGCAATTATCCCAGTGTATTACTGGTACTTTATTTTATCGACCCCCGTAACGATGAAAGGCAAAGTTAACCTCGGCGGAATTTGAACTCAGAATGGCAAGGGCCGTAATTCTATGCGTCAAAGCATGGCGTCCGACCCTCTACCAATACTGCCAATCCACTGCCCTTAGAAATAATTGTTTCTACTTTAGGCACAAGGCCAGCAATTACCCAGTTCATTACTGGTACTTTATTTTATCGACCCCGTAAGGATGAAAGGCAAAGTCAACCTCGGCGGGATTTGAACTCAGATCGTAAAGGGACGTAACTATGCTGGAAAGCATGGCGTCCGACCCTCTACCGATACTGCCAATCGACAGAAATAATGGTCTTACTATAGCCACTACAATGAAAACAAATTAGCGTATATTTATAACTTAAGTCTCCATAAACACTTTATTGAATCAAGTTTTATTACATTTTCTTCTTATCTATCAATGATCTTCAGTTACTAATTAGCCTAATCTAGTTTTTATAATCCATTCTCTTCACATATTCAACTGTTCCGTTCTCTCTTAGCTCTATACAAGCCTTTGTTGTCCATAAACACACTTTAGAAATCCAAACTTTCATTACCTAGGAAAGAAACATTTAGTTAAAACCAACACAAATCTCTCTGGACTTTCTTTATCTAAACAACACAATCTACAATGTTTACTTTCTACTTTAATTCAGCAAAGTAAGCTAAATATAATCTATATATTGACTGCAATATAATACTGAAAACAATTGGTTACTGAGTATGACTAAGATAACACCATTTAATTGGCAGGGAATGATTATAGGGGAGAGTTGTAACATGGATATTAAATGATTTCCTGGCAAAATTACTAAATATTATTATCAAATAAAAGTAGAAACAATTATTATCAAATAAATTACATCTGAATAATTAAGATTAGATTATTAATGGTTATAAAGGGTGATAGATAACACTATCAGATAAAATTCCATGTAATTATATCCTTCACAGTCTGAGCTCTAATCAACATCTGCATGAGTCAACTTTGATGTTCATCCATTTGAAAGATGAATAAATACAAGGATCAAATGAATTATTTAAACTGACCCCAGAAAACCTGTGGTCGTCTGTATGTCAAATATGTCAGATAAGTCTAAAGTCATTATTATTGGTATTAACCCTTTCATTGCCATATTTCTACTGAAATACTTTGTATTTCAATTGATTAATGAAGAATTTGGAAGGATTTAGAAAAATTATTAATTATTTTATTAATAAGATGGCATTAAATATAACTTAGCAGAAGGATCTTATATCAAAATATATTGAGAGGGGACGGCTTATAGGAACCCTCTAACCCTTTAGAATTTACATTACTCTATATTTATTATTGTATTTTCATGGTAAACACTTTATCTCACATAATTATCCCTCATACTATTGAATCTACGAGATTTTGATATTATTTATTTTGAGAACAGTAGCTTAACATAAGTATGAGCAGCCAGTTATGGCTGGATTGAACAGAAAGAGGTGAGATCATTTTGACCAGATATGGCCAGTTTAAATGCTAATGGGTGAACCCTTTCATTGCCATATTTCTACTGAAATACTTTGTATTTCAATTAATTAAGAAAGAATTTAGAAGGATTTAGAAAAATTATTAATTATTTCATTAATAAGATGGCATAAGATATAACTTAGCAGAAGGGTCTTATATCAAAATAAATTGGGAGTGGCAGGCTAATTTAAATAGGAACCCTTTAAAATGGGTCGTTTTGCTTCATAGAACCAGAGGCAGTTTTAGGTAGGTTGATGCGAAAAGGGTTACAAATCCAGTTGATTGGCAGAATTGGTAGAACAAAAGACAAAATGTTTTTCTGTATTTAGTTAATTGTTCTGAGTTCCACATTGATTATCATACACTACATCAACTAAGTCATAATCAATCAACATTTTTTCGGCCCAGAACTTACTGCAAAACAAAATCCCTTAGCCCTTTAGTGTTCAAACTGGCCAAAACCAGCCAGAATTCTCTACCTTTTTCTGTTGAAACTGGCTGTAACTGGTCACTGAAACTGATGTTAAGGTATTGTTCTCAAAATAAATACTTTCAAAATCTCATAGATTCGATATTATGTGAGATAATTATGTGAGATAAAGCCTTTACCATGAAAATATAATAGTATATATAGAGTAATGTGAATGTTATGTGAGATATTATGTGAGATAATTATGTGAGATAAAGCCTTTACCACGAAAATATAATAGTATATATAGAGTAATATGAATGCTAAGGGGTTAAAATTACATAAACAACATAGTCTACCTCTATTGGCTGTAATCCTTGAAGGTAATTCCCTAGTACAGCCTCTGTCTAACAAATGAGATAGAGAGGGAGAGCGAGAGAGGGGGAGAGGAGACACACAGTGAGAGAGAGAGAGAGAGAGAGAGAGAAGAGAAGTGGGAGACAGAGAGTGTGAGAGAGACACACAGAGTGAAAGAGAGAGAGTGTGTGTAACCAGACCAACAAGTATATTAATCCTACCCTCATTGATTATTAGTACGACTAACATAAAATTGTGATCCAACCAGTTTGCTTCCAATATGTTAACCACGATAATTTGTTGAGACTGTTTAACTGAAAGGATTCTAATTACAAACTATAGTATTAATGTCAGCTTCATTCACTCACCATTAAATTCTTCTTTTAAACTTCTACCAGTCTTGTATTAATTTAGTAATGAGAACCATAGCAAATACAATGAGAAGCCCTTATATGTCCAATTCCTTTCTAATAGTTTAATATCGATTTCTAGAAATATTAATTTCTTGGCATCAACATGGTTTCTAATATTAACTGTTTCTACTTTAGGCACAAGGCCAGCAATTTGAGGAGGTGGGGGAAAGTCAATTAAATCGACACCAGTGCATTACTGGTACTTTATTTTATCGACTCCTGTAAGGATGAAAGGCAAAGCTAACCTTGATTTCTAATATTAATGGTGGATTGGAATACTGGGTAGAACATTGAATAAAATACAATGGTGGTATTTGTTTTGGCTCTTTACATTTTTTCGTAGTTTTTGGAAAGTTTTTTTCTGGCTAGATGCCCTTCTTTTCACCAACCACTTTACAGCGAGGACTGGGCACATTGCCCGTGCCACCAGCACTAGAGAGGTTGTCTTACTAGATTTCAGAGTCCTCTCCACCATATATCAATATATCAGTTTTTATTCAGAGTCTCTATTCTCCTAAACGGGTTTGGCTTACAGAGTTCAAATCCAGCACAGGTCAACTTTGCCATTCATCCTTCTGGGATCGATAAAATAGAGTACCAGTCAAGTATTTGGCTCGATTTAATCAACTTTGCTGGTCTTGTGCCTAAAATAGAAACCAATCAATATTAATGGTAGATTGGCAAAGTAAGTAAAGTGTTGGATAAAATGGCACTGCAGTATTTGTTTTGGCTCCTTACATTCTGAGTTCAAATCCTCTTGAGGTCAACTTTAATTTTTATCCTTCCAAGATCAATAAAATAAAGTACCAGTCAATATACTGACCACAAATATAAGCTGCCCCCCCCCTCCCCGTCCCATTTTGCCATCAATTTTTTTAGTCACATATTTCTTGGCTTATACATGGCAATTCATAAAAAGCCATTATAGAAGAATAAACAGACATTTTCCTAAGATAATCTTGTTTATTTAATTAAGACACCGTATTATTAGTAGCAAAAGAATTAATCCCCAGCAAATACATCATTTCATCATCATTTCATTTTACGTCCGCTTTTTCCCTGCTTGCAAGGGTGAGACGGGAACTGATTCTGGCTTGATTTCTACAGCTGGATGCCCTTCCTAACACCAACCTCATTTACAGTGAGTGCTGGGTGCTTTTTTGCCGTGGCACCTCCACGACCACTTTACAGTGGAATGATAGGGACCCCAGTCCCTATCATCTCATTTCTACAGCTGAGTAAACTGGAGCAATGTGAAATAAAGTGTCTTGCTCAAGGAAACAACACATCGCCCGGTCTGAGAATTGAACTCACAACCTTTCGATTGCAAGGCCAATGCTCTAATATATATATATATATATATATATATATATATATATATATATATATATATATATATATATATATATATATATATACAATATATTAACAAATGGAAACTATATTTATAAAACCATATTTGTTTCATTATACATATTTCAAGGGTGAAGGTTGCATTTTTCAGGGTATGTCAATATTTATTTATAAAACTAGTCTGTATTATATTTTATCTGATGAAAGCTCACCATAATCTGCCTTGGTGGCCCTTGAAATATGTATAATGAAATAAATATGGTTTTATAAATATACTTTCCATTTGTTAATATATTGTATATTTACTCCAATAATTTGTTGGGTGCTTTATAAAAAATATTTTCCTTGTTGTATCCCAACAAATTAAATATAACCTCTACACATATATATATATATCATCATCATTCATCATCATTTCATTTTTACGTCCGCTTTTTCCCTGCTTGCAAGAGTGGGACGGGAACTGATTTTGGCTTGATTTCTATAGCTGGATGCCCTTCCTAACACCAACCTCATTTACAGTGAGTGCTGGGTGCTTTTTTTGCCGTGGCACCTCCACGACCACTTTACAGTGAGTACTGGGTGCTTTTTTGCTGTGGCGCCTACACATCCTCTTTACAGTGTGGGCTGGGTGCTTTTTTGCCGTGGCACCTCCACGACCACTTTGCAGTGGAATGATAGGGACCCCAGTCCCTATCATCTCATTTCTACAGCTGAGTAAACTGGAGCAATGTGAAATAAAGTGTCTTGCTCAAGGAAACAACACATCACCCGGTCTGAGAATTGAACTCACAACCCTTCGATTGCAAGGCCAATGCTCTAACCACTAAGCCATGTGCCTCCATATATATATACTTTCGGCTATTTTATAGGAGTTTAACAAAAAAAAGAGAGAAGAGTGCCAATCAAAAGCCAGGCAGCTACATTGAGAGCAACCATTCTCATCTATCTGACCTACCAACTACTAACATCTGTAGGGTAATAAAGACTTGGAGGCTCTTTCTTCCTCGCATAGCCAAGTGGTAAGGGTGTTGGACTTACAATCATGATGTGATGGGTTCAATTCCTGGGCTGAGTTGCGTGTTGTGTTCTAGAGCAAAACACTTCATTTCACGTTGCTCCACTATACTCAGTTAAAAATGAGTGCCAGCAATAGCTGGGGGTTTAACCCTGCAATGGACTGGTGTTCTGTCCAGAGGGGTGTCTTGTACTCTCAGTCGCTTCACGCCATGAAACTTGGCATGAGGGCATACATACATGGGTTAGGCAGCTGTTGCATACTGATGCCAGACTGGTCAGGTGACTAGGTATTGCTCATATACTTTATTTTGGCTTGGCTTCTATGGCTGGATGTCCTTCCTAACATCACTGGACTAGCAAATATGGCAAAAGTATGTTAGTTTCTTCTTGCATACAGTGTTTAGCAGGCTAGGAGATTAGATCCAGACATATATGTCTGTTTGCAAGCTGTCTATAAGGTTCACACCATACTGCAACAGTACAAGCTGAAACTGCCAACTCAATGTCATTACTCAGTATTTAACATCCATGCCTTCCAACTGCTCAGAGTGACTGAGAAAATCAGTGACTTCATCACCCATATCTTTATGTTACAAAATACATCACTGAGAGACCCATACCTGCCCTGCTGCAGATTTCCCTAATGATATGGAAATTGCTAGAGGTATCTGAATTTCCTGACCAGGTCAATACCCTGGCCTCAGCCTGTATTGTTGGGAACCTATCAGGTTCTATGACCATTATCAGTAGGCCATTTTTGTCAGTAGTCAAGTAGGGACTATTTCATTGATGTATATCAAAAACATCCTTTCTTCGGCCATGTGCCAGCCAAAAGCTGCCTTAACCCTTTAGCATTTAAACTGGCCGTATCCAACCAGAATTCTCTCACTTTTTTCTGTTCAAACTGGTCATAACCAGCTGCTCATACTGACATTAAGGTATTGTTCTCAAAATAAATAACATCAAAATCTCGTAGATTCGCTATTATGCGAGATAATCATGTAAGATTAAGCCTTTACTACAAAAGTACAATAGTAAATATAGAGTAATGTAAATGCTAAAGGGTTGAATCCAGGAAAAGTTTCCTAAAGACTGTCATGCCCCTTGGAACATTAAGCAAAAATAGTGAAAGAGTTATTCGCTTGGAAGAAAAACTTAACAACGTTCCATCTGTAACAACAATGGAGCTAAAGGAGAGTGAGGTACTGCCCCCCCCCCCCCCCCCTCCAGAGCAGATACAAACTATGCAGTGTGTAAATCCCTAAACAGATTAAGATCTGGTGTTGGACATGCAAAAGTCAATCTTGCAAAACGAGGATATTTAAAGGATGGGGACATTGTGAGTGAGTGTGGCATTGAACCACAGACTACACAGCGCCTCCTGATATGCCCCCATGCTGGAACACCCCTGCACAGCATTGGACTTGGTGGAGTTTAATGAGAAAGGATAACAATCTGTTCAGACGTGGCGGAACTACATCTAGCCAAGCCTTGTAACCGGAACTCTTGTGGACACGACAAGAAGAAGAATTGATGTATTTTATGTGAAGCAACAGATCTTTCTAATCATTGCAACTGGTTATAAGCAAGGCTTTATTGTTTATGTATCCCTTCACTGATGATTGATACTCTAAAGACATTCCATCCCAGAGCCATTCACATGCTCAATATGTTGCACCAATCCAACAACCAGCTACAGCTCATGTTTAAACCAGTTGCAGTTACTGCCCCCTGTTTGAACTGTAGCCTGCTGCTGTCAGATGATTATTGAGTTATCCTTACGGGGTCGATAAAATAAAGTACCAGTAATGCACTGGATAATTGCTGGCCTTGTGCCTAAAGTAGAAACAATTATTGAGTTATACAAATGTACACCTTTCATCTCACTAAATACATGAACTTTCTCTTCAAAAAAAAATCAATAATGTTCGAAAAACATTGATGTTATTATAACTATCCATAACATTAGTAGCTGAACACAGGCAAATATTTATATGCATGTGATCAGGTGTAAAGACACACTGGTTTGGTGGTTAGAGTGTTGGACTCATCATTAGAAGGCCATAGGTTCAATTCCTGGACCAGGCAGTGAATTGGGTTCTTGAGCAAGCTACTTCATTCACATTGTTTTTCATAATAGGACTTGGGCTCCTATCATTAAACACCCAAGAATCCTCCTATGAGAAGCAACTTCATAGGAGACCAGCTAAACCTGAGTTGTAAATTTCCATTTCCATATGACGTATTTTTAAAAACTATGTTTCATATATCTACTTCTCCAAATTGAGAGATCACAGCTCCGATACTATGGGCATGTGGTTAGAATGACTCAGGAAAGAATTGCTTGAGTCACTTCAGGTAGAGCCGCTACTTCTCCAAGTTGAGAGATCACAGCTCCGATACTATGGGCATGTGGTTAGAATGTCTCAGGAAAGAATAGCTAGACAGATTTTACGGGCTAAACCAGCCGGCAAGAGACACAGAGGTTGACCCCGAGCAAGATGGTTGGCTGTTCACTCTTGGAGATCCAGCCAGATCAGTTGGAGGCAGTTGATTCTGACAGAACCCGCTTGGAGGAGAGTTTGAAAACTCTGACTCTGCTTTTTCGTGGCGCCTACACGTCCACTTTACAGTGTGGGCTGGGTGCTTTTTTGCCGTGGCACCTCCACGACCACCTTGCGGTGGGGGGTGTGGGGCATATTGTCTATATGCTTCAGCTTGTACCCATGGGAGGTCGGGTACTCTGTATTACTGTGTGACGCCAACATTGACCAACATTGAGGCTAACACTCAAAATAAAAAAAAAGATATATCATTTTTAACATACTAGTTTGTCCTTGTTGTGTAGCTCCAGTTATACAAGATTGAACAGACCTTTGGTAGAGAGGTACTTGGTGCAATCCCTAGATCCACTCCAACATATATACCTAGACTACACAGTCCATCATAAGGGATGCAGTTCGGATATTGAAAAATGTGCAGCATGCACATACTAACCAACACAATTAACTAATTAGTTACACCAACGCGACCATGTTTAATTCTACTAATGTTACTAATTAATTAATCAATTATATTGACCACTCTCACACCAACACACATACCTTACACCGAATATACTAACACACGCACCAACACATACACTACATCCAACACACCCACCAACACATACACTACACCCACCAACACATACACTACACCCACCAACACATACACTACACCTAACACACATACACTACACCCAACACACTCACCAACACATACACTACACCCAACACACTCACCAACACATACTAACAAACCCACTCACATGCGTACATAGACACACCAACACGCTCATAGACAAATACACAC
Organism: Eledone cirrhosa; assembly: GCA_964016885.1. Taxonomy (NCBI): domain Eukaryota; kingdom Metazoa; phylum Mollusca; class Cephalopoda; order Octopoda; family Eledonidae; genus Eledone; species Eledone cirrhosa. Next base: position 25,756,866 of record OZ024758.1, read on the forward strand.
ATTTCATTGTTCTAATGCTACTAATTAACTAACTAACTAATCATCATCATCATCATCATCATCCGACAGCCTCAGCTAAAATGGACTCAACAATTGATCTCCACGAGGGTCTGTCGTTCATTGCTGTTGCCAAGTCCTGGATTTCAATACCAGAATCTCTGGAGATGACATCAGGAAAGGAGAGCTTGCGTCCCCTGTTATTAGTGACTGCTTGTGGTTTCCAGAGCACTAATAGGGACACAGCCTCATAGGTGGCATGATGGCAGTGGCCAGCAAATCGGGATAGGAGAGCTTGCGTCCCCTGTTATTAGTGACTGCTTGTGGTTTCCAGAGCACTAAGGGGGACACAGCTTCATAGGTGGCATGATGGCAGTGGCCAGCAAATCGGGATAGGAGAGCTTGCGTCCCCTGTTATTAGTGACTGCTTGTGGTTTCCAGAGCACTAAGGGGGACACAGCCTCATAGGTGGCATGATGGCAGTGGCCAGCAAATCGGGATAGGAGAGCTTGCGTCCCTTGTTATTAGTGACTGCTTGTGGTTTCCAGAGCACTAAGGGGGACACAGCCTCATAGGTGGCATGATGGCAGTGGCCAGCAAATCGGGATAGGAGAGCTTGCGTCCCCTGTTATTAGTGACTGCTTGTGGTTTCCAGAGCACTAAGGGGGACACAGCTTCATAGGTGGCATGATGGCAGTGGCCAGCAAATCGGGATAGGAGAGCTTGCGTCCCCTGTTATTAGTGACTGCTTGTGGTTTCCAGAGCACTAAGGGGGACACAGCCTCATAGGTGGCATGATGGCAGTGGCCAGCAAATCGGGATAGGAGAGCTTGCGTCCCGTTATTAGTGACTGCTTGTGGTTTCCAGAGCACTAAGGGGGACACAGCCTCATGGGTGGCACGATGGCAGTGGCCAGCAAATCGGGATAGGAGAGCTTGTGGCCCCTGTTATTAGTGACTGCTTGTGGTTTCCAGAGCACTAAGGGGGACACAGCCTCATAGGTGGCATGATGGCAGTGGCCAGCAAATCGGGATAGGAGAGCTTGCGTCCCGTTATTAGTGACTGCTTGTGGTTTCCAGAGCACTAAGGGGGATACAGCCTCATGGGTGGCACGATGGCAGTGGCCAGCAAATCGGGATAGGAGAGCTTGTGGCCCCTGTTATTAGTGACTGCTTGTGGTTTCCAGAGCACTAAGGGGGACACAGCCTCATAGGTGCCACGATGGCAGTGACCAGCAAATCGGGATAGGAGAGCTTGCGTCCCCTGTTATTAGTGACTGCTTGTGGTTTCCAGAGCACTAAGGGGGACACAGCTTCATAGGTGGCATGATGGCAGTGGCCAGCAAATCGGGATAGGAGAGCTTGCGTCCCCTGTTATTAGTGACTGCTTGTGGTTTCCAGAGCACTAAGGGGGACACAGCCTCATAGGTGGCACGATGGCAGTGGCCAGCAAATCTTACTCTCCTTTTATGTACAACAGATTTGGGAGGCTAGCATATATTTCTTTCAAAGTCAGATGTCGCCAGCTTATGTTCTGAATGCGTCAAAGTAGGAGAGTGTAGGTGCCATCAAAACGTTTTTGTTGTTTAGATGAAAGCGTCCATGTTTCACTTCCATATAATAAGATTGGGAGAGATAGAGGCTATATGAGACAACCAATCTTGCCTCAAGTGGGACAATTCCCATCTAAACCCATGCTAGTGTGGAAGATAGATGTTAAACGATGATGATGATCATGATGATGAGAGATGGGGAGAGGGAGAGAGACAGAGGCAGTGACAGTGGGGGTTTGGTTCCTTTGTGTTCGGACTTGGTATATATTAGAGATGGGGAGAGGGAGAGAGGGAGAGGCAGTGACAGTGGGGGTTTGGTTCCTTTGTGTTCGGACTTGGTGTATATTAGAGATGGGGAGAGGGAGAGAGACAGAGGCAGTGACAGTGGTGCTTTTGGTTCCTTTGTGCCCGGACTTGGTGTATATTAGAGATGGGGAGAGGGAGAGAGACAGAGGCAGTGACAGTGGTGCTTTTGGTTCCTTTGTGCCCGGACTTGGTGTATATATATGTATACATATATTTACCACTCCTCACACGTAACAACAAATGTGACCAGATCCTTCACATTCCCACCTCCTTAGTAGTTATTACTCACCCTTTCATTTCCCCGCTCTTTCACTACCATTTTTTTGTAGCTATTCTCACCATCACTGTACACCCACCATCCCTAGTTCACTCAGTTACACCCCTTAAATCATAGCACCCACACTCAATCTAGCCAGACTCACCACACTGCTCCTAAAGCTCTATCACACCAGCTATAACAACCCTGTTATCATCATAATACCTCCCCTGCAACTGATTCTCTACTCTCTGAGTTCAAATCTCTTCAAGATCAACTTTGCCTTTCATCCATTTCAGGTCGATAAAAAAAAAAGTTGATTCTTGTTCTATATCTTTTTCTCAATACCATTCTCTTACTCTCTCTATCCTTCTCTGGAAGAAATCTGCTGTATTCAAACCTGGAGAGGAGATGGGCTCCATCAGGTTTTAAAAATGCCTGTGAAACACTGTATGTCAATACAGCACCCAGTGCCAGATCTACCATTGTCCTTAGATGTGCTTAAGCACAGGGCCCCATTGGCCAGTGGAGCCCATCTTCCTGCCAAAATAATTTTTTACAATGAATTTTTCAAATGTTTGGGACCTCATAACTTAACTAGCACAGGGCCTCATAACTTAACTAGTACAGGGCCTCATAACTTAACTAGTACAGGGCCTCATAACTTAACTAGCACAGGACCTCATAACTTAACTAGCAGAGGGCCTCATAACTTAACTAGCACAGGGCCTCGTAACTTAACTAGCACAGGGCCTCGAAACTTAACTAGCACAGGGCCTCATAACTTAACTAGCACAGGGCTTCATAACTTAACTAGCAGAGGGCCTCATAACTTAACTAGCAGAGGGCCTCATAACTTAACTAGTACAGGGCCTCATAACTTAACTAGAACAGGGCCTCATAACTTAACTAGAACAGGGCCTCATAACTTAACTAGCAGAGGGCCTCATAACTTAACTAGCAGAGGGCCTCATAACTTAACTAGCAGAGGGCCTCATAACTTAACTAGCAGAGGGCCTCATAACTTAACTAGCAGAGGGCCTCATAACTTAACTAGCACAGGGCCTCATAACTTAACTAGCACAGGGCCTCATAAGTTAACTAGCACAGGGCCTCATAACTTAACTAGCACAGGGCCTCATAAGTTAACTAGCACAGGGCCTCATAACTTAACTAGCACAGGGCCTCATAACTTAACTAGCACAGGGCCTCATAACTTAACTAGCACAGGGCCTCATAAGTTAACTAGCATAGGGCCTCTTAACTTAACTAGCACAGGACCTCATAACTTAACTAGCACAGGGCCTCATAACTTAACTAGCACAGGGCCTCATAACTTAACTAGCATAGGGCCTCTTAACTTAACTAGCACAGGACCTCTTAACTTAACTAGCACAGGACCTCATAACTTAACTAGCACAGGGCCTCATAACTTAACTAGCAGAGGGCCTCATAACTTAACTAGAACAGGGCCTCATAACTTAACTAGCAGAGGGCCTCATAACTTAACTAGCAGAGGGCCTCATAACTTAACTAGAACAGGGCCTCATAACTTAACTAGCAGAGGGCCTCATAACTTAACTAGCAGAGGGCCTCATAACTTAACTAGAACAGGGCCTCGTAACTTAACTAGCACAGGGCCTCGAAACTTAACTAGCACAGGGCCTCATAACTTAACTAGCACAGGGCCTCATAACTTAACTAGCACAGGGCCTCATAACTTAACTAGCATAGGGCCTCTTAACTTAACTAGCACAGGACCTCATAACTTAACTAGCACAGGGCCTCGTAACTTAACTAGCATAGGGCCTCGTAACTTAACTAGCACAGGGCCTCGTAACTTAACTAGCACAGGGCCTCATAACTTAACTAGCACAGGGCCTCATAACTTAACTAGCACAGGGACTCAAAACTTAACTAGCACAGGGCCTCATAACTTAACTAGCACAGGGCCTCGTAACTTAACTAGCACAGGGCCTCGTAACTTAACTAGCACAAGGCCTCGTAACTTAACTAGCACAGGGCCTCAAAACTTAACTAGCACAGGGCCTCGTAACTTAACTAGCACAGGGCCTCGTAACTTAACTAGCACAGGGCCTCGTAACTTAACTAGCACTGGGCCTCGAAACTTAACTAACACAGGGCCTCATTTGTCCTAAATACAGCACTGATGGCACCCCTATGACTCCCTCAGGAACTGTATGTCACTACAGAGCCCCTACAACTCTCCCAGTAGTTTAGGGACCATGCATGCATAAGTAAGATCTGTTACTGTAAGTAAACAATTCACACAAAGTCTAACTTCAGAAAATGTTATTCATATTGAAACTATATCAACAGAAATATTAATAAACAGCAAAAAAAAAAAAAATCCACAGAAATCCAAAATTATAAGATTTATATTAAAGTATCAAAAACCAAATACCAAATCTAAAGTTAAATTTATAATTAGAAAAAGTTCCAAACTAAACAGATAAACCAATTACTTAATTATGTTTGTTATCTGTAAACTGATCTTCGATAATGAGAAAAATTAGAAATTGACAATATTAAGAATGAGATTTAAAATAAAAATAGGAGAAAATCAAAAAATGGTCCATATGTTAAAAGTCTATACTAAACAGGTTACAATTTTTTTTGCTACAAATTTATACAAATTAATATGTTTGCTATAAATTTATACAAATTGATGTTTGCTATAAATTTATACAAATTGATATGAAGTTTTCATTAAAATTGTATTTCATAAATTTTTTTTTCTTTTTTTTTAATAGGAAAAATGTAACAAAATTCAAAACAAAACAAAATCTACCTGATATTTTCTTTATTTATTCCTGTAATTAACACTTTCTTGTGAAGATCGTTACAGCCCTAATTTATCAGTTAGCTAATTTTACTCTACGAATGAAGCTAGTATCTCTCCTCTAAACCAATGAATATTTCTAAAAGATTTATTTAACTGTTCGATTCTATTAGATTTTATGGCATTCCTTATGTTCAGCCAAGAACCAAGAAAATTCTACGACTCCAATACAAAAGAAAATAATAATAAAACCAAATTTCAGAAAGCTATTTCCTAAAACTGAGTAAACTGAGTAAATCAACTATGATATATTGTAACGGAAGAAATTTCAATAATTGCTTTCATCCTTACGGGGTCGATAAAATAAAGTACCAGTAATGTACTGGGTAATTGCTGGCCTTGTGCCAAAAGTAGAAACAATTATTATTATTATTATTAAGGGCAGTGGATTGGCAAAATTAGTAGAGCGTCGGACACCATGCTTCGCGGCATAAAGTTATGTTCCTTTACGATCTGAGTTCAAATCCCGCCTAGGTTGGCTAGCCCTTTCATCCTTACGCAGTCGATAAAATAAAGCATCAGTAATGCACTGGAGAGGAGGGGGGGGGGGGGGTCGATTTAATCGACTTTCCCCTCCCTCAAAATTGCTGGTCTTGTGCCTATATAAGGAACCATTATTAACTTTCTCAGATTTCACCTGAAGAGGAAAATGAGAGGGGAATGGGAAGTGGTGCCTTTCAACCAGTTTGTTGAGATGGGTGAGGGTGACAAGCATGGTCCCTGTGAATGGGCCTGCCTTGGAGAACAACTGGGAGGGCACTTTGCCCTAGATAACCATGGCTTTTTATGAGACTTCTCCACGGGTCACCCTTGGAGTCTCCTCACTTTGGGGAATTTGTAATGTTTATTTTTCTTAATCTCTGTTACAAATTTTATTTTTTACAAAAAAAAAAAAAAAAAAAAAAGATAACCGACACTGTAACATCCTGTACCGTCTTTAATGTTTCCTTAATGTGAACCCTGTGTGGCTAATAAAGAAAGCGTTATAATTATTTTTATTAATTTAAACATTTCAAGTTTTACTGGATGATATTTTTTCCAGTTTGAAATCATCACAAACTTAATCAGTTCTTCCAAAACCCCCACTACCTCTGCTTCTTTCTTTTTTTTAACACTGCAAATATATATATATATATATATATATATATATATATATATATGTATATATATATCATCATCATCACCGTTTTACGTCCGTTCTTCCACGCTAGCATGGGTTAGACGGGTTGTCCTGTTATGGGCAGTGTCTTGTCAAAAACATTTTTTGATTTAATGTTATAATATTATATTATAACAGGTGGAAACATATATATATATATATATATAAATATATAAATATACATAAGAAGAAATTAAAAGATGGACGGTGGATTGGCAGTATCGGAAGAGAGTCGGACACCATGCTTTGTAGCATAGTTACGGCCCTTTCCATTCTGAGTTTGAATCCCGCCGAGGTTAA
>OZ024758.1:25768298-25805798 GCA_964016885.1 Eledone cirrhosa
CTACCGATACTGCCAATCCATATAAAATAATTGTTTCTACTTTTGGCACAAGGCCAGCAAATACCCAGTGCATTACTGGTACTTTATTTTATCGACCCCGTAAGGATGAAAGGCAAAGTTAACCTCGGCGGGATTTGAACTCAGAATGGCAAGGGCCGTAACTCTATGCATCAAAGCATGGTGTCCGACTCTTTACCGATACTGCCAATCCACCGCCTTATAAACCTTATTATAATGATTTCTACTATAGGTACAAGGTCAGCAATTTAGTGGAGGGGAAAGTCAATTAAATTGACCCCAGAGCATTACTGGTACTTTATTTTATGGACCCACATAAGGATGAAAGGCAGAGTTAACCTCAACAGGATTTAAACTGAGACGGTAAAGGGCCATAACTTTATGCTGCAAAGCATGGTGTCCGATGCTCTACCAATTCTGCCAATATTATAACAATGGATTGGCAGTATCGGTAGAGGGTCGAACGCCATGCTTTGACGCATTGAGTTACGGCCCTTGCCATTCTGATTTCAAATCCCGCCGAGGTCAACTTTGCCTTTCATCCTTACGGGGTCGATAAAATAAAGTACCAGTAATGTACTGGGTAATTGCTGGCCTTGTTGCCAAAAAGTAGAAACAATTATAATGGAGTTTGTCTAGTAAGTATATTTATATGTGATCAAAACACTGTGAGCCCTTCCTTTTCACACCCTCCCTAAGTATGTCATAACCCATACCTGAAGTAATGACATAAAATTAACTCCCACCTCACACTGCCCCTAACACTAACCCTAACCCCTCACTTGAAGACCCTTAACTCTTTAGCATTTACATTACTCTATATACACTATTGTATTTTTGTAGTAAAGGCTTTATCTCACATAATATTCAATCAACAAGATTTTGATGCTATTTATTTTGAGAACAATACTTTAACGTCAGTATGAGCGGCCAGTTACAGCCAGTTTGAACAGAAAGAGGTGAGAGAATTCTGGCCGGATGCGGTCGGTTTAAATGCTAAAGGGTTAAAGATGGAATAAGAAGTTGCCATTAGCCAATGGCAACTTCTTTTTCCATAATTTAAGGGCCTTCACCCTATTTTATAAGCCATTTTATAGCGTCTCCATGCATGAGTACATCGTTATTTCTATTAACTTTATCTTCTCAGCACTTTGTAAAAGTTCGAGAGATCGATTACGTTTACATGATGTTTGTTGAGCTACAGTAGTAATTGATTAAACACTCAAGATTGACTCACTAAACAAACCATACTTCATTCCCCTTGAATAATACGGTACACTAACTTACAGTGGCTGGTTAAGTGAGATATACTGTAACACGTTCCATCCAGTTTTCTTTTGTTATGTCCAGGAACTTAGGTGATTATTGCTTCATCATCATCATCATCATCATCATCGTCGTTGTTTAAAGTCTATCTTCCACGCTAGCACGGGTTAGACAGGTTTGTCCCATTTGAAGCAAGATTGGTCGGGTGACCGTGTCTCGCTCATAAAGGACTGGTTCTGGCTGGTTTTCTATGATCGGATGCCCTTCCTAACGCCAACCACATTTACAGTGTGGACCTGGGTGCTTTTCGATGTCTCTCCTACACACGACCACATTTACAGTGTGGCATGGATGTTTTGTGGTACCAACAGAAGTAGTAAATTATGATGTCACCAATATACTAGTAGGTTCGAATTGATGAGATGGAAGTAGTTTCACTGCTTTGCCCTCTTTACTTCTGCTCCCTGCGTGAATGTGTGTGTGAGTGTGTGTGTTTGTGTGAATGTATGTGTGTGTGTGTGTGAGTGTGTGTTTGTGTGAATGTATGTGTGTGTGTGTGTGTAAAAGGAAGGAAGGGGTGGTGAAACAACTATGTTGTGTGTGGGTGGGTGTGTGTGTGTGAGTGTGTGTGTAATAGGTAGGGAGGGGCGGCGAAACAACTATGTTGTGTGTGGGTGAGTGTGTGAGTGTGTGTGCGTGTGTGTGTTTTGTGTCAATGTATGTGTGTGTGTGTGTAAAAGGAAGGAAGGGGTGGTGAAACAACTATGCTGTGTGTGGGTGTATGTGTGAGTGTGTGTGTTTGTGTGAATGTATGTGTGTTTGTGTGAATGTGTGAATGTGTGTATGTGTGTTTGTGTAAATGTATGTCCGTGAGTGTGTATTTTTATAAGTGTGTCCATATTTGTCTGTTTAAATTCATGTACTCATCCATATAAATGTATGTACACACACACACACACACACACACACACACACACACACACACACACACACACAAACACACACACACAAACACACACACACAAACACACACACACAAACACACACACACAGCAGTGTATGGAAAATAGTTCTAGTCCATTATACATATAAGCTAGGTCAGTCAGGACAGAAGTGGTGTTTCAAGTGAAAGAATTGATCGTGTGGCTACATTGGGATGTAAATATATTTTGTTTGGATCAATTGGGAGAAATGATGAGCTGAAGCAATGTTCAGACATGTTGCTGATACATCAAGGAGTTTGCCACTTAATGGACATGTAATTATTACTATGAATTGGAGATGCATGCAGCTATAAACTGCAGTTGCAGCTGCAGCAATGTGTTGTATCTGCAGCCAAGGTTAATTTTATAATTAAAAAAAAATAAAAAATAAAAAATAATGAAATTATTGTGTACAGTGCTCAGGTGCACTACAACTCATCAAAGGTGCATGTATAGTACATAGAATAATGTACAAATGTCAGGAAAATGAACAGTGTATGAGTCATGATATAATAATAATAATAATAATAATAATAATAATTGTTTCTAGTTTTTGGCACAAAGCCAGCAATTACCTCAGTGTATTACTGGTACTTTATTTTATCGACCCCGTAAGGATGAAAGGCAAAGTTAACCTCGGCGGGATTTGAACTCAGAATAGCAAGGGCCGTAACTCTATGCATCAAAGCATGGCGTCCGACCCTCTACCGATACTGCCAATCCACCGCCCTATAATAATAATAATAATAATAATGAAATATTGTGTACAGTGCTCAGGTGCACTACAACTCATCAAAAAGTGTATGTACAGTACATAGGGCAATGCACAAACATCAAGAAAATAAACAGTGCATGAGTCATGATACACACATGTGTGCATGTGTATGGAAGGGGTACATCAGGTGTAGTTTGGGCGTATTTCGGGAAGCATGAGTGTCTTAAAGGATGCAGTGTCTCGGCAGCTAACAACTGACGCAGGCAGTTTGTTCCATGCTTCAGCAACTCTGAGCGTGAAAAAATGTCTACGAAAGTCATGGGAGCTGTGCTGTTTTCTGATTTTGTAGGCATGTCCACGTGTGTTAGACACATGGAGATCAAAAAGGTGCTCAGGGTTGTTGTTGGCGAGATAGTTAATAATTTTGTGGGTGTTTACCAAGTCCATTGCCAGACGTCGGAGCTTCATAAGATACTGGAAATGCACCACTTCTAACATAGAAATAGAATTCCCTAACAGAGCATGACAACATCCAGTAAATGGTAAAAAGTTGTTTACCTTTTTTTATGTGAAATCAGCTGAAACTGCCCCTTGTTCAGCAATACAAAGCTGCTTATTTTAAAGTGTCTATATATATTTTAAAAAATAAACCTTCCATCATAATTTTATATTAGAAACTTTTTAAAGTTATAAATACCAATTTAATAATGAGAAAATTTGTTATATTACTAAGTCTTTCCAAATATCAATTTAACCTTTTAGCATTTAAACCGGTCATATCCAGCCAGAATTCTCTCCTCACTTTCTGTTCAAACCGGTTATAACCAGCCACTCATATTGATAAGGTATTGTTCTCAAAATAAATAATATCAAAATCTCATACATTCAATATTATGTGAGATAAAGCCTGTGAGATAAAGCCTTTACCATGAAAATACAATGGTAAATATAAAGTAATGTAAATGGTAAAGGGTTAAAGTGTTTATATTTATTTTAAAAAAACCTTCCATCATAATTTTATATTAGAAACTTTTTAAAGCTATAAATACCAATTTAATAATGAGAGAATTTGTTATATTACTAAGTCTTTCCAAATTGTTGATTATTTTCAATTATACACAGTGATTATTTGAACATTATACACAGTGTCTTTCATTAGAAATATGGTAACAAAAGGGTTAGAAATATCTTTTAGTCATGAAGAAATAAAACCAAGTTTTCTTCTATGCAAGTTTGATAATGTTGACATGTGGCTTTTTCAGAAACCACCGAATAAAATTCAACTTGAAACGAAAAATTTTCTAGTGAAGGATTTATGTAATTCTTGAATTTGAAAATACTTCATAAATGAATGGAAGCACGATGTAGCATGCAAGGATTTAGATAATTAATCTCTAAGTTTAGATGATGTTAAGTATCTATTGTGTTTTCAACACTCCAGTAAATACCAAGTTTCCCCTATTACAAAACAGGTCTTATATTATTTTTACCTTTGGTGGGCTGGGTGCTTTTTGTTTTGACACCTACACAACCACTTTACAGTGTGGGCTGAGTGCTTTTTGTTGGACACCTACACAACCACTTTACAGTGTGGGCTGAGTGCTTTTTGTTGGACACCTACACAACCACTTTACAGTGTGGGCTGAATGCTTTTTGTTGGACACCTACACAACCACTTTACAGTGTGGGCTGAATGCTTTTTGTTGGACACCTACACAACCACTTTACAGTGTGGGCTGAATGCTTTTTGTTGGACACCTACATGACCACTTTACAGTGTGGGCTGAATGCTTTTTGTTGGACATCCACATGACCACTTTACAGTGTGGGCTGAGTGCTTTTTGTTGGACACCTACATGACCACTTTACAGTGTGGGCTGAGTGCTTTTTGTTGGACACCTACATGACCACTTTACAGTGTGGGGTGAGTGCTTTTTGTTGTGACACCCACACAACCACTTTACAGTGTGGGCTGAGTGCTTTTTGTTGGACACCCACACAACCACTTTACAGTGTGGGCTGAGTGCTTTTTGTTGGACACCTACATGACCACTTTACAGTGTGGGCTGAGTGCTTTTTGTTGTGACACCCATACAACTACTGTACAGTATATGTGTATATATGTTTTTCTGGCCCTGGAGAATAAACCAAGTCTTTGTGATTCAGTTTTGGCCATGTTATATATGAGATAGTATTTAACATTGTGACTTTTACAATGTATATATGTATATGTGTGTGTGTATATATGTGTCTGTATATATGTGTGTGTATGTGTGTATATATATGTGTGTATATGTGTGTGTATATATATGTGTATGTACATATGTGTGTGCGTGTATGTGTGTGTGTATATGTGTGTGTATATGTGTGTATATATGTGTGTATGTGTGTATATATGCGTGTGTATGTGTGTGTATGTGTGTATATATGTGTGTATGTGTGTGTGTATATGTGTGTGTGTGTATATGTGTGTGTGTGTATATGTGTATGTGTATATGTGTGTGTGTATATATGTGTATATGTACATGTATGTGTGTATGTGTGTGTGTGTGTATATATGTGTGTGTATATGTGTGTGTGTATATATGTGTGTATGTACATATGTGTGTGTGTATATGTGTGTGTAAATGTGTGTGTGTATATGTGTGTGTGTGTATATATGTGTGTGTGTGTATATATGTGTGTGTATGTGTGTCTATATGTGTGTGTGTGTATATGTGTGTGTGTATATATGTGTGTATGTACATATGTGTGTGTGTATATGTGTGTGTGTGTATGTGTATCTCTGAGTTTTGCAACCCCCAGAATCAATAAATATGAGAACAATCAATGTAAATCAATAATCATACCGAATTATAGCCAAGGCCATGCTGAGTAGTTACATCATCATGTCGTCGTAAAATATTTACTTCAACCCCCCCCCCCCCCAAAACCTTCACTACCAATATCATATTTAATATTTCTCAGACGACACCAAAATAGTACAAACATTGCATCATCATCATCATCATCTTACGTCCGCTTTTCCCTGCTTGCAAGGGTAGGACGGGAACTGATTCTGGCTTGATTTCTACAGCTGGATGCTCTTCCTAACACCAACCTCATTTACAGTGAGTGCTGGGTGCTTTTTTTTTTTTTTCCGTGGTGCCTACACGTCCACTTTACAGTGTGGGCTGGGTGCTTTTGTTTTGCCGTGGCACCTCCACAACCACTTTGCAGTGGAATGATGTAGACCCCAGTCCCTATCATCTCATTTCTACAGCTGAGTAAACTGGAGCAATGTGAAATAAAGTGTCTTGCTCAAGGAAACAACACATCACCCGGTCTGAGAATTGAACTCACAACCTTTCAATGGCAAGGCCAATGCTTTAACCACTAAGCCATTTGCCTCCATCTATTGCAAATATACCTTGCTTGATCTGCTAAAAGAATAGAGCCAAATCTCCTTCAAACTCCACCCTGCAATTTTATATAAGGACAGGGCACATAACATCAGTGGGTTACATGAAACAATTTTGGAGTTCTGCCAAATCACTTTTAAGAAAATTTTATCTAAAAGTGCCTTTTTTATATGAATAGATTCATCATCATGGCTTAGTGTCTAGAACATTGGACTTGCAGTTGAGAGGTTGTGAGTTCAATTCTTGGACCGGGTGATGTGTTGTGTCCTTGAGCAAGACACTTTATTTTACGTTGCTCCAGTTTACTCCGCTGTAGAAATGAGTTGCGACGTCACTGGTGCCAAGCTGTATCAGACATCAGCCATTGCCTTTCCCTTGGACAACATCGGTGGCGTGGAGAGGGGGAGACTGGTATGCATGGGCGACTGCTGGTCTTCCACAGAACAAACCTTGCCCAGGCATGTGCCTTGGAGGGGAACTTTCTAGGTGCTAATCACATGGTCATTCGTGACCAAGTGGGACCATCATCATCATCATCATCATCATCGTTTTTAATGTCTGCTATCCCTGCTAGCAAGAGTTGGATAGATCTACATAGACTGAGTCAGTACAGAAGTAAAGGTACTGATCTCCCTCCCAGACAGACCAGGGATCTGAACCTTATTTAAATACGTTCTTATATCAATTTATATTTCATTTAATGTCTTAATAAAATTAGAGCGGTGGGGCTTATCCGATTCTAGGAGCCTGTGGTTAGAATGCCTCAGGAAAGAATCTGCACCCCCGACCTTCTCAGAAAAAAGTGGGCGAAGAAGAAGGGATTATCCGTAAAATATAGGTTTGGGTTCTGTGATTTTTGGAAAATTGCACAGGGTTCCTAAGACAAAATATCCTTGGGGACTGCATTAGATAATGTAGTCCTATATATACCTAAACCAATCTGATGCTCATGGATGAAAAAGTATTTTGCTCGCAGTCAGGGATTACTATATTTTGAATTATTTAATGCAAAGAGATGCATGCGCTGGTACGGCCAAGTCGAGCACAGTTAGGGCTGTATGTCAATCCAGGAGGCAGTAGAGGCCCAGGAAGACCAAAAAGGACCTAGATGGAGGCACATGGCTTAGTGGTTAGAGCATTGGCCTTGCAATCGAAAGGTTGTGAGTTCAATTCTCAGACCAGGTGATGTGTTGTTTCCTTGAGCAAGACACTTTATTTCACATTGCTCCAGTTTACTCAGCTGTAGAAATGAGATGATAGGGACTGCGGTCCCTATCATTCCACTGCAAAGTGGTCGTGGAGGTGCCACGGCAAAAAGCACCCAGCACTCACTGTAAATGAGGTTGGTGTTAGGAAGGGCATCCAACTGTAGAAATCAAGCCAGAATCAGTTCCCGTCCCACCCTTGCAAGCAGGAAAAAGCGGACATAAAATGAAATGAATGATGATGTCTGTCGGGGATCAAGCTAGGCTTGGCCTGGCCCAAGTAAGACTGGCAGACAGAAACACATGGAGCGGGACGCTAAGGAGCGCTGTCATGCAGAACCCACCTCTACTTAGGGATCAACTGTGTCCTGCATAATCAAAAACTTGATGATGATGATGATGATGATGATGATGATGATGATGATGATGATGATGATGATGATGATGATGATGATGATGATGATGATGATGATGATGATGATTTGCCCATACATTCCCAATGCAACACTTAGAAACTCTGCATTGTAAATCCTTAATAAATTAGCTCACAAGCATGTATCAGGAGGCAGCGAATTGGCAAGACATTAGAACGTCAGATAGAATGTTTTGTGGTGTTTGTTTTGGCCCCCTTCTTGCTCAGTTGATATCCAGCCGAGGCCAACTACTTTTCTTTTCATCCATTCAAACAATAACTAGTTGTGGAGTAATTGTAAAGCATGTACTTTGATTAAATTATCGATAGATGCTAAATCCTTCTTTAAATACCTTCTTCTACTTTGCCCACTTAATCCTGGGAGGGTCTGAATTTCTATGCATGTATGGTCCCGTAACTCCTGATAGAGTCGTAGGGGGCGCTGTATTGACATACACCGTATCTTGGGCATTTTAAACCTGGTGGAACCCATTCCTCTCCAGGCCTGAGTACAGCAGATTTCTTCCAGAGAAAGATAGAAAGTGAGAGATGGGAAATGAGATAGAACTATAGAGGAAGAATCAACCCCAGTACTAGACTGGTACTTTTTTTTTTATCGGCCTCGAAAGGATGAAAGGCAAAGTTGACCTCGGCGGGATTGAGCAGAGAGCTGGAACAAATACCATAAAGCATTCTATCTGACATTCTAACGACTCTGCCAATTCACTGCCTCTGAGGAAGAATTACTTAAGGGTAAAATAATCAAAAGATGCCACAAAGCCAAACTTTAGAAGAATTTATCAATCAGTAAAGCCCTGAAGTAAAAACTTCAGAGGAATTTAAGAAGACAGAAAATATATTAACCTGATGCTTTGTCCCCACAAACAATGCAGAGAACCAGAATGAATACTATAAATCATTCTATCTGATGTTCTAACGACCTATATCCTATTACATGACATAAAATATCAAACTTAGTATCCTCCTTAAAGTTTAAGCCGAGAACATAGGACCACATTTTACTCTCCACAATAGTTTTGAAAGTTATATCCATAAGTGTCATATGCGTTAAAGAAATGTCATAGATTTTGTTAAAAGATTTAAATATATTAACCTGATGCTTTGTCCCCACAAACAATGCAAGGCTTGAAATTCTGTTCAAATTGTTGTTTTTGCGTCAGTTTATCCCTGACAGCCTGTTGTTCTTCTCGTAAACGCTCCAGTCTTTGAGTGTGTTGCAATTCCTGAAAGACAAACATGATTGGTTTTGTTAGAAGAAAAATATCAAATCAAAAATAAAATCATGATATAAAGGTTGGCTGAAAAGTTTATAGGCTGAACAAGATACTCTCATGGAATGACCAAATGAGGTTTATTTTTCAACAATAGTCCCTGGAAAGAAACAATGATGTTATTGATAAGAAGAGTTGAAATAATTAATGCATGCAAGATTTCACAACTCTAGCATCACTCCTTTGTAGTCAGCCTATGAACTTTTCAGCCGACCGTCGTACATTTAACATATTTCAAAATAATCAGGGATGAAATAAACCAAACAAGATATCTCTTGGGTGATATTCTAATTCAGAACTGTAAGGGACCAAAACCTCATGGAATACAGTTTTCCAACAGGTTTTCTGCCATATATCTCCATTCTCCATGCTTGCTTGACAGGGGTTTTTTTTCACTCCTCCAGACAACATACTTAATTCTTTAGCATTTACATTATTCTATATTTACTATTGTATTTTCACAGTAAACAATTTATCTCGCATAATGGGACCCCATTTGCTCATAATAGTGAGAGATAAGGAGGGCGAGAGAGACGGAGGCGATGACAGTGGGAGTTTGGTTCCTCTGTGTTCAGACCTGGTGTATATATGTGTATGTTTCACAGACACATACTCACACTGAGGCAGTGACAGTAGGGGTTCAGCACCTCTGTGTTCAAAGATGGTGAATGTATATATATATGTGTGGAGGCACATGGCTTAGTGGTTAGAGCATTGTCCTTGCAATCGAGAGGTTGTGAGTTCAATTCTCAGACTGGGTGATGTGTTGTTTCCTTGAGCAAGACACTTTATTTCACATTGCTCCAGTTTACTCAGCTGTAGAAATGAGATGAAAGGGACTGGGGTCCCTATCATTCCACTGCAAAGTGGTCATGTAGGTGCCACAGCAAAAAAGCACCCAGCCCACACTGTAAAGTGGACGTGTAGGCGCCACCGAAAAAGAAAAAGCACCCAGCACTCACTGTAAATGAGGTTGGTGTTAGGAAGGGCATCCAACTGTAGAAATCAAGCCGGAATCAGTTCCCGTCCCACCCTTGCAAGCAGGGAAAAGTGGACGTATGATGATATATATATATATATATATATATGTGTGTGTGTGTTTCACAGACACACACTCACACTGAGGCAGTGACAGTAGGAGTTCTGCTCCTCTGTGTTCAAACCTGGTGTGTATATATATTATTTTTATCTAAAGACATTTTTTCCAATTCCACCCCGCCCGTCTCTTCAATCTTTCTAATTTCTCATTCTTTCTTCTGATGAAGGACTAGCAACCGAAACGTTAAGACCCTCTTCCTGCTATTTCAAGCGTTAACCTAATATATTCCTTCCATATACTGTACCGATTATGTGGTTATTTCTGTTTACCTTTTACTATAAATCATCATTTTACGTCCGCTTTTCCTTGTTTGCAAGGGTGGGACGGGAACTGATTCTGGCTTAATTTCTACAGCTGGATGCCCTTCCTAACACCAACCACATTTACAGTGAGTGCTGGGCGCTTTGTTTCCGTGGCACCTACACGTCCACTTTACAGTGTGGGCTGGGTGGTTTTTTGCCATGGCACCTCCACGGCCACTTTGCAGTGGAATGATAGGGACCCCAGTCCTATCATCTCATTTCTACAGCTGATTAAACTGGAGCAATGTGAAATAAAGTGTCTTGCTCAAGGACACAACACATCACCTGGTCTGAGAATTGAACTCACAACCTTTCGATTGCAAGGCAAATCCTCCAACCACTAAGCCATGTGCCTCCATATATATATATATATATATATATATACACACAGTTCAAGAGTAACCAATCTTAAAGAGAGAGATGGAGATAGGAGAGGAGAGATTGGTGAATTAGTTAGAAGCCAAAGTGTAAAGGCATGTGCTCAATGTGCAATATGCAGTGGAAGGCAGCTAGGTGGCAGGGTTCATGCAGAGGTTAGGTGCACAAAGCTGGAAATATTCATTAGTTAAGCAAAACAAGACCACAAATTTCACAAGGAAGACATTATTAAAAGATTGTCAACATAGTTTTAGTTTAATGTAAGGAATGTAGAGAATAATAATAATTTACAATTGTTTCGCTACTCCATATAATGTTTCTGGATCAAATGATTATAGATCATTATTGATCTGGTTCAGATTTAACTTAAATACAATTGGAGCAGCTCATCGAAACTTCAAAAAAGGAATATAAATTATTTTAACTTCAAAAGGAATATAAATTAAAATAATTTATATTCCTTTTTTGAAGTTCCAATGAGCTGCTCTAATTGTACCTAAGTTAATTATCTTCAACTGAACCAGATCAATTATGATCTATAATCATTTGATCCAGAAACATTATATGGGCGGTGGATTGTCAGTATCGGTAGAGAGTCGGACGCCATGCTTTCCAGTAGAGTTACGTCCCTTTACGGTCTGAGTTCAAATCCCGCCGAGGTTAACTTTGCCTTTCATCCTTACAGGGTC
This sequence comes from Eledone cirrhosa, assembly GCA_964016885.1. NCBI lineage: Eukaryota > Metazoa > Mollusca > Cephalopoda > Octopoda > Eledonidae > Eledone > Eledone cirrhosa. Next base: position 25,780,059 of record OZ024758.1, read on the forward strand.
GATAAAATAAAGTACCAGTAATGTACTGGGTAATTGCTGGCCTTGTGCCAAAAGTAGAAACAATTATTATTCTCTACATTCCTTACATTAAACTAAAACTATGTTGACAATCTTTTAATAATGTCTTCCTTGTGAAATTTGTGGTCTTGTTTTGCTTAACTAATGAATATATATATATATATATATAATAATAAAGTATGTGTTCCTACGTGTAAAAAATACATATAGGGACACAAGTATAGTCTGACCATATGCCAATATGGTTCAATGGCAAGTTAATAAATTAACAAGCCAAAGCATATAAAATCAAGGTATTGTAAATACAGAAAATCCTAAAAAATAATAAAAAATGTATTTATTATTTTTTAGGATTGTTTCTGTATTTACACTCCCTTGATTTTATATATATATATCATCATCATCATCATCATTATCATCTTCGTTTAACGTCCATTTTCCACGCTAGCATGGGTTAGACAGTTGTCCCACTTGAGGCAAGGTTGGTCGGGTGACCATGTCTCGCTCATATAGGACTATCTGGCAGGTTTTCTACGGCTGGATGCCCTTCCTAACACCAACCACGTTTACAGTGTGGAACTGGGAACTTTTTACCGTGTTACCTACACGACCACATTACAGCGTGGACTGTGTGTTTTTTTCTCGTGACACCTACACGATCTCAATCTCGATCTCATATATATATATATCATCATCATCATCATTTCATTTTACATCCGCTTTTTCCCTGCTTGCAAGGGTGGGACGGGAACTGATTCTGGCTTGATTTCTACAGCTGGATGCCCTTTCTAACACCAACCTCATTTACAGTGAGTGCTGGGTGTTTTTTTGCCGTGGCACCTCCACGACCCCTTTACAGTGAGTGCTGGGTGCTTTTTTTTTGCCATGGCACCTCCACAACCACTTTGCAGTGGAATGATATGGACCTCAGTCTCTAACATCTCATTTCTACAGCTGAGTAAACTGGAGCAATGTGAAATAAAGTGTCTTGCTCAAGGAAACAACACATCACCCGGTCTGAGAATTGAACTCACAACCTTTCGATTGCAAGGCCAATGCTCTAACCACTAAGCTATGTGCCTCCTCTATGCCATGTAAATGGTAAAGGTTTAAATATTTATTTGATAGTAGTAGTGAGTACTGATAACAATAATAGGAGGTGGAAGATATAATGTCTATTTTCTCAGCTGTTGAAGTTGACACCTTTGTTTAATGAGGTCACTCCTGGCTGTGAATATGTTTTTCATGAGTTTTGTTTATGTTAAGTTGAACACCTATAGATTCACTGTTAATACTGCTGCTGTTATTGTTGTTGTTGTTGTTACTGCTGCTGCTGTTGTTGTTGCTACTGTTGCTGTTGCTGTTGTAGCTACTGCTGCTGTTGCTACTGTAGCTACTGCTGCTGTTGTTGCTACTGTTGCTGTTGTTGCTACTGTTGCTGTTGTAGCTACTGCTGCTGTTGCTGTTGTTCTTGCTACTGTTGCTGTTGTTGTTGTTACTACTGCTGCTGTTGTTGTTGCTACTGTTGCTGTTGCTGTTGTAGCTACTGCTGCTGTTGCTACTGTAGCTACTGCTGCTGTTGTTGCTACTGTTGCTGTTGTAGCTACTGCTGCTGTTGTTCTTGCTACTGTTGCTGTTGTAGCTACTTCTGCTGTTGTTGCTACTGCTGCTGTTGCTACTGTTGCTGTTGTTGTTGTTGCTACTGCTACTGCTGTTGCTGTTGTTGTGGTTGCTACTGCTGTGGTTGTAGCTACTGCTGCTGCTGCTGTTGCTGCCTCTCTTAATCAGAGACTCACACACACACACACACACACACACATTCACACACTTACACACATATACACACTCACCTACATGTGCACACATACACACACCACACGCCATATTCCAAACACAGATTTTTATCTCGGGCCCCAAGTCCCCTCCCCCCCTCCTCCGTGTCTAAATGAATTATTCCACTGTACCCTTCTTCTCTAGAAGTCAACCAAGCTATAACTTCATCAATGGAGTGGAAATATATTTGACAAGCTATGTGACCTTAATATATCAGCTCCTATACCTTTGGAGTAACATATATCGAATGAATAGAAGTAAACATACACACACACATGTACACACACGCGCATCATCATCATCATCAACGTTTAACGTCCGTGTTCCACGCTTGCATGGGTTTGGACGGGGGTAGTCCCACTTGAGGCAAGAGTGATTGTCTTGCTCGCATAGGACTGTCTGGCGGGTTTTCTACAGCTGGATGCCCTTCCTAACACCAACCACATTTACAGTGTGGGGCTGGGAGGTTTTTACCGTGTTGCCTACATGGCCACATTACAGCGTGGACTGTCTGGCGGGTTTTCTACAGCTGGATGCCCTTCCTAACACCAACCACATTTACAGTGTGGGGCTGGGAGGTTTTTACCGTGTTGCCTACATGGCCACATTACAGCGTGGACTGTCTGGCGGGTTTTCTACAGCTGGATGCCCTTCCTAACACCAACCACATTTACAGTGTGGGGCTGGGAGGTTTTTACCGTGTTGCCTACACGGCCACATTACAGCGTGGACTGTCTGGCGGGTTTTCTACAGCTGGATGCCCTTCCTAACACCAACCACATTTACAGTGTGGGACTGGGAGGTTTTTACCGTGTTGCCTACACGGCCACATTACAGCGTGGACTGTCTGGCGGGTTTTCTACAGCTGGATGCCCTTCCTAACACCAACCACATTTACAGTGTGGGGCTGGGAGGTTTTTACCCTGTTGCCTACACGGCCACATTACAGCGTGGACTGTCTGGCGGGTTTTCTACAGCTGGATGCCCTTCCTAACACCAACCACATTTACAGTGTGGGGCTGGGAGGTTTTTACCGTGTTGCCTACATGGCCACATTACAGCGTGGACTGTCTGGCGGGTTTTCTACAGCTGGATGCCCTTCCTAACACCAACCACATTTACAGTGTGGGGCTGGGAGGTTTTTACCGTGTTGCCTACACGGCCACATTACAGCGTGGACTGTCTGGCGGGTTTTCTACAGCTGGATGCCCTTCCTAACACCAACCACATTTACAGTGTGGGACTGGGAGGTTTTTACCATGTTGCCTACACGGCCACATTACAGCGTGGACTGTCTGGCGGGTTTTCTACAGCTGGATGCCCTTCCTAACACCAACCACATTTACAGTGTGGGGCTGGGAGGTTTTTACCGTGTTGCCTACACGGCCACATTACAGCGTGGACTGTCTGGCGGGTTTTCTACAGCTGGATGCCCTTCCTAACACCAACCACATTTACAGTGTGGGACTGGGAGGTTTTTACCGAGTTGCCTACACGGCCACATTACAGCGTGGACTGTCTGGCGGGTTTTCTACAGCTGGATGCCCTTCCTAACACCAACCACATTTACAGTGTGGGGCTGGGAGGTTTTTACCGTGTTGCCTACACGGCCACATTACAGCGTGGACTGTCTGGCGGGTTTTCTACAGCTGGATGCCCTTCCTAACACCAACCACATTTACAGTGTGGGACTGGGAGGTTTTTACCGTGTTGCCTACACGGCCACATTACAGCGTGGACTGTGTGTTTTTTGTCGTGACACCTACACGATCTCATTTGTTTCGGCCTGGATGTTGTGGCACCAACATAACTTTATATATATATAATATATAAGATCAAAAGATATATATAATATATAAGATCTTATATATTATTTATACTCTAGTCCTACAAACTGTAGAGTGCTACTTATCCGATATCTGCATTGCTTTATTGTACTACAATAAAACTCACCTCCTTCATATATATATATATGTATATATGTGGAGGCACATGGCTTAGTGGTTAGAGCATTGGCCTTGCAATCGAAAGGTTGTGAGTTCAATTCTCAGGACCGGGTGATGTGTTGTTTCCTTGAGCAAGACACTTTATTTCACATTGCTCCAGTTTACTCAGCTGTAGAAATGAGATGATAGGGACTGGCGTCCATATCATTCCACTGTTAAGTGGACGTGTAGGCGCCACAGAAAAAAAAAGCACCCAGCACTCACTGTAAATGAGGTTGGTGTTAGGAAGGGCATCCAGCTGTAGAAATCAAGCCAGAATCAGTTCCCGTCCCACCCTTGCAAGCAGGAAAAAGTGGACGTAAAATGATGATGATGATGATGATGATGATGATTATTCTATATTTACGATTGTATTTTCACAGTAAAGGCTTTACCTTGCATAATTATCTGACATAATATTGAATCTATGAGATTTTGATATTATTTATTTTGAGAACAATACCTTAACATAAGTATGAATGGCCAGTTACAACCAGTTTGAACCGAAAGGTCACAGAATTCTGGCAGGATATGGCTGATTTAAACGCTAAATGGTTAAGCCTCTTACTACCACCAACATCCCCCAGTGCCCCTGGATTTGGGGATTAAATTTGTTTATCAATTTGTTTATCAATTTGTTTCTGATTTAAGCACAAGGCCAGCAATTTTGGGGCAGAGGAAAGTCAATTAACCCTTTACCATTTACATTACTCTATATATACTATTATATTTTCATGGTAAAGGTTTTACCTCACATAATTATCTCACATAATATCGAAGCTGTGAGGTGTTGATATTATTTATTTTGAAAACAATACCATAACATAGTTTGAACAGCTGGTTACAGCCTGTTTGAACAAAAAGAGATCAGAGGATTCTGGCCAGATATGGCCAGTTTAAATGCTAATAGGTTAAATATATATATATTTAAGCCTCTCACAGCAACAACCCCCTCTCCATGGATTTGGGGATTAAATTTGTTTATTTATTTGTATTAGACACATTATTTATAATAGTTGTTTCTATTTTAGCACAAGGCCAGCAATTACCCCAGTGCATTACTGGTGCTTTATTTTATCGACCCAGTAAGAATGAAAAAAGACCCTTCGGAGGAACCCCATTTTGGCCGCTTGTAATCGTGATTGTGTTCTTTCCCTTACTGTCACTATTTAATATTTTTATTTTTCATTTTTTTTTTTACCACATATACATTATATACAGTGAAATTCCGTTATAATGATATTCATGGGCTATAAAAAAAAATTGTTGTAATGAAAAATTTTTTAGAATAAAATTGACTGAAACAAATTGAGAGTTTGTTTGTTATTACCTCCGGGAGTGAAAAACATTTTGTTATACTGAAAAAATTGTTATAATGGTATTTGTTATAACAGAATTTTACCTGTAATCCAATTGAAATTTGTTGACTATAATATATTCCTTAACAAAAACATCTTTAATCATGTTGAAGACCTAATCCCTCTAGTGCTGTTACCGTGATAAAATGTACACATTCCACTCTGTAAAGTGGTAGTGCAGTTACCATGACAAAATGCACACACTCCACTCTGTAAAGTGGTAGTGCTGGTATCATGATAAAATGCCCCCAGTACATTCTGTAAAATGGTTGGCATTAGGAAAGGCATCGAACCATAGATACCATGCCAAAAATAGAATGTATGAGTTTTAAACTGTGACAACCAATCCAACCCATACCAGCATGGAAAGGGAACAAAATGATAGTGATATTACATGATAACTCACAAGGCATTAGTCACTCTGAGGCTTAGAACGAACTAGCTACATGGTTGTGAGACCATGTGGTGTGAAATTCACATGCTTTTAGTTTCTATCCCATTATGTATGTATGGTCCCGTAACTCCTGATAGAGTCGTAGGGGCGCTGTATTGACATACAGCGTATCTTGGGTATTTTAAGCCTGGTGGAACCCATTCCTCTCCAGGCCTGAGTACAGCAGATTTCTTTCAGAGAAAGATAGAAAGTGAGAGATGGGAAATGAGATAGAACTATAGAGGAAGAATCAACCCCAATACTAGACTGGTACTTTTTTTTATCGGCCTCGAAAGGATGAAAGGCAAAGTTGACCTCGGCGGGATTTAAACTCAAAGAGCAGAAAGCTGGAACAAATACTATAAAGCATTCTATCAGACATTCTAACGACTCTGCCAATTCGCTGCCTATGAGGAAGAATTACTTAAGGATAAAATAATCAAAAGATGCCACAAAGTCAAACTTTAGAAGAATTTATCAATCAGTAAAGCCCTGAAGTAAAAACTTCAGAGGAATTTAAGAAGACAGAAAATATATTAACCTGATGCTTTGTCCCCACAAACAATGCAGAGAACCAGAATGAATACTATAAATCATTCTATCTGATGTTCTAACGACCTATATCCTATTACATGACATAAAATATCAAACTTAGTATCCTCCTTAAAGTTTAAGCCGAGAACATAGGACCACATTTTACTCTCCACAATAGTCTTGAAAGTTATATCCATAAGTGTCATATGCGTTAAAGAAATGTCATAGATTTTGTTAAAAGATTTAAATATAAATAAATGTTTCTACTTTTGGCACAAGGCCAGCAATTACCCAGTACATTACTGGTACTTCATTTTGTCGACCCCGTAAGGATGAAAGGCAAAGTTAACCTCGGCGGGATTTGAACTCAGAATGGCAAGGGCCGTAACTCTATGCGTCAAAGCATGGCGTCCGACCCTCTACCGATACACCCAATCCACCACCGATTTAAATATAAATAATTGTTTCTACTTTAGGCACAAGGCCAGCAATTACCCAGTGCATTACTGGTACTTTATTTTATCAACTCCGTAAGGATGAAAGGCAAAGTCAACCTCGGCGGGATTTGAACTCAGATCGTAAAGGGACGTAACTATGCTGCAAAGCATGGCGTCCGACCCTCTACCGATACTGCCAATCCACCGCCCTTTAATATAAATAATAAAGGATGTGCTGGTGGTATATGTCATTATTATTAACCATGTAATGCAATTTAGTTTATTTATCATCCAGCAATGTTAAATATCCCCAGGTGACCACACATTATAGTTAAGATGTCCCAATAGACTATACACTAGAGTACAAATAACCTGGTCAACTGCAGAGTATAGTAACTTAGTGATATCAGTGTACGTGTGAGTGGGGATGTTTCAAATTAGTAGAAAGAATATCAGTTAATTAAATGGCTAAAAGGCATGGCTGCATGGTTGAAAAGTTTACTGCATGCAACCACGTGTTTTCTACCATAGCATTATATTGTCTTTCATCATCACCACCACCACCACCACCATTACCATCATCACCATCACCGCCACCATCATCACCGTCACCACCACCACCATCATCATCACCATCACCACCACCATCATCATCATTACCCTCACCACCACCACCATTACCATCATCATCACCCTCACCACCACCACCACCACCACCACCACCATCACCACCACCACCACCACCATCACCACCACTTTACACTGTGTACTGGGAGCATGGTTTCTATGGCTGGGTGCCTTTCCTAACACCAACCACTTCATGATAGAAAGGGCACCCAGCCATAGAAACCTTGGCAAATAAAGGGTTTGAAAGACATGACAATTTCCCTAGTGTTGGTGCCATGATAAAATACACTTGGTAAAGTACGGGGTGACATGTTTGGGCCCTGGCCCACTTAGAGGTAAGAAGTTCTACTTGAAATGAAGTTCTACGTTAAATGATGATGATGATGATGATAATGGTGGTGGTGGCGGTGGTGGTGGGGATGATGATAATGGTGGTGGTGGCGGTGGTGGTGGGGATGATGATGGTGGTGGTGGCGGTGGTGGTGGGGATGATGATAATGGTGGTGGTGGCGGTGGTGGTGGGGATGATGATGGTGGTGGTGGTGGTGGGGATGATGATGGTGGTGGTGGTGGTGGTGGTGGTGGGGATGATGGTGGTGGTGGTGGTGGTGGTGGCGATGCTGAGGTTAATTTAAATGACCATTTATCCAACTCTAAGAAAGTTGACCTCATGCATAGTCATTATAACTACTAAAAACTATAGGGCAGTGGATTGGCAGTGGATCGGTAGAGTGTCAGACGCCATGCTTTGCAGCAAAAGGTAATAGCCCTTTATGATCCGAGTTCAAATCCCGCCAAAGTTAACTTTGACTTTCATGCTTACAGAGTCGATAAAATGAAGTACCGGTAATGCACTGGGGTAGAACTAGGTGATAAAATATTCAGGTGGAAAGGAGGTAAAATATGAGACAGGATTGAATCTGGTGAACAGGGGTTGGGGTTAAGTTGAGTTGGGGTTAATGAAGTACCGGTAATGCACTGGGGTAATTGCTGGCCTTGTGCCAAAAGTAGAAACAATTATTACTAGTAATAAAACAAAGACACTCTTCCATGTTCATATTCACTGACAGCACTTGAAGTAGCAGTGTCTCTTGCAAACTTTAATTGTAAATTATGTGCTTAATAAAGCAATACAACTATAAAGTTGTAGGGATACTGGCCTAACATCTTCCCTGTTCTGGCTCAGTCCACCTTGTTGTATGTACACAGTCGAGCCTATGGCAGTGGAGACTTCTATCGTCCTTGGCCCTAGAGCCACCTCCCTGCTCACCACCATCGGCACAGATTTGGCTTCCCACAGGTGTGAGCCTCGCAAGATGGAATGGCTCTTCCAGAGCATCTCCCTCACCATCCTCTGGGGTAACGCCTTCTCTATTCTGTCTGCTGGGGTAGCGGTACGGCCAGACAACCGCGGCCGCAGTTCAGCCAGTGCATGGGCCTCCATTTGCTCACAATAGTGAGAGATGGGAAATGCAGGAGAGACTGAGGCAGTGACAGTGGGAGTTTGGTTCTTTTGTGTTCGGACTTGGTGTATATTAGAGAGTGCATGGCAAGACACTACAGACGTCGTGGCCATCCACTGCAGCCAAGGAAGTCCCTGGTCGTGACGGTCCTCCATACCACCGGATTCTGGCTTCTGCGGCCGAGTGAGTGGGACCGTCACTGTGCACTGGCCCTCCCACTATAAACCTTTCCCGCTCAGGTTTCTTCTTTAACGTGCACGCCCAAAGCCCTGCGGCGATGGGCGAGAGGCGGAGGTAACAGGTGGTCCCCGGACCTGCAAGTCAAGGATCGGCCTCCACAGCCACCTTCGTGCCCACGGCAGACGGGAACTAAAATAAAGAAGATGTCATCATAGTTTATGATGGACAACCCAGATATATTAGAGGGTATGGGAAGTACAGTAACAAAATGTGGAGAAGTATAGCAGTATCACTGCAGGTAATAAAGGATGTAACATAACCAAGGGGTATTTTCAGCAGGTAACGCTAGACTTCAATCTTCACGTGAGTGTAAAATATACAATAGTCTGTTGTTTGTATTGAGAGAGATAGAGAAAGATATGTTATAACAAAGGGTGAGGTAATATCTAGTTAATGTTTCCTACAATGAAAAACTCTTCTCAGATTCTAATCAAATGATATTCAATCATTTCATTGTAATATCTTCCACATCATCATCATTTTACGTCCACTTTTCCCTGCTTGCAAGGGTGGGACGAGAACTGATTCTGGCTTGATTTCTACAGCTGGATGCCCTTCCTAACACCAACCTCATTTACAGTGAGTGCTGGGTGCTTTTTTTCCGTGGTGCCTCCACGTCCACTTTACAGTGAGTGCTGGGTGCTTTTTTGCCGTGGCACCTCCATGTCCACTTTGCAGTGGAATGATAGGGACCCCAGTCCTATCATCTCATTTCTACAGCTGAGTAAATTGGAGCATTGTGAAAAATAAAGTGTCTTGCTCAAGGAAACAACACATCACTCGGTCTGAGAATTGAACTGGGTGATGTCTTGTTTCCTTGAGCAAGACAGTACAGAAGTAAAATGATCAGGTGTGGTACCCTTATGAGGTTACCAACACACTAACCTTGAATTTAAGAACAATGAAGGTGTATTAATATCCCCATTGCTTCAGTTCATCTAGCATTTGAGAATAGATGTCCGACCATTTTAAAATATTACTTGTGATAAACAAATATGTTATTTAAGAAGACATCTCTCATTCAATTCACACTGTGAATGTGGAACTAAACACATTTACCTTAATAGCTCCTCTGTGACCAGAAGTTATATTCTACATTATTATTTCTGACTGATTAATGTACCATCGATAATTCAGATATCCCCCCCCCCCCCATCATCCTAATTATGAATGGATGAATGTGTTTAAGAAAGTGTTTAGGAGAAACATGATAGTCTCAGAGTAGATACAATATGATATTCTAGACTACAGACTAGAGCAGGGATTCCCGACATTTTTTGCATCATTGCCCACTTTCACAAGGAAAATGTTCCACCACCCACTTACATAATAAATATTATGTAAGCATACCAAAAGTGTTTTCTAAAAGTTTGTTACTGGTTCATTATTCCCATTTAGCCTCCTGTTTTATTTTTATATATATATAAAGGTTCTTTGCATATCTCCTTTGAATATTTTCTTCAGATAGCATATGTTGAAATACCTTCTTAATACTTAAAATCCTCTATTGTCCACCAAATTTTCCAATTGACCATCATTTTCTGTTCAGTTGCCTATCACCCACCCAATAGTTGAAATTACCCATCAGTGGGTGATATCGCCTAAGTTGAGAAACCCTAGTATAGAATATCATTATTGGCAATAAAATAAACATTGATACACCTATCTTCAGGTGTGAGCTTTAGTGAAAATTCAACCTATGACTTACATCTGATATGTGATCATTTTAAATTGCTTACTAAATAGGACAAACAAAACATTTAAAGCAGTAGTTTAACCCTAGTTCAGCCATGATTAACCCTTTAGCATTTAAACTGGCCACTTATACTGATGTTAAGGTATTGTTCTCAAAATAAGTAATATCAAAATCTTGTAGCTTCGATATTATGCGAGACAATTAAGTGAAGTGAGATAATAATTATATAAATCCCATATGTTATTAAAATAAATAGAATGGATCAGGGTCTCAGTATGTAAACTAAACGACTAATTCTGGTTTTTCTTTTAAAAAATCAACAGACACAACCTAGAAAAATTACCGATTTTTCTGCTCACTCGCACCCTGCTTATTCAAACCTTCCCCATTTATTCCACCACCCCCACCCTGCTTATTCCAACCCCACCACTTATTCCACACCACCTCTTATTATATATGATATAATGAAATTATTGTGTAGTGCTCAGGTGCACTACAACTCGTCAAAGGTGCATGCATAGTACATAGAATAATATACAAATGTCAGGGAAGTGAATAGTGTATGAGTCATGATATACATGTGTGCGTGTGTATGGAGGGGGAATATTAGGTGTAGTGTTGGCGAATCTCAGGAAGCATGGAGGTTTTAAAGGATGCAGTGTCTCGACAGCTAACAACTGATGCAGGTAGTTTGTTCCATGGAGGTTTTAAAGGATGCAGTGTCTCGACAACTAACAACTCATGCAGGTAGTTTGTTCCATGGAGGTTTTAAAGGATGCAGTGTCTCGACAACTAACAACTGATGCAGGGAGTTTGTTCCATGCTTCAGCAACTCTGAGCGTTAAAAATTGTTTCCGAAAGTCATGGGAACTGTGCTGTTTTCTGACTTTGTAGGCATGCCCACGTGTGTTAGACACATGGAAATCAAAAAGGTACTCAGGGTTGTTGTTGGCAAGATGGTTAGTAATTTTGTGGGTGTTTACCAAGTCAGTTGCCAGGCATCGGAGCTTCAATGTATCCATGCCCAGGGAAGCAAGGCGTTCAGAGTATGGTAGATGCCTGATGGAGGGTATTCGCTTGGTTGCACGTCTCTGAACAGTTTCCAGGCGGTCAATGTTCTTAGCAAGATAGGGGTTCCAGACTGGTGATGCAAATTCTAAGTGTGGCTGCACCATAGCTATATACAGCTTTAAATAGATAGCTGGAGAGCGGCTGACAAAGGTCTTGCTGAGTGATGCCAAGACACCCTCGGCCTTCTTAACAATTTTAGAGACGTGCTTCGTCCAACGCAAATCACTGCTGACATTAATGCCCAGGTCACGTTCACAAGAAGACTTCTTGATATTAATGTTGTGGAGGGAGTATGTGGACGCTGGGTTTTTACTCCCAAAATGCATGGTGGTACACTTGTCCACAGCTAGCTTGAGTTGCCAGTCTGTGCTCCATTGTTGCATTGTGTCCAGGTCAGATTGCAGGCAAGATCTATAGTGTTCAGGATCTGTCCTTTTTATCTCAAGGTACAGCTTGATGTCATCTGCATATTTCAGTACTGTGGCATTCTTTAAGTTGGCATCTATGTCATTAATATATGCCACAAACAAAAGGGGACCAAGAACAGATCCCTGTGGTACACCAGATTACATCTCATATGGTGAGAAATGCTGTCCTAGAACCGTGACTACCTCTCTTCGACTGAGAATGAAGGACTTCAACCAGTTAAAAAGATCATCGTTCACACCCATTGCAGGGACCCGAGAGTACCTTATGAGCTGTGGCCTAAGATTGCAGCTGAAGATAGAGTAAATCTTAAATACTTAGTTCCCAACATGTTTAAACAATGATTCACTAACCACAAAATATTTCATTAGAAATATGGAAATGAAAGGTTAAAGTTATAGTTATCTTACTCCTTTAGTATTTAAACCAGCCATATCCAGTCAGAATTCTGTTCAAAATAGCCATAACCAGCTGTTCATACTGATGTTAAGGTATTGTTCTCAAAATAAATAATATCAAAATCTCGTAGATTCGATATTAAGTGAGATAATTATGTGAGGTAAAGCCTTTACCATGAAAATACAATAGTGTATATAGAGTAATGTAAATGTTATGTGAGATATTATGTGAGGTAAAGCCTTTACTGTGAAAATACAATAGTATATATAGAGTAATGTAAATGCTAAAGGGTTAAGGCATACATATAATAGTGCATAATATTTAGCTTTTTGTTAATTTAAAACAGAGAACAACATTTATGGATTCATCATTGTGTTTTTTTTAAACAGACGTGGTGGTGGTTGTGAAGATGATGATGGTGATGGTGATGATGGTGATGGTGATGATGGTGATGGTGATGGTGATGATGATGGTGATGGTGATGATGGTGATGGTGATGATGGTGATGGTGATGATGATGATTATCTCCATTACAGATGGAAGTACTTTGTATAAATGTTATTCTCAGTTAAAAATTAACAAAAAATCAAAACATTTTGCACTATTATAATTTTGCTTCAAGATAATATAATTTAACCCATTCATTTGCATACTTCTAATAAAATATCTTTTATTTTAATTAAAAAACCCTTTCATGACCGCATTTCTTACGCACTTCGAGGGATTTACTAAAATTATTAATTATTTCAGTGATTATCATGTTTCCTCCTGTTGTTTAATTACTAAGATAGTAACTTAATATAAGGTTCTTATATAAAATTATGTTGGAAAATTTTAAATTAAATTGGAAACCCTTTACCATTTTTACATTATTGTAAATGGTAAAGGGTTAAAGGTTAACCCTTTACCATTTACATTATGGTATCAAAAGGGTTAATGGAAAGGATCAATCTGAAATTACCATATATACTTGAATATAAGCCAATCCAAATATAAGCTAACCCCTATCTTATGTCTGAGAAATGGGCAAAAATCCTGTTTATAAGCTGATGGAGGCACATGGCTTAGTGGTTAGGGCATTGGCCTTGCAATCGAAAAGTTGTGAGTTCAATTCTCAGACCGGGTAATGTGTTGTTTCCTTGAGCAAGAGACTTTATTTCACATTGCTCCAGTTTACTCAGCTGTAGAAATGAGATGATAGGACTGGGGTCCCTATCATTCCACTGCAAAGTGGACGTGTAGGCGCCACGGAAAAAAGCACCCAGCACTCACTGTAAATGAGGTTGGTGTTAGGAAGGGCATCCAGCTGTAGAAATCAAGCCAGAATCAGTTCCCATCCCACCCTTGCAAGCAGGGAAAAGCGGACGTAAAATGATGATGATGATGATGATGATTACTCTATATACACTATTGTATTTTTGTGATAAAGGCTTCATCTTACATAATTATCTCACATAATACTGAATCTATGAGATTTTGATGTTATTTATTTTGAGAACAAAACTTTAACCTTTTAATGTTCAAACCAGCCAGAATTCTCTACCTTTTTCTGTTGAAACTGGCTGTAACTGGTCGCTCAAACTGATGTTAAGGTATTGTTCTCAAAATAAATACTTTCAAAATCTCATAGATTCGATATTATGTGAGATAATTTTGCAAGATAAAGCCATTTTGCAAGATAAAGCCTTTACCATAAAAATATAATAGTATATATAGAGTAATGAGAATGCTAAAGGGTCAGTATGAGTGGCTGGTTACAGCCGGTTTGAACAGAAAGAGGTGAGAGAATTCTGGCCAGATACAGCTGGTTTAAATGCTAAAGGGTTAAAATAGGTGTTTTATTTAATAGAACCAGAACCAGTTTTGGCCAAGTTGGTAACAAAAGGATTAATGAAGAATTTTGGAAGAATTTACAAAAATTATAATTTCATTAAGATGGTATTTGTAACATAACAAAATGTTCTTATATAAAATTATGCTAGAAACTTTGAATTAAAGGAAGAATCCTTTAAAATGCGTGGTTTTGTTTCATAGAAACAGAAGTAGTCTTGGTATCAAAAGGGTTAATGGAAAGGATCATTCTGAAATTACCATATATACTTGAATATAAGCCAATCCAAATATAAGCTAACCCCTAACTTATGTCTGAGAAATGGGCAAAAATTATGTTTATAAGCTGATTTCCCAGACACTGGATTAAATAGCTTTCGTATAACAAAGAGTGATTTATAGTTATTAATAGTGTTTTATTTAATGATGAGTATAAAACATACTCATGATGCTAGAGCTGTGAAATCTTGCATGCATTAATTTTAACTCTTCTTATTAATAACTGCATTGTTTCTTTCCAGGGACTATGTTGAAAAATAAACCTCATTTGGTAAATCCATGAGAGTATCTTGGTCAGTTTATGAACTTTTCAGCCAACCTTTGTAGTAGGAAAGTACAGATTTGATAACACTGACCCAGTCACATATTATAAAACAATGTATGTGTGTGTGTGAGAGAGAGAGAGAGAGAGAGAGAGAGTGAGTGAGTGAGTGAGTGAGTGAGTGAGTGAGTGAGTGAGTGAGTGAGTGAGCGAGAGAGAGAGAGAGTTGAACCTGCATCAGGTATAATATGTGTGTTCCTTTTGTGTGATCAATGGAGCAGCCTGGTCATGAAATTAATGTGGAAGTGACTAAGCATTCTATTGATACATATATTAATTCTCAGGGAGATTCAGTTTGACACAGT
Source organism: Eledone cirrhosa (assembly GCA_964016885.1). NCBI lineage: Eukaryota > Metazoa > Mollusca > Cephalopoda > Octopoda > Eledonidae > Eledone > Eledone cirrhosa. The sequence continues at coordinate 25,795,315 of OZ024758.1, forward strand.
GTAACACAAGTCTAGCCCTTATTTTCCAGCTCAGTGAACTGTAGCAACGTGAAATAAAGTGTCTTGCTCAAGGACACAATGCACCACCCAGTCCTGGAAGTAAATTCAGAAGTTACTGGTGCTGCAACAACCTCTCTAGTGCTAGAAACAATATATTGCACTCAGTACACTATGTAAAGTGTTAATGTTGGTAGTATAATAAAATGAACCAAGTCCACTTGGGAAAATGGTAGTGCTGGTACCATGAAAAACACAACTGAGGAAATGTCATGAGACATGCACCCTACACACCCTGTAAAGTGTTTAGCATAAGGAAGGGCCTCTAGCAAAGAAACCATGCCAAATAAGGAATGTAATGATCTCAGACTGTGACAACCCATCCAACCCATACCAAAACTTCTGAAACTGTCCCTGATTCTATGATAAAAACAAAATTAAAAAAACCCCATCTATTTTAAAGTGTTTGCATGTATGAATAGTTTCATAAACCAGCCAGAATTCTCTCACCTCCTTCTGTTCAAATCAGCTGTAACTGGCCACTTATACTGATGTTAAGGTATTGTTCTCAAAATAAATAACATCAAAATCTAATAGATTCAATATTATGTGAGATAACATCTTTACCACAAAAATACAATAGTAAATATAGAGTAATGTAAATGCTAAAGGGAATGCAAAATGAATGCTGATGAGTTAACACCCTAACCACTAAACCACACACTTTCATGAAACACAAATAATATAACTCTGGTTACAGACAAACTAGCTAGTTAACCCACAACATAATGGATAAATCTAAATTTATAATGAAAAAGTTTTCACCAAAAATAAATAAGGTTACGAAAACAAACTGTTCAATAATATTTTATCAGATAAATACAGTTACCAACTGATTTCCCAGACACTGGATTAAATAGCTTTCACATAACAAAAGAGTGATTTATAGTTATTAATAGTGTTTTATCTCACCAAAGTCAACTTTGCCTCTATCAAAATAAGAATACTGCAAGCGAAATAATTGACTATACACTCTCCAAAGTTGTAGCATTGTTATGAGAAAGCAGTTACATTTTCAAATTGTTTTATTTGAAATTACTAAAAATTGTTAGATAAGTTCTTAAAAAATGGTAAAGCTGATGTAAAAGTTATCTCAACTCATTGTTAAAGAAATAGCTGCATAGATTCTAATTATTAGTGTTTGGTTTATTTTAATTTAATCCTATTTATTTCCCAATGAAGTTTAGACCAAATGAAATTGTTTCTTATAAAAGGAAATAGGTTTAGCAGTGAACAAAAATTTTCTAGTTAATATTTAGTTGAGGAGCTAAGAAGGTCCAGGGGTCGCTGGGGCCTAAGGGGATGGTAGAGATGATATAATAGTATATTAAATATCAAATGATACATATATATAAATATAGTAAAATAAAAAATATATAATATATAGTTATACATAGTATATATTATATTATTTATTATATATAAATTAATGATTTTATTTATTATATGTTATTTATAATTTGTGTGTAGGTCAATAGAAATAGTTGTGGGGGCGCTGAGGGTATTACGTGGCTGTGATGAGGGTGGTGGCCCCAAAAGTTTGAGAACCTCTGAGTTACAAGGGTGAAAATGTGTTAGGTTCTAGTGGAAGTAAAAATTTAGAATTAGAATATTAAAAATGTTTTGTTTTACAGAAAATAAATAGAATTTAATGTTTGAGGATTATCACATCACAATCATGACTATTAATTTAACCCTTTCATTACCATATTTCTAAATGAAAGTTACTAAAAGAATTTTGAAAATGACAAGAACATTCTCTGGTGTTTGGAGCATAACTTAACAAATATTCTTGTATAAAATTATGACGGAAGGTTTTTAGATTAATATAAACACTTTAAAAGCAGAAAATTGGCAGAGTCATTAGAACGTCAGATAGAATGCTTGTGGTATTAGTTTCAGTTCTCTGCTCAAATCCCACCATGGTCAACTTTGCTTTTCATCTATTCGAGGTTGATAAAAAAAATACCAGTCAAGTACTGGGGTAGATTCTTCCTCTATACATATTTCCCACTTCCATTCTGGAGGCACATGGCTTAGTGGTTAGAGCATTGGGCTTGCAATCGAAAGGTTGTGAGTTCAATTCTCAGACCGGGTGATGTGTTGTTTCCTTGAGCAAGACACTTTATTTCACGTTGCTCCAGTTTACTCAGCTGTAGAAATGAGATGATAGGGACTGGGGTCCATATCATTCCACTGTAAAGTGGTCGTGGAGGTGCCACGGCAAAAAAGCACCCAGCACTCACTGTAAATGAGGTTGGTGTTAGGAAGGGCATCCAGCTGTAGAAATCAAGCCAGAATCTGTTCCCGTCCCACCCTTGCAAGCAGGGAAAAGCGGACGTAAAATGAAATGATGATGATGATGATGATGATTCTCTCACACTTCTCCCACCACAGTCAACTTTGCTTTTCTTCTATTCGAAGTTGATAAAAAAAGTACCAGTCAAGTACTGGGGTAGATTCTTCCTCTATACATATTTCCCACTTCCATTCTCTCACTCTATCTCTATCCTTCTCTGGAAGAAATCTGCTGTATTCAGACATGAAGAGGGATGGGTTCCACCAGGTTTTAAAATGCCCTAGAAATGGTGTATGTCAATACGGCACTCCTGTAACTCCCTCGGGAATTATAGGACTATACATACATGTAAACAATCAAAAGAGATGTGTTTTTATCATAGAATCAGGGACAGTTTCAGGAGGTTTGGTATCATCATCATTTTACGTCCGCTTTTTCCCTGCTTGCAAGGGTGGGACGGGAACTGATTCTGGCTTGATTTCCACAGCTGGATGCCCTTCCTAACACCAACCTCATTTACAGTGAGTGCTGGGTGCTTTTTTTTTTTTTCGTGGCGCCTACACATCCTCTTTACAGTGTGGGCTGGGTGCTTTTTTGCTGTGGCACCTCCACGACCACTTTGCAGTGGAATGATAGGGACCCCAGTCCTATCATCTCATTTCTACAGCTGAGTAAACTGGAGCAATGTGAAATAAAGTGTCTTGTTCAAGGAAACAACACATCACCCGGTCTGAGAATTGAACTCACAACCTTTCCATTGCAAGCCCAATGCTCTAACCACTAAGCCATGTGCCTCCTATCATAAGCGTTAATTCATACACTTATATCTATAGTCATTGGTTATCTGGAGTAGTTTCATCTCACATCTGTCACCATGAATAACTGGAAATATCATGTAAATAAATTTCCCTACTGTACAGCAAGTATAATATAAAGGGTTCTCACATTGTTAACCCTTTAGCATTTAAACCAGCCATATCCAGCCAGAATTCTCTCACTTCTTTCTGTTCAAACTGGCTATAACTGGCTACTCATAACGATGTTAAGGTATTGTTCTCAAAATAAATAATATTAAAATTTCGTAGCTTCAATATTATGTGAGAATTATGTGAGGTAAAGCCTTTACTGTGAAAATATAATAGTATATATATATATAGAGTGATGTGAATACTAAAGGGTTAAACCGGCTCTATCTCGCTAGAATTTTCTCACCTCTTTCTGTTGAAACCAGCTGTAATTGGCCACTCATACTAATGTTAAGGTATTGTTCTCAAAATAAATAATATTAAAACCTCATAGATTCAATATTACATGAAATATTATGTGAGATAATAAAGGTTTTACTATGAAAATACAATAGTATGTATAGTATAATGTAAATTGTAAAGGATTAAATAAACTATAGCCAAGTAAGTAACACAGATTTGCATATAGATGATTTAGTGATATCCTGTATAGAATTTAGACATAATATACCAGAGACATTCCTTTCCTAGAAACCAAAGGCAGGATGAAGAGGATTCTTAAGTGAAATAACCCACCTTAAGCTTGTTAGCCCAATCTACACCAGTTACAGCAGCTGCAGGCACCTGTACAATCTGGCCAGCAGGTAGATGGCTATCCTTCAACTTTGCAGCTATTTCTTGAGACATAACCATATGGGTACCATTGGGAGTGGAGGTGGCCTGCAATAAGTAACAGACATGGTTAAATTGGACCCTATCTTTTTAGGATGCTTTTGCAAAAGCATATTTTAGAAACTTGAAAATAGTAAATCTGTTATAATAAACATTATTTTAATGAATAATAAGTAAAATAAATTATCAAATAACAATAAAAAAAAAGTGAATTGCCTACCAATATAATCAACATATATATACATATCATCATCATCGTTTAACGTCCATGTTAAACGATGATGATGATATATATATATATGTTGATTATATTGGTAGGCAATTCATTTTTTTTTTTATTGTTATTTGATAATTTATTTTACTTATATATATATTATATATATATATATATATATATATAGTGACGATACATAAGTCAATTGCATGAACTCATAATCCTTTATATACTGCTATATATATTTCGATGATAGCCATTGAATGGCTATGACCTCATCAGGTAGTTAGTCAGTTCTTAGATATGCCAGTTCTGTGTTTATAGTGTTGATGGTATCAGAGCCTTGGGATATATATATGTGTGTGTGTGTGTGTGTGTGTGTGTGTGTGTGTGTGTGTGTGTGTGTGTGTGTGTGTGTGTGTGTGTGTGTGTGTAGGCGCATGGCTTAGAGCATTGGGCTTGCAGTCGAAAGGATGTGAGTTCGATTCTCGAACCGGGTGATGCGTTGTGTCCTTGAGCAAGACACTTTATTTTCATGTTGCTCCAGTTTACTCAGCTGTAGAAATGAGATGTGACGTCACTGGCGCCAAGCTGTATCGGCCATTGTCTTTCCCTTGGGCAACATCAGTGGCAGGGAGAGGGGAGATTGGTATCCATGGGCGACTGCTGGTCTTCCACAAACAACCTTGCCCTGATTCGCACCTTGGGGGGAAACTTTCTAGGTGCAAACCTCATGGTCATTCGTGACCAAACGGGGTTTTCAGTATATATATAATAATAATAATAATGAAATTATTGTGTACAGTGCTCAGGTGCACCACAACTCATCAAAAAGTGTATGTATAGTACATAGGGTAGTGTACAAACATCAGGAAAATGAACAGTGCATGAGTCATGATATACACATAATAATGAAATTATTGTGTAAAGTGCTCAGGTGCACTACAACTCGTCAAAGGTGTATGTATAGTACATAGAATAATACACAAATGTCAGGGAAGTACATGTGTGTATGTGTTAGCTGTAGTGTTGGCGGATCTCGGGAAGCATGGAGGCCTTAAAGGATGCAGTGTCTCGACAGCTAACAACCGATGCAGTTAGTTTGTTCCATGGAGGTTTTAAAGGATGCAGTGTCTCGACAGCTAACAACCGATGCAGTTAGTTTGTTCCATGGAGGTTTTAAAGGATGCAGTGTCTCGACAGCTAACAACCGATGCAGTTAGTTTGTTCTATGGAGGTTTTAAAGGATGCAGTGTCTCGACAGCTAACAACTGATGCAGGTAGTTTGTTCTATGCTTCAGCAACTCTGAGCGTGAAAAAATGTTTCCGAAAGTCATGGGAACTGTGTTGTTTTCTTACTTTGTGGGCATGTCCACGTGTGTTAGACACATGGAAATCGAAAAGGCACTCAGGGTTGTTGTTGGCAATATCCACGGAATAGGCAGACCCAGAAAAACCTGGGACGAGCTGATAAACTCCGACCTCACACACTTACGCCTCACCAAGACAATGTCACTGGACCGAGACCTTTGGCGGTACTCAGTAATAGAGAAGACCCGCCTTGCCAGTAGGCATCTCTAACAAAATACACCCCGTCCCACCCCCACCACCCCCACCCCATCCTCACCACCCCGTTCTATGTAAGGTTATGTTGGTGCCGCGCCATCCAGGCCGAAACAAATGAGGTCGTGTAGGTGTCACGACAAAAAAACACATAGTCCACGCTGTAATGTGGCCGTGTAGGCAACACGGTAAAAACCTCCCAGACCCACACTGTAAATGTGGTTGGTGTTAGGAAGGGCATCCAACTGTAGAAAACCTGCCAGACAGTCCTATGCGAGCAAGAAAATCACTCTTGCCTCAAGTGGGACTACCCCCGTCCAAACCCATGCAAGCGTGGAACACGGACGTTAAACGTTGATGATGATGATGATGATGATATAAACGGCAAAAATGAAACGAAATTTCATTTCCCACTCTTAGTACGGCTGTTACTTAAATATAAGTATGTACACGTACATACATATATGTATACAGACGTACAGTAGTATGTATATATATATATACATACATGCACACATATATATATGTACGTATGGATTCACCGAACATTTATTATAATGCTCGGTGTGTTTGTAAACAAATATATATATATATATATATATATATATATATATGTGTGTGTATTATATTATATTATTTATGTTCATACAGGGAATGCAAGGTTTCAAGGCCCAAATTTGACTATATCTCCAGAAAACAAAAAGCTTCAATTATATATATGGAGGCACATGGCTTAGTGGTTAGGGCATTGGCCTTGCAATCGAAAGGTTGTGAGTTCAATTCTCAGACCAGGTGATGTGTTGTTTCCTTGAGCAAGACACTTTATTTCACATTGCTCCAGTTTACTCAGCTGTAGAAATGAGATGATAGGGACTGGGGTCCCTATCATCCCACTGCAAAGTGGTCGTGGAGGTGCCACGGAAAAAAAAGCACCCAGCACTCACTGTAAATGAGGTTGGTGTTAGGAAGGGCATCCAGCTGTAGAAATCAAGCCAGAATCAGTTCCCGTCCCACCCTTGCAAGCAGGGAAAAGCGGACGTAAAATGAAATGATGATGATGATATATATATATTTTAATATAGATGGGATTCTACAGGACTAGAACTGTTTCATTCTTGAGAAATCATCAGGAGATTCCTGATGATTTCTCAAGAATGAAACAGTTTTAGTCCTGTAGAATCTCATCTATATTAAAACTTTTATACTCTGCTATGCATTAAGTACCTTACTTACTGTGGTTGCCTCCGATTCAACTCGGAATAACCTATATATATATATATATATATATATATAAATCAATATGGATACAGTAAAAACCTATTTAGACCATTACTCACGAGAGTACTCAATACTTGTGTGGGTAGAGGATAGTTATATGAAAGAGTCGGGGTCTCAATGCTTTTATGTGTGTGTGTGTGTGTATGTGTGTGTGTGTGTCTATATATATATATAATAGAGTATATAGAGAAGAAAACACAAAAAAGGGGTATGTTTTCAAGGGGTAGAGAACCACTAGAGTCATTAAATTACAGGGGATCAACACGAGTTTTTAACTCCGTTTTTTTTTTCATTTGATATATGTATGTATGTATGTATGTATGTATGTGTATGTATGTATATATATATATGTATGTCAGGTCACCAGTTGGTGCTACTGGTAACATGTATCCCAGTACAACCTGTCTCATGGTCGAGTCGTTGGCGACTAAACTGGCAACCCCACCAAGGTTCCTCGGTGAGGAGGGTGACTTTGGACATCCTGCAGGACTAAAAACTAAACCTGTCAAAGGGCAAAGGAGCTCTTAACAGTCAATGGTCATCCAAAATCACCGAGAGAGATGACCCCTTAGCCTTTGTCAAGCAGAATTCTAGGAGAAGGAAAACTCTGATATAACACCTGCAACCCTGATGGTATCCAATGATGTTGACTTGTTCTTCTTTTTGGTAAATATCATCTTGGTTAAGAGAGTGGGACTGGCTTTGTGCAGTGCCTTTTCTCACTATAAAAGCTTCACGGCACAGGCATTGCTTTATATCTGGAGATCTCTCTGCACTTGTCGTCACATGGTACCATGGGCCCAGCACTATGTGTCAGTAATTGTCACAAGTGTAGTCTTTGTACCAGAGTTTTCAAGTCACTGGCTGAACTAAAAAGTCACACTCGTTCAGCGCATCAGTAGGGGTTGTCCCACATGGATATAAAGTAGTGGCCGTACTCGAAAACGAGTTGGCAGCCACCATGTATGTATGTATATATGTATGTATCTATGGTCCTGTAACTGCTGATAGAGTTGTCAGGGGCGCTGTATGTCAATACAGCGTTTCTTGAGAATTTTAACCCAGGCAGAACCCATCCCTCTCCAGGCCTATCATCATTATTATCCTCATCGTTTAACATCAATCTTCCACGCTAGCATGGGTTAGACGGGAGTTGTCCCACTTGAGGCAAGATTGGTCGGGTGTCCGTGTCTCGCTCATATAGGACTATCTGGCAGTTTTTCTACGGCTGGACGCCCTTCCTAACACCAACCACATTTAGAGGATGGACTGGGAACTTTTTACTGTGTTACCTACACGGCCACATTACAGCGTGGACTGTCTGGCGGGTTTTCTACGGCTGGACGCCCTTCCTAACACCAACCACATTTAGAGGATGGACTGGGAACTTTTTACTGTGTTACCTACACGGCCACATTACAGCGTGGACTGTCTGGCGGGTTTTCTACGGCTGGACGCCCTTCCTAACACCAACCACATTTAGAGGATGGACTGGGAACTTTTTACTGTGTTACCTACACGGCCACATTACAGCGTGGACTGTCTGGCGGGTTTTCTACGGCTGGACGCCCTTCCTAACACCAACCACATTTAGAGGATGGACTGGGAACTTTTTACTGTGTTACCTACACGGCCACATTACAGCGTGGACTGTCTGGCGGGTTTTCTACGGCTGGACGCCCTTCCTAACACCAACCACATTTAGAGGATGGACTGGGAACTTTTTACTGTGTTACCTACACGGCCACATTACAGCGTGGACTGTCTGGCGGGTTTTCTACGGCTGGACGCCCTTCCTAACACCAACCACATTTAGAGGATGGACTGGGAACTTTTTACTGTGTTACCTACACGGCCACATTACAGCGTGGACTGTGTGTTTTTATTTTGTTGTGACACCTACACGACCTCATTAGTTAGGACTAGATGTTGTGGTACCAACATAACTTTACAGAGAGAGGGTGGTGTTGGTGGGAGTGGGAGGATGGAGTAGGGGTAGTGGGTTGGGGTGTATATTTGGTTAAGAGGTACCTACTGACTGTAGGTCTCGCTTTGTACATAGGTCTATATATATATATAATAGAAATAGACAGATATCTCATAGATGCAATGAAGATGCACTTTCAGTGTAATAACTTAGGTAAATATCTAAAAAAATATCCATATTTGAGAGTACTGTACTTTATTGATACATAATATTGAAAAAAGAATTTAAATAAAAGGACAGCTGAGATTATTGATCCATCGAAGTAAATATATATGGTAGTTACGGAGTAGGTAGACCCAGAAAAACCTGGGACGATCTGATAAATTCCGATCTTACACACTTGCACCTCTCTAAGACAATGTCACTGGACCGAGATCTTTGGCGCTAAGCAGTAATACAGAAGACCCGCCTTGCCTATGTACAAAGCGAAATCTACAATCAGTAGGCATCTCTTAACCAAATATACACCCCAATCCACTGCCCCTACCCTACCCTCCCACTCCCACCAACACCACCCTCTCTGTAAAGTTGGTACCACAACATCCAGTCCAAATAAATGAGATAATGAGATTGAGATCGTGTAGGTGTCATGAGAAAAAAAACACACAGTCCACGCTGTAATGTGGCCGTGTAGGTAACACGGTAAAAACCTCCCAGTTCCACACTGTAAACGTGGTTGGTGTTAGGAAGGGCATCCAGCCGTAGAAAACCCGCCAGACAGTCCACGCTGTAATGTGGCCGTGTAGGCAACACGGTAAAAACCTCCCAGTTCCACACTGTAAACGTGGTTGGTGTTAGGAAGGGCATCCAGCTGTAGAAAACCCGCCAGACAGTCCACGCTGTAATGTGGCCGTGTAGGCAACACGGTAAAAACCTCCCAGTTCCACACTGTAAACGTGGTTGGTGTTAGGAAGGGCATCCAGCTGTAGAAAACCCGCCAGACAGTCCACGCTGTAATGTGGCCGTGTAGGTAACACGGTAAAAACCTCCCAGTTCCACACTGTAAACGTGGTTGGTGTTAGGAAGGGCATCCAGCCGTAGAAAACCCGCCAGACAGTCCACGCTGTAATGTGGCCGTGTAGGCAACACGGTAAAAACCTCCCAGTTCCACACTGTAAACGTGGTTGGTGTTAGGAAGGGCATCCAGCTGTAGAAAACCCGCCAGACAGTCCACGCTGTAATGTGGCCGTGTAGGCAACACGGTAAAAACCTCCCAGTTCCACACTGTAAACGTGGTTGGTGTTAGGAAGGGCATCCAGCCGTAGAAAACCCGCCAGACAGTCCACGCTGTAATGTGGCCGTGTAGGCAACACGGTAAAAACCTCCCAGTTCCACACTGTAAACGTGGTTGGTGTTAGGAAGGGCATCCAGCTGTAGAAAACCCGCCAGACAGTCCACGCTGTAATGTGGCCGTGTAGGCAACACGGTAAAAACCTCCCAGTTCCACAC
>OZ024758.1:25808298-25810798 GCA_964016885.1 Eledone cirrhosa
ACAACATCCAGTCCGAATAAATGAGATAATGAGATCGAGATCGTGTAGGTGTCATGACAAAAAAACACACAGTCCACGCTGTAACGTGGCCGTGTAGGTGTCACAACAAAAAAACACAGTCCACGCTGTAATGCAGTCGTGTAGGTGTCACGACAAAAAAACACAGTCCACGCTGTAATGCGGTCGTGTAGGTGTCACGACAAAAAAACACAGACCACGCTGAAATGTGGCCGTGTAGGTAGCATGGTAAAAACCTCCAAGTCCACACTGTAAATGTGGTTGGTGTTAGGAAGGGCATCCAGCCGTAGAAAACCTGCCAGATAGTCCTATATGAGCAAGACACAGTCACCCGACCAACCTTGCCTCAAGTGCGACAACTCCCGTCTAACCCGTGCTAGCGTGGAAGATGGACATTAAACGAAGATGATGATGATGATGATGATTCAGTTATAAGGACTAGATCATTTGCATAACTTTGATAGGTTTAGACCAGTATTGGCCCAGGCCATCTCTAACTTATTAGCACCAAGGAGTTCCCAAAGGCAGTCAGTTTTAAATTCCTCTGTTAAAGCCAGAGAATAATAAACAGGAGAGGGCTAGAACAGAGCCCTGATCGACCCCTACTTGCACACACATGTGTGTGTGTGTGTGTGTATAGCTATATGTATTTATCATCATCATTTCATTTTACGTCCGCTTTTCCCTGCTTGCAAGGGTGGGGCGGGAACTGATTCTGGCTTGATTTCTACAGCTGGATGCCCTTCCTAACACCAACCTCATTTACAGTGAGTGCTGGGTGCTTTTTTGCCGTGGCACCTCCACGACCACTTTGCAGTGGAATGATAGGGACCCCAGTCCCTATCATCTCATTTCTACAGCTGAGTAAACTGGAGCAATGTGAAATAAAGTCTCTTGCTCAAGGAAACAACACATCACCCGGTCTGAGAATTGAACTCACAACCTTTCGATTGCAAGGCCAATGCTCTAACCACTAAGCCATGTGCCTCATTGAATATTTACTCCCGAAATCTGTCGAGTGCTCTGAATCAGTTATAAACATTTATATTTGTTGAATTTCCAACAAATTAAATATCCTTATACTTATATATATATATATATATATATATATATAGTAATAATAATTACGAAAACCAAAATCCGAAGAGGGCTCCATAAGGATTGTGTATATATATTTATATATGTATATATAAACCCATAGAGCAAATATTTATTGTTCAAGCAAAGAATTTCTGCTTTAACCCTATTACGGGATCTTCAAAAGATCCTGTAATAAGGTGAAAGCAGAAATTCTTTGCTTAAACTTTAATCTCTATTAATATATACATATATATATATATATATATATATATATATATATATAGAAGTGGTTACACAACAGTTAGTTCACCATACCGAGAACAATTGTTTCACCTTAGCGGATCTTCAAAGGTGAAACAATTGTTCTCGGTATGGTGAACTAACTGTTGTGTAACCACTTCTACCTAACTCGTCCCTTGGACCGAGTGCTCTACCACTACGGATATTACCTTCCAGTGTTCCACCACTATATATATATATATATAGTTCACTTGTTTGTCTTTTTAAAGGAGAAATGAGCAAAATTCAATGAAATAAAAATAAAAATAAAAATAAAAATAAAAATTTGAAAATAAGCCAAAATTTTAAGAGCTGTTGAATATTGTAAATGTGAGAATGAAAGTAGCAATGAAGATTTCCAAAATAATTGTTTCTACTTTTGGCACAAGGCCAGCAATTATCCCAGTGCATTACTGGTACTTTATTTTATCAACACTGTAAGGATGAAAGGCAAAGTTAACCTCGGCGGGATTGAACACAGATCGTAAAGGGACGTAACTCTATGCTTCAAAGCAAGGCGTCCGGCCCTCTACCGATACTGCCAATCCACCAAAATAATGGGAAAATTCTTTTATTGCAGAGAGTTCTGTGAGAGTAAGAGAGAAGAACAGGGAGAGGGAGAGAGGCGAGACAGAGGGGCGAGAAGAGAGAGACAAAGAGAGGGGGACAGCGACACAGAGGGAGAGAGGGGGACAGACAGAGGGGACATGTGCGAGAGAAAGACAGACAGACAGAGAGAGAGAGAGAGAGAGAGAGTGCTACACAAGGGCGCAAGAGAGAGACAGAGAGAGACAGATAGACAGAGGGGAAGTGTGTGAGAAAGAGAAACAGACAGACAGACAGAAAGAGAGAGTGCTACATAGAGGGGGGCGAGAGAGAGAGAGGGTGCTACATAGAGAGGGCGAGAGAGGGTGCTACATAGAGGGGGCGAGAGAGGCAGTGCTACATAGAGAGGGTGAGAGAGAGAGAGGGTGCTACATAGAGGGGGCCAAAGAGAGAGTGCTACATAGAGGGGGCGAGAGAGAGAGTGCTACATAGAAGCGGTGAGAGAGACAGACAGACAAACTAAATAAAGACTAAACAGTGGTGAATCTGGTTTAACCCCCCCCCCCTCCCCAACAAC
>OZ024758.1:25815798-25860798 GCA_964016885.1 Eledone cirrhosa
GGTGCTTTTTTTCCGTAGCCCCTACACGACCACTTTGCAGTGGAATGATATGGACCCCAGTCCCTATCATCTCATTTCTACAGCTGAGTAAACTGGAGCAATGTGAAATAAAGTGTCTTGCTCAAGGAAACAACACATCACCCGGTCTGAGAATTGAACTCACAACCTTTCGATTGCAAGGCCAATGCTCTAACCACTAAGCCATGTGCCTCCATATATATATACATAAATATACATATATATATATATATATATATATATACATAAATATATATATATACATAAATATACATATATATATATATATATATATATATATATATATACATAAATATACATATATATATATATACATAAATATACATATATATATATATATATACATAAATATACATATATATATATACATAAATATACATATATATATATAAATAAATATACATATATATAAATATATATACATAAATATACATATATATATATAAATATAAATACATACATATACATATATATATATATATATATATATATATATATATGTATATATATCATGGAGAAAGAAGAATTTCAAAGAAGAGATATATTGTTTCTTTTGAATATTTCATATTCATTATATATATATATATATATATATATATATATATATATATACACACACACATAAATTGTGTTTATATGTACAAAATGGAATAAATATTTAGAAAAAAAAACATTTAGGGGAAAAGAAAAAAACATTTTTTTTAAATTGATTGATTTGTTTTTGTTTTTGTTTTGCTTTGCCTTGTTTTGTTTTGCTTTGTTTTGTTTTGTTTTGTTTTGTTTTTAAAGAGAAAAGAGAGAGAGAGACAATAAAATAAAATAACAATAACAATAATAGTGGGGTGGGGTGGGGGAGAAAAAAAGGTGAAAATATCTTACCAATGAAGGACTGAAAGGAATTGACAAATTATTGCCAGATATTGTGATAGTGTGAACACTGGGTGTAACAGTGACAGTACTATTGGGTGAAGACTCAACAGATGTAGAGACCACAGCAGTAGGGCTAATCATGTGAATGACATTTTCAGTAAGGTTGCTGCCTGCTTCCATGGCAACAATAGTTTCTGCTTTCCTGTTGTCACCATCAGCAGAAGCTTTTGCTTTCAGCCGCTGCTGCTTCTGCTGCTGCTGTGGTGGTGGTGGTGGTGGTGGTGGTGGCACTAGGTCAGAGTTGTCATCAGTTACACAGCTGCTTGCAGCACTGGTTGCATCTGCTGAAGGTCGGTTAGTGGGTATAGTTTGGGCAGTCTTGATCTGTGACTGCTGTTTGCCCTCCTCCACAGAGGACATAAATTGCTATGAACCACCTGAAATACAAATAAATAAATACAGTTTAACCCTTTAGCATTTACATTACTCTATATTTACTATTGTATTTTCATGGTAAACATTTTATCTCACAAAATAACGAATCTATGAGATTTTGATATCATTTATTTTGAGAATACCTTAACATCAGTATGAGTGGTCAGTTAAAACCAATTTTAACAGGAAGAAGTGAGAGAATTCTGGCCAGATATGGCTGGTTTAACCCTTTAGTGTTCAAACCGGTCAAAATTCTCTACCTCTTTCTGTTGAAACTGGCTGTAACTGGCCACTCATACTGATGTTAAGGTATTGTTCTCAAAATAAATACTTTCAAAATGTCATAGATTCGATATTATGCGAGATAAAGCCTTTACCATGAAAATATAATAGAATATATAGAGTAATGTGAATGCTAAAGGGTTAAATGTTAAAGGGTTAATAGAAAAAGAAAAAAAAAAAATTAGATTGAGAAGAATGGAATGGAAAATATAGAGAAAAAAGGAGAAAAAAATCCAGAAAAGGGAGGGAATGGCAAGGGCTCTAGTGTGACATAAGAATGGGAGCGGTGGGAGAATGATTTGGCTCTGGGCCTCAGGCACAGCGGCAAAGGGGGCTACGCCCAGCAGACAAGACTACCAAAGCATTCCCACGGACATTGGGCCAGGGACACCCGCCCCCACCTTGTGGGTCTCCTTCCTCAGATGGGCCGTCAACGTTCCGATCTTGCAGAGGAGCTCGACTGTACGGGGTCAATTGTATTAAAACTGATAGTATATTGAAAATTAGGTAGTACCATGTGCTTATGCCGTATTTGACTAAAAAGAATTAGTCTATCGGTTGGGATTTTAAAAAAACCTCTGAATGGAAAAAAAGGATGAATATTGACATACATTGGATACAGATTTACATCTTTGGTTTTCCGGACCAATGTGTTACCATTACACCAGCACACCAGCCACGCTTCCCTCCATTCAATTAGAAACTATATAACCATAGCAGGTACATATCATCATCATCATTTTACGTCCGCTTTTCCCTGCTTGCAAGGGTGGGACGGGAACTGATTCTGGCTTGTTTTCGACAGCTGGATGCCCTTCCTAACACCAACCTCATTTACAGTGAGTGCTGGGTGCCTTTTTCCATAGCGCCTACACGTCCACTTTACAGTGCGGGCACCTCCACGACCACTTTGCAGTGGAATGATAGGGACCCCAGTCCCTATCATCTCATTTCTACAGCTGAGTAAACTGGGGCAATGTGAAATAAAGTTTCTTGCTCAAGGAAACAACACATCACCCGGTCACAACCTTTCGATTGCAAGGCCAATGCTCTAACCACTAAGCCATGTGCCTCCATATATATATATATATATATAACGAAGGAAATGTGGTAAGGAACCAGGTGGACCATAACGCACCAAAGTACTCAATACTTGAGGTAGTAGAGTGGGTAATAGGAACCAGTAAGACCCCGACAGCTGAGCTCAAGCCGTTTCGACAGCTCAGCTGTCGGGGTCTTACTGGTTCCTATATATATATATATATATATATATATATATATATATATATATATATATATATTGAAAGGATAACAAGGACGATTGATTACTCCTTCATTGCATTTATTGATAGGTGACGCGCATTTCGCCACTGATCAGCTCAAGGTTCGATCTGTATCGATCCTACGCGACTCAATAATCGGCGGCTCGACGGACCCTTTTAAAATGCTATAAGAAAATGAAATACATGCTATGTGGTAAAGTCAGAGTTTCAAGAGTTTGACAAAATGAGTTGTTTTACACCCCCTGGATAGAGAGAGAGAGAGAGAGAGGGAGAGAGAGGGAGAGAGGGAGAGAGAGAGAGAGAGAGAGAGAGAGAGAGAGAGAGAGAGAGAGAGAGAGAGACACGAAGCAGGCTTTGTTTATAAATGGCTAGCGGATTTGAAAATTAGGTAGTAACATGCGCTTACATTATATCTGACCAAATAGAATTAGTTTGTTAGTTGGGATTTAAAAAAACCCTCTAAACGGAAAAAAGGACGAGTATTGATGTACATAGGGACATGAACCCACATGGAGGGAAGCATGGGACGCGTGCTGGTGTAATAGTAACACATTGTTCCGGAAAACGTGGGTTTATGTCTGATGTGCGTCAATATTCATCTTTTTTCCCCATTCAGAGGGTTTTTTTAAATCCCAACTAGCAGACTAATTCTATTTAGTCAAATACAGCGTAAGCACATGTTACTACCTAACTTTCAAATTCGCTAGCCATTTGTAAATAAAGCCTGCTTCATGTCTCCCTATTTATATACATAATACTATATTGTATTAATTTTAGTGTAACATAGATTGACTATTTTTAGTGCAACATAAACTGGATAGTTTTTGTGTATCAAAGACCGATGCTGTAACCTTATACAAAAAAAGCTTCACAGAATCACTTTACTAGAAAAGAGATAGAAAAAGATCTACTAATTTATTACAAAACAAATCAAAGATATTAAAATATCCAAAAAAATCTCCTCCAGGTGTATATATACTTACTTGTGTATATATATATGTGGGTATGTATATATATATATACACACACACACATGTCGGGTCACTCTTGAGTGCTACTGGCAACATGTAAGCCAGTACAACCTGTCGCATGGTCGGGTCATCGGCGACTAAACCGGCAACCCCACCAAGTTTACTTGGTGATGAAGGTGACTTTGGACACCCTGCAGGACAATAAACAAAACCTTACAAAGGGCGGAAGAACTCATAAGAGTCAACGGCCATCCAAAAGTGTGTAAATATGTATATACACATGTACCGCGCGGTTAAACCACTGTGAGTGAAGGGCCCCTAGCCTTTGTCAGGGCATTCTTCTAGGAGAAGGCAACTCAGGAAACTGGAATAACTCCGATATAAAACCTGCGGCTCAGTAATTACCAATGATGTTGATCTTTTCTTCTTTTCGGGTTATAGCTACTGTCGCTCAAAGAGTGGGATTGGCTCAGTGCACAGTCTTTCCTCACTTTAAAACATATCTTCACACACAGGCATTGCATGATAGAATTAATTAATAATTATTAATAATGGTATATCGTGCAATGGCCATACTCGATAACGAGGGGGCAGCCATCATATATGTATATATATATAAGGATTCGTGCTCTGAAATAGCGATGTATACATGAATGTATGTATAGTATATTTGGCAATATACCGTATGTTTAATTAAAAATATTTTGAAGACCTTGCGCTATCATTTTTAAAGTAGTGACTATGTCACTTACTTCTTTTTTTGGCAAAAGAAGGGAGAGAAGCTGACAGATTCTGTTTCACACTGTTGGTGATCCTCAGAGCAACGTACTCCCCGCCCCTGCCGAAAATTATAGAGGCTGGATTCTTATAGAATTCCAGGAATAATCAGGAACTGATTATACAGAGCGATTGCCAGTCCAGCAAAAATTACAAATTAGGATTGGTGCTCTGAAATAGTGATGTATACATGAATGTATGTATAGCATATTTGGATGATTTACCGTATGTTTAATTAAAATAGAAGTGACATAGTCACTTCTTTAAAAATGATAGCGCAAGGCCTTCAAAATGTTTTTAATTAAACATACGGTATGTTGCCAAATATACTATACATACATTCATATATATATATATATATAATATAAGATCAAAAGATGGTTAAAGGAGTTCCATATATTTTATTATGCGCATTTCAAAAACAAACATCATCATGCAATAATATTTGTGTTTTCATCAGATAAAACAGGAGAACATGATATGAAGGCTAAAAAACACTTGTGGATAGTGCAGTTTTAAATCAACATATGTTGATTTAAAACTGCACTATCCACAAGTGTTTTTTAGCCTTCATATCATGTTCTCTGTTTTATCTGATGAAAACACAAATATTATTGCATGATGATGTTTGTTTTTGAAATGCGCATAATAAAATATATGGAACTCCTTTAACCATCTTTTGATCTTATATTATGCATACTCCAGTCCCACAAACTGTAGAGTGCTTCTTATCCGATATCTGCATTGCTTTATTGTACTACAATAAAACTCACCTCCTACATATATATATATATATATATTTAAAACTACCATGACTGAATCTTAACCATCTATGTCAAGGTATATCATGCATCATCTTATTTTATCTGATGAGGACGTACTGTTGAACTTAACTCAGTACCTCTGAAATATGTATAATAAAATATACTTGATCACAAGAATATCTATTTTGTTAATATTTTGAATTAATATATATATCATCATCATCATCATCGTTTAACATCCATATTCCACGCTTGCATGGGTTTGGACGGGAGTTTTCCCACTTGAGGCAAGAGTGGTTGTCTTGCTCGCATAGGACTGTCTGGTGGGTTTTCATATATATATATATAAACGTTGGCTGAAATTTTCATAGGCTGACTATGAAGGAGTGATGCTAGGGTTGTGAAATCTTGCATGCATTAATTTCAACTCTTCTTAATTGTTTCTTTCCAAGGACTATGTTGAAAAATAAACCTCATTCGGTCATTCCATGAGAGTAATTTGGTCAACCTATAAACTTTTCAGCCATACCCTTGTATGTGTGTGTATATGTATATATATATGAGAATAGGCAGAAAAGTCCATAGGCTGACTATGGAGGATTGATGCTAGAGATGTGAAATCTTGCATGGATTAATTTCAACTCTTCTTATTAATAACTGCATTGTTTCTTTCCAGGGACTATGTTGGAAATTAAACCTCATTCGATCATCCCATGAGAGTATCTTGGTCAGCCTATGAAGGAGGGATGCTAGAGCTGTGAAATCTTGCATGGATTAATTTCAACTCTTCTTATTAATAACTGCATTGTTTCTTTCCAGGGACTATGTTGGAAATTAAACTTCATTCCATCATTCCATGAGAGTATCTTGGTCAGCCTATGAAGGAGGGATGCTAGAGCTGTGAAATCTTGCATGGATTAATTTCAACTCTTCCTATTAATAACTGCATTGTTTCTTTCCAGGGACTATTTTGGAAATTAAACCTCATTCGATCATTCCATGAGAGTATCTTGGTCAGCCTATGAAGGAGGGATGCTAGAGCTGTGAAATCTTGCATGCATTAATTTCAACTCTTCTTATTAATAACTGCATTGTTTCTTTCCAGGGACTATGTTGGAAATTAAACTTCATTCGATCATTCCATGAGAGTATCTTGGTCAGCCTATGAAGGAGGGATGCTAGAGCTGTGAAATCTTGCATGCATTAATTTCAACTCTTCTTATTAATAACTGCATTGTTTCTTTCCAGGGACTATGTTGGAAATTAAACTTCATTCCATCATTCCATGAGAGTATCTTGGTCAGCCTATGAAGGAGGGATGCTAGAGCTGTGAAATCTTGCATGGATTAATTTCAACTCTTCCTATTAATAACTGCATTGTTTCTTTCCAGGGACTATTTTGGAAATTAAACCTCATTCGATCATTCCATGAGAGTATCTTGGTCAGCCTATGAAGGAGGGATGCTAGAGCTGTGAAATCTTGCATGCATTAATTTCAACTCTTCTTATTAATAACTGCATTGTTTCTTTCCAGGGACTATGTTGGAAATTAAACTTCATTCGATCATTCCATGAGAGTATCTTGGTCAGCCTATGAAGGAGGGATGCTAGAGCTGTGAAATCTTGCATGCATTAATTTCAACTCTTCTTATTAATAACTGCATTGTTTCTTTCCAGGGACTATGTTGGAAATTAAACCTCATTCGATCATTCCATGAGAGTATCTTGGTCAGCCTATGAAGGAGGGATGCTAGAGCTGTGAAATCTTGCATGGATTAATTTCAACTCTTCTTATTAATAACTGCATTGTTTCTTTCCAGGGACTATGTTGGAAATTAAACCTCATTCGATCATTCCATGAGAGTATCTTGGTCAGCCTATGAAGGAGGGATGCTAGAGCTGTGAAATCTTGCATGCATTAATTTCAACTCTTCTTATTAATAACTGCATTGTTTCTTTCCAGGGACTATGTTGGAAATTAAACCTCATTCCATCATTCCATGAGAGTATCTTGGTCAGCCTATGGACTTTTTAGCCTATGAACTTTTCAGCTGACCCTCATACATGTAAGGGATGTATAGGCAAATGTGCACATGACTATTGCAAACATAAGTATATATGCGGGTTCCTCTATGTATATATGTGTGCACATGTATACACATTAAATATGTTGTTGTTGTTATTGTTGTGTAGTTATAACAGTAGCCTAACTCTAGCAGACCTTCTCATGTCTAACCTACAACAATTTATGTTGAGAAAGAGCTGCTGTTCTAAAATAGAAAAGGACAATTGCAAAGCTGTCAGATTTAGTGAAATGTCATTCATTCAGCTCCATTGCTCTCGCGTGGGACATAGGCCATTGACGAACACCCCCCCCCCCCTCCACACACACCATTGTACATGACCCTGGACTGCTCTCACCAGTCCATTTCCAGTTGTCCTCCGGTTTTCTTAATTCAGCCTCAGTGTCACGCTTCCAGGTGCCGCAGGGTCAGCCTCTCTTCTTCTCACCCTGCGAGTTCCAGGCCAGGACTTGGTGTGTGGTGTAAGATGCTGGTTTCCTGAGGGTTTGTCTGTCCAATCCAGCTCCACTTCTTCCACAGAATCTGCTTTGCCAGTGGCTCCTGTCCCGCTCACTCCCACAGATCTCCGTTTCTCATCTTCTCCAACATGAAGGCTGTACAGATATGAAACTTGGAGGACAACAAAAAAGATGCAGCAGAACATCCAGACAATCTCCAACACCCACGCCTGGTCCTTTGAAATCTTTTCCACCATCAATTGTTAAAAAACAAGTTAAAATCATTTAGTCGTCCATTCGTAGTGTACATTACACCTTAGTTACATACACACACACACATCATCATCATCACCGTTTTACGTCCATTCTTCCACGCTAGCATGAGTTAGACGGGTTGTCCTGTTGTGGGCAGTAGCCAGTCGGCTACGGAACTGATACGGAACTGATACGGGAACTGATGCTGGCTTGATTTCTACAGCTGGATGCCCTTCCTAACACCAACCTCATTTACAGTGAGTGCTGGGTGCTTTTTTCCGTGGCGCCTACACGTCCACTTTGCAGTGGAATGATAGGGACCCCAGTCCTATCATCTCATTTCTACAGCTGAGTAAACTGGAGCAATGTGAAATAAAGTCTCTTGCTCAAGGAAACAACACATTACCCGGTCTGAGAATTGAACTCACAACTTTTCGATTGCAAGGCCAATGCCCTAACCTCTGAATGGAAAAAAAGGATGAATATTGACATACATTGGATACAGATTTACATCTTTGGTTTTCCGGACCAATGTGTTACCATTACACCAGCACACCAGCCACGCTTCCCTCCATTCAATTAGAAACTATATAACCATAGCAGGTACATATCATCATCATCATTTTACGTCCACTTTTCCCTGCTTGCAAGGGTGGGACGGGAACTGATTCTGGCTTGATTTCTACAGCTGGATGCCCTTCCTAACACCAACCTCATTTACAGTGAGTACTGGGTGCTTTTTTTCCGTGGCGCCTACATGACCACTTTACAGTGTGGACTGTGTGCTTTTCTGTCGTGACACCTCCACGACCACTTTGTAGTGGAAGGGGGTGGGGGCATATTGTCTAAATGCTTCAGCTTCAGCTTGTACCCATGGGAAGTCAGGTCTTCTACATGTAAAAACATAAACAGAAACTGTAACAGAAGGAAGGGGCTGGTGAAACGCTATTATAGCGATGTGTGTTGTATCCCTTTAGGGTTTACCAGCTACATAGCCTATTTGATTTATCTTTATATGGAAAACTGATTTAAGAGTTGATGGAAATATCCAATTTGCACTTTTTTTTTATTGGATACTGTGCAAACTTGTTGTTGTTGTAATTCATACTGTCACAGATAATTAACACTTTTGATACCAAATCACATGACACTGCCATTGGGCCTATGATACAAAACTATTTGTTTTCAAATGTCCATATTTATCTAAACACCGTCTAACATAATTTTATGTAAGAACCTCTAATGCCAGACAAATAATGAAAAAGTTATTTATATTACTAAATCCCTCCAAATTCTTGATTATTTGAAAATCCTAAGCAGTGTCTTTCATTAGAAATATGGTAACAAAAGGTGTAAGACACTGCTTGTCAATACTCCCATAAACCGGCCCTGGTCCTATGATACAAAACTGTTTAATATTTATCTAAAAGCCTTCCTTCATAATTTTATGTAAGAAACTTTTTTAAGTTATGCTCCGAACACCAGTTAAAAAATGAGAAAATAGATTGAGTGGCTCATTGACCAGCTAGAAACAGCAGGTAAATCTCCCTTATAGGCTTAAAAAAGACATATATTATATTATCCCTCTAATCGATCAACAAGATCCCAGACCTCATTCGCTTGCCAAGACCTCGTTAAATCGAACCAAGGAAACAATGTTTCCATTGGTCTTTCCATTGTTGAATACTATCTATCAGTTACAACTCCTGGTAGCAGGAGCTATGTCAAATAAAGTGCCTTGCTCAAGGTCATAACGTATCACCCGGTCCAAGAATTGAACTTGCAACCTCACAATTGCAATCTAATTCTCTAACCATTAACCCTTTAGCATTTACATTACTCTATATAAAGTATTGTATTTTCACAGTAAAAGCTTTCTTACATAATTATCTCACATAATATCGAATCTATGAGATTTTGATATTATTTATGTTGAGAACAATACCTTAATGTCGGTATGAAGATAAATAGCAGATAAATCTACCTTATTGGCTTAGAAAAGGTATATTCAGCTAGAAATAGCAGATAAATCTACCTTATTGGCTTAGAAAAGGTATATTCAGCTAGAAATAGCAGATAAATCTACCTTATTGGCTTACAAAAGGTATATTCAGTTAGAAATAGCAGATAAATCTACCTTATTGGCTTACAAAAGGTATATTCAGCTAGAAATAGCAGACAAATCTACCTTATTGGCTTACAAAAGGTATATTCAGCTCGAAATGGCAGATAAATCTACCTTATTGGCTTACAAAAGACATATTCAGCTCGAAATGGCAGATAAATCTACCTTATTGGCTTACAAAAGACATATTCAGCTAGAAATAGCAGATAAATCTACCTTATTGGCTTACAAAAGACATATTCAGCTCGAAATGGCAGATAAATCTACCTTATTGGCTTACAAAAGACATATTCAGCTCGAAATGGCAGATAAATCTACCTTATTGGCTTACAAAAGACATATTCAGCTAGAAATAGCAGATAAATCTACCTTATTGGCTTACGAAAGGTATATTCAGCTAGAAATAGCAGACAAATCTACCTTATTGGCTTACAAAAGGCATATTCAGCTAGAAATAGCAGATAAATCTACCTTATTGGCTTACAAAAGGCATATTCAGCTAGAAATGGCAGATAAATCTACCTTATTGGCTTAAAAAAGGTATATTCAGCTCGAAATAGCAGATAAATCTACCTTATTGGCTTACAAAAGACATATTCAGCTAGAAATAGCAGATAAATCTACCCTATTGGCTTACAAAAGACATATTCAGCTAGAAATGGCAGATAAATCTACCTTATTGGCTTAAAAAAGGTATATTCAGCTCGAAATAGCAGATAAATCTACCTTATTGGCTTACAAAAGACATATTCAGCTAGAAATAGCAGGTAAATCTACCTTATTGGCTTACAAAAGACATATTCAGCTCGAAATGGCAGATAAATCTACCTTATTGGCTTACAAAAGACATATTCAGCTAGAAATGGCAGATAAATCTACCTTATTGGCTTACAAAAGGTATATTCAGCTAGAAATGGCAGATAAATCTACCTTATTGGCTTACAAAAGGTATATTCAGTTAGAAATAGCAGATAAATCTACCTTATTGGCTTACAAAAGACATATTCAGCTCGAAATGGCAGATAAATCTACCTTATTGGCTTACAAAAGGTATATTCAGCTAGAAATGGCAGATAAATCTACCTTATTGGCTTACAAAAGGTATATTCAGTTAGAAATAGCAGATAAATCTACCTTATTGGCTTAAAAAAGGTATATTCAGTTAGAAATGGCAGATAAATCTACCTTATTGGCTTACAAAAGACATATTCAGCTCGAAATGGCAGATAAATCTACCTTATTGGCTTACAAAAGGTATATTCAGCTAGAAATGGCAGATAAATCTACCTTATTGGCTTACAAAAGGTATATTCAGCTAGAAATGGCAGATAAATCTACCTTATTGGCTTACAAAAGGTATATTCAGCTAGAAATAGCAGATAAATCTACCTTATTGGCTTACAAAAGACATATTCAGCTAGAAATAGCAGATAAATCTACCTTATTGGCTTACAAAAGACATATTCAGCTAGAAATGGCAGATAAATCTACCTTATTGGCTTACAAAAGACATATTCAGCTAGAAATGGCAGATAAATCTACCTTATTGGCTTACAAAAGGTATATTCAGCTAGAAATAGCAGATAAATCTACCTTATTGGCTTACAAAAGGTATATTCAGCTAGAAATAGCAGATAAATCTACCTTATTGGCTTACAAAAGACATATTCAGCTAGAAATAGCAGATAAATCTACCTTATTGGCTTACAAAAGACATATTCAGCTAGAAATGGCAGATAAATCTACCTTATTGGCTTACAAAAGACATATTCAGCTAGAAATGGCAGATAAATCTACCTTATTGGCTTACAAAAGGTATATTCAGCTAGAAATAGCAGATAAATCTACCTTATTGGCTTACAAAAGGTATATTCAGCTAGAAATAGCAGATAAATCTACCTTATTGGCTTACAAAAGACATATTCAGCTAGAAATAGCAGATAAATCTACCTTATTGGCTTACAAAAGACATATTCAGCTAGAAATGGCAGATAAATCTACCTTATTGGCTTACAAAAGACATATTCAGCTAGAAATGGCAGATAAATTTACCTTATTGGCTTACAAAAGACATATTCAGCTAGAAATGGCAGATAAATCTACCTTATTGGCTTACAAAAGACATATTCAGCTAGAAATGGCAGATAAATCTACCTTATTGGCTTACAAAAGGTATATTCAGCTAGAAATAGCAGATAAATCTACCTTATTGGCTTACAAAAGGTATATTCAGCTAGAAATGGCAGATAAATCTACCTTATTGGCTTAAAAAAGGTATATTCAGTTAGAAATGGCAGATAAATCTACCTTATTGGCTTACAAAAGGTATATTCAGCTAGAAATAGCAGATAAATCTACCTTATTGGCTTACAAAAGACATATTCAGCTAGAAATAGCAGATAAATCTACCTTATTGGCTTACAAAAGACATATTCAGCTAGAAATGGCAGATAAATCTACCTTATTGGCTTACAAAAGACATATTCAGCTAGAAATGGCAGATAAATCTACCTTATTGGCTTACAAAAGGTATATTCAGCTAGAAATAGCAGATAAATCTACCTTATTGGCTTAAAAAAGGTATATTCAGCTAGAAATAGCAGATAAATCTACCTTATTGGCTTAAAAAAGGTATATTCAGTTAGAAATGGCAGATAAATCTAGCTTATTGGCTTACAAAAGGTATATTCAGCTAGAAATAGCAGATAAATCTACCTTATTGGCTTACAAAAGGTATATTCAGCTAGAAATAGCAGATAAATCTACCTTATTGGCTTAAAAAAGGTATATTCAGCTCGAAATAGCAGATAAATCTACCTTATTGGCTTACAAAAGACATATTCAGCTAGAAATGGCAGATAAATCTACCTTATTGGCTTACAAAAGACATATTCAGCTAGAAATGGCAGATAAATCTAACTTATTGGCTTACAAAATACATATTCAGCTAGAAATGGCAGATAAATCTAACTTATTGGCTTACAAAAGACATATTCAGCTAGAAATGGCAGATAAATCTACCTTATTGGCTTACAAAAGACATATTCAGCTAGAAATGGCAGATAAATCTACCTTATTGGCTTACAAAAGACATATTCAGTTAGAAATGGCAGATAAATCTAACTTATTGGCTTACAAAAGACATATTCAGCTAGAAATGGCAGATAAATCTACCTTATTGGCTTACAAAAGACATATTCAGCTAGAAATGGCAGATAAATCTAACTTATTGGCTTACAAAAGACATAGTCAGCTAGAAATGGCAGATAAATCTACCTTATTGGCTTACAAAAGGTATATTCAGCTAGAAATAGCAGATAAATCTACCTTATTGGCTTAAAAAAGGTATATTCAGCTAGAAATAGCAGATAAATCTACCTTATTGGCTTACAAAAGGTATATTCAGCTAGAAATAGCAGATAAATCTACCTTATTGGCTTACAAAAGGTATATTCAGCTAGAAATGGCAGATAAATCTACCTTATTGGCTTACAAAAGACATATTCAGCTAGAAATAGCAGATAAATCTACCTTATTGGCTTACAAAAGACATATTCAGCTAGAAATGGCAGATAAATCTACCTTATTGGCTTACAAAAGACATATTCAGCTAGAAATGGCAGATAAATCTACCTTATTGGCTTACAAAAGGTATATTCAGCTAGAAATAGCAGATAAATCTACCTTATTGGCTTAAAAAAGGTATATTCAGCTAGAAATAGCAGATAAATCTACCTTATTGGCTTACAAAAGACATATTCAGCTAGAAATGGCAGATAAATCTACCTTATTGGCTTACAAAAGGTATATTCAGCTAGAAATAGCAGATAAATCTACCTTATTGGCTTAAAAAAGGTATATTCAGCTAGAAATAGCAGATAAATCTACCTTATTGGCTTAAAAAAGGTATATTCAGTTAGAAATGGCAGATAAATCTACCTTATTGGCTTAAAAAAGGTATATTCAGCTCGAAATAGCAGATAAATCTACCTTATTGGCTTACAAAAGACATATTCAGCTAGAAATGGCAGATAAATCTACCTTATTGGCTTACAAAAGACATATTCAGCTAGAAATGGCAGATAAATCTAACTTATTGGCTTACAAAAGACATATTCAGCTAGAAATGGCAGATAAATCTAACTTATTGGCTTACAAAAGACATATTCAGCTAGAAATGGCAGATAAATCTACCTTATTGGCTTACAAAAGACATATTCAGCTAGAAATGGCAGATAAATCTACCTTATTGGCTTACAAAAGACATATTCAGTTAGAAATGGCAGATAAATCTAACTTATTGGCTTACAAAAGACATATTCAGCTAGAAATGGCAGATAAATCTACCTTATTGGCTTACAAAAGACATATTCAGCTAGAAATGGCAGATAAATCTAACTTATTGGCTTACAAAAGACATATTCAGCTAGAAATGGCAGATAAATCTACCTTATTGGCTTACAAAAGGTATATTCAGCTAGAAATAGCAGATAAATCTACCTTATTGGCTTAAAAAAGGTATATTCAGCTAGAAATGGCAGATAAATCTACCTTATTGGCTTACAAAAGGTATATTCAGCTAGAAATAGCAGATAAATCTACCTTATTGGCTTACAAAAGGTATATTAAGCTAGAAATGGCAGATAAATCTACCTTATTGGCTTACAAAAGGTATATTCAGCTAGAAATAGCAGATAAATCTACCTTATTGGCTTACAAAAGACATATTCATCTAGAAATGGCAGATAAATCTACCTTATTGGCTTACAAAAGACATATTCAGCTCGAAATGGCAGATAAATCTACCTTATTGGCTTACAAAAGGTATATTCAGCTAGAAATGGCAGATAAATCTACCTTATTGGCTTACAAAAGACATATTCAGTTAGAAATAGCAGATAAATCTACCTTATTGGCTTACAAAAGACATATTCATCTAGAAATGGCAGATAAATCTACCTTATTGGCTTACAAAAGACATATTCAGCTCGAAATGGCAGATAAATCTACCTTATTGGCTTACAAAAGGTATATTCAGCTAGAAATGGCAGATAAATCTACCTTATTGGCTTACAAAAGACATATTCAGTTAGAAATAGCAGATAAATCTACCTTATTGGCTTACAAAAGACATATTCAGCTAGAAATGGCAGATAAATCTACCTTATTGGCTTACAAAAGGTATATTCAGCTAGAAATGGCAGATAAATCTACCTTATTGGCTTACAAAAGGTATATTCAGCTAGAAATGGCAGATAAATCTACCTTATTGGCTTACAAAAGACATATTCAGCTAGAAATGGCAGATAAATCTACCTTATTGGCTTACAAAAGACATATTCAGCTAGAAATGGCAGATAAATCTACCTTATTGGCTTACAAAAGGCATATTCTATTATAGGAATATTAAATCAACCATAGTACTTTACTGGTGCTTATTTTATTGACACTAGAAAGATGAAAGGCAAAATGAATCTCAAAGAAATTTAAACTCAGAACGTAATGTACTTTAACAAAATACTGTCTGATGTTCAAACAATTTTTACAATTCACTGCCACTAAATAATGTTGTCAGCATTGTTCTATACTTGAAAATATATGAGCATGGCCATAACCTTCTGTTAGTCATCAGGGAGGCTTGTTTGATTGTTTGATGATGAGTGGTGGTGGTTTGCGGTGGTGGTCGGTAGTGGTGGTGGTAGTGACGATGATGATGATGATGGTGGTGGTGATGGTGGTGGTGATGATGATGGTGATGATGGTGATGGTAATGATGGTGGTGATGGTGGTGATGATGGTGGTGGTGGTGATGGTGGTGGTGATGATGATGGTGATGATGATGGTGGTGATGGTGGTGGTGGTGGTAATGATGGTGATGATGGTGGTGGTAATGATGGTGATGATGGTGATGGTGATGATGGCGGTGGTGGTGATGATGGTGGTGGTGGTGGTGATGATGGTGATGGTGATGGTGGTGGTGGTGTTGATGGTGGTGGTGGTGTTGATGATGGTGGTGGTGGTGGTGGTGATAGTGTTGATGATGGTAATGGTGGTGGTGATGGTGGTGATGATGATGATGGTGATGGTGATGGTGATGGTGGTGGTGGTGGTGATGGTGATGATGGTGGTGGTGATGGTGATGGTGGTGGTGGTGATAGTGTTGATGATGGTGGTGATGATGGTGATGGTGGTGGTGGTGTTGATGATGGTGGTGGTGGTGATGATGATGATGGTGGTGGTGGTGATCGAAAATATGAAGAGAAAGAGGCTACCAAAAAAGAGCCAATTCTGAAGAGGAAAATTAAGTGAAGTGGTTATAAAAACGGAGATAAGACCTAATGGGTTTTACAAGATGAGGCAGCACAGATATATTGAATGGCATGTGTGTGTGTGTGTGTGTGTGTGTGTGTGCGTGTGGGGGGGGGGGGGGTGGGAGGAGTGATATATATTTGAACTATAGGTATATATTTATAAAAAACACCTGAAGATGATTGTGAAGTATGCAGGTTGGAAAGGTGATAGAAATATAAAAATATATAAGTATCATCATCTTCGTTTAACGTCCATCTCCCACGCTAGCATGGGTTAGGCGGGAGTTGTCCCACTTGAGGCAAGGTTGGTCGGGTGACCATGTTTCGCTCATATAGGACTATCTGGCAGTTTTTCTACGGCTGGATGCCCTTCCTAACAGTGTGGAACTGGAAACTTTTTACCGTGTTACCTACACGGTCACATTACGGCTGACCATGTCTTGCTCATACGGGAACTGATTCTGGCTTGATTTCTACAGCTCGATGCCCTTCCTAACACCAACCGCATTTACAGTGAGTGCTGGGTGCTTTTTTCCGTGGCGCCTACACGTCCACTTTACAGTGTGGGCTGGGTGCTTTTTTGCCGTGGCACCTCCACGACCACTTTACAGTGGAATGATAGGGACCCCAGTCCTATCATCTCATTTCTACAGCTGAGTAAACTGGAGCAATGTGAAATAAAGTGTCTTGCTCAAGGACACAACACATCACCCAGTCCGAGTATTGAACTCACCTTTTGATTGCAAGGCCAATGCTCTACCACTAAGCCATGTGCCTCCATAGTATATATAATATATATTATATAATATATTAGCGGTGGTACCCGGCGTTGCACAGGATATGGTATTTTGGAACACGGGCCGCCAATAGACCTAATCGTGGAAAAACTGCATGCCTGGACAATATGTAAAGAAAATAAACCGAATACTCTGACGGTTGGATAATCTTTAAGATTTTCCTCGATGAAGCAGGAAAAATGCAGGTTTTCACCTAATGTGGGCCCTAGGGAATCAAGAAAATGAATTTTTTTATGTGCATAATATGCCTTGAAATTTCGGGAAAATCGGCTAGACGCAACGCCTCAAAAAAGCCCTAAAAAGCTGGAAAAAATGCAGTTTTCCAGCTAATGCCATAAAAAAGTTGGATTTTCTTTGCTCACGGTATGGAGAAGAGACTGACTAATACATAGTTACAATTTCAAGGAAATCGGTCTGACGTAACGCCTCAAAAAACCCCTAAAAAGCTGAAAAAACGCAGTTTTTTACCTAATGGATCAAAAAGTTGAATTGCTTTATGTGCATAACACTCCCTGAAACATAAGTAATACACATGTAAAGTTTGAAAAAAATCGGTTGGCTACTTCTCGAGTTTTAGGGATTCAAACTCACAGACACACACACACACAGACAGACATCCTCTATATATATAGATAAGTAAACATAATATTTTATAATATACTAGCAGAATGGCCCGGCGTTGCTCGGGATTTGCTCTATTGTTCTTATATATTTGATATATATATATATATATATATTTGATATATATATTTATCCTTATCGAGCCTCGTGAAATAAATACGTTTGTTTATATTTTGTTATTGTATATGCAAAAATATCTGTACACGAATATATAATTATATATATATATTATATATATAAATATATATATATTAAAATAACAGATTAAAGTTTAAGCAAAGAATCGCTGCTTTCACTCTTAACGAGATCTTCTGAAACTAAAAAAAATCAATCTGTGAACGCAGAAGTAAATATTTTGAAAAACGTTACACACTATATACACATATATATCATCATCATCATCATCATCATCATTTTACGTCCGCTTTTCCCTGCTTGCAAGGGTGGGACGGGTCTTATTCAGCACAGCATCTCTCCACTCGTCACGGTCCCTCGTCATCTCCACCGTGAGCTTCAATGATCTGAGGTCTGTTCTCACCACCTCCGCCCATGTTTTTCGTGGTCTACCTCTACTACGTCTTCCTTCAACTGGCATTTCCTGGCACTTCTTCACCCATCGGTCATCCTCCATGCGCATCACATGTCCATACCACCTCAGTCTCCTCTCCCGTACACTACATTCTATCCCTCTCAGACACAGTTTCTCTCTCAACACATTTATGCTGGGTCGTTCACGCACATTTACACTGCACATCCAACGGAGCATGCTTGCCTCATTTCTCTCCAGCCGTCGCATATCTTCTGCGGTAGCTGCCCATGTCTCACTACCATGCAGCATCGCGCTCCTCACACAGGCATCATACAACCGGCCTTTCGTACGCAGGGAGAAACCCTTCTTCGTCAACAGAGGAAGCAGCTCCCTAAACTTCTTCCAACCCGTCCTTATTCTAGATACTATGGCCTCGGAACACCCTCCTCCCATGCTAATCTGATCTCCTATATATATACACACACACACAGCTACGTCATAATGGCATAATGCAGATAGCCAAACATACAGACAGACATTATACGAGCGCAACGTTATATCTATGTATCTATCTAAAAAGAAAGACTAAGAGAGAGAGAGAGAGAGAAATCGCTAAATCGCCTAATGCGGGTCCCTAGGGCATTGAAAATTTTAAATTTTTGGGGCTGAAAACACTCACAGGACCATAAGTATTACATGTGTAAAGTTTGAAAACAATCAGTTGGGTGGTTCTCGAGTTTTCGGGAGCTGACAGACAGACAGACATTCTCTGTTTTAGATATAAAGATAAGTATATATAATAGATTACAATATAATATATATATAATAAATAAGTATATATAATATATTATAATACAATATATAAGTATATATAATATATATTATATAATATGATGGAGGCACATGGCTTAGTGGTTAGAGCATTGGGCTTGCAATCGAAAGGTTGTGAGTTCAATTCTCAGACCGAGTGATGTGTTGTTTCCTTGAGCACAACACTTTATTTCATATTGCTCCAGTTTACTCAGCTGTAGAAATGAGATGATAGGACTGGGGTCCCTATCATTCCACTGCAAAGTGGTCGTGGGGGTGCCACGGAAAAAAAAGCACCCAGCCCACACTGTAAAGTGGACATGTAGGCACCACGGGAATAAAAAGCACCCAGCACTCACTGTAAATGAGGTTGGTGTTAGGAAGGGCATCCAGCTGTAGAAATCAAGCCAGAATCAGTTCCCGTCCCACCCTTGCAAGCAGGGTAAAATGAAATGATGATGATGATGATGATGAAATGATAAATATATAAGTAAACATAATATTTTATAATATATAAGTATATATAATATATTACAATATAATATAATATATATTATATAATATATAAGTATATATAATATATAAGTATACATAATATTTTATAATATATAAGTATATATAATATATTACAATATAATATAATATATATTATATAATATATAAGTATATATAATATATAAGTATACATAATATTTTATAATATATAAGTATATATAATATATTACAATATAATATAATATATATTATATAACATATAAGTATATATAATATATAAGTATACATAATATATTATAATATAATATATATTATATAGTATATAAGTATACTGATAAAAATATAAAGGCATTAGGTATATAGGAGTATCTGTGTGGCAGTAGGTATCATATATTTGTAATATAGACATATTTATTTTTAAAAACCTGAAGTCTATTGTGAAGTATAGAGATTGGAAATATCCTGATCATCATCATCATTCATCATTTCATTTTACGTCCACTTTTCCCTGCTTGCAAGGGTGGGACGGGAACTGATTCTGGCTTGATTTCTACAGCTGGATGCCCTTCCTAACACCAACCTCATTTACAGTGAGTGCTGGGTGCTTTTTTGCTGTGGCACCTCCACGACCACTTTGCAGTGGAATGATAGGGACCCCAGTCCCTATCATCTCATTTCTACAGCTGAGTAAACTGGAGCAATGTGAAATAAAGTGTCTTGCTCAAGGAAACAACACATCACCCGGTCTGAGAATTGAACTCACAACCTTTCGATTGCAAGGCCAATGCTCTAACCACTAAGCCATCTGCCTCCATATAGAAATATAGAAATATAGAAATATAGAAATATATCAGTTGACGATCTAATCTAATCAATATGTTTTCCATGTGAAAAAGTCAGACATGCAACTTAATACAGGCATGGCTAGATAAAACATAAATATGTGTTAGACTATCTGGTGAATTAAAGTAATTTCAAGAAACAAGCAGGGTAGAGAGGTAGAGGGTGGAGAGAGAGGGGGGTGATGGGTATAGAGGGGGTATAGAGAGGGACGGGGTAGGTGTGGTATAGGGGGTAGAGGGGTCGAGGTGTGGGGGGGGTGAGTAGAGAGGGATTGTTGAGGGGGTATAGAGGGAGTGTAGAGTGGTATAGAAGGATGGGAGAGGGGGCAGGGGGTAGAGAGGGAGGGGGAGAGGGGTAGGGGGTAGAGGGGGGAGAGGGGTAGAGGGGGAGAGGGGGCAGGGGGTAGAGAGGGAGGGGGAGGGGTGTAGAGAGATGTAGAAATATATATATATATATAGAGAGAGAGAGGTAGAAAGAGAAAGAAAGGTAGAGAGGGAGAAAGCAGAGGTAGAGAGAGGAAGGTAGAGACAGAGTGAGGGAGGGGGAGAGAAAAAAGTAGAGGGGAGAGGAGGAGAGAGGTAGAGGGGAGGGGGGAGAGAGGTAGAGGGGAGGGGGGCAGGGAGAGGTAGAGTGTGGTATAAGTAAGATGAGAGTTTTGTTTTATGTGAGAGGGAGAGTGTGTGTGTGTGTATGAGTGTGTGTGTGAGAGAGCTTGTGTGAGTGTGTGAGAGAGGGAGAGTGTGTATGTGTGTGTGAGTGTGTGTGAGTGAGAGAGAGCTTGTGTGAGTGTGTGAGAGAAAGGGAGTGTGTATGTGTGTGTATGAGTGGGTGTGAGAGTGAGAGAGAGCTTGTGCGAGTGTGTGAGAGAAAGGGAGAGTGTGTATGTGTGTGTATGAGTGGGTGTGAGAGTGAGAGAGAGCTTGTGCGAGTGTGTGTGAGAGAGGGAGAGTGTGTATGTGTGTGTATGAGTGTGTGTGAGAGAGAGCTTGTGTGAGTGTGTGTAAGAGAGGGAGAGTGTGTATGTGTGTGTGTGAGTGTGTGTGTGTGAGAGAGCTTGTGTGTGTGTGAGAGAGGGAGAGTGTGTATGTGTGTGTATGAGTGGGTGAGAGTGGGTGAGAGTGAGAGAGAGCTTGAGAGAGCTTGTGTGAGTGTGTGTGAGAGAGGGAGAGTGTGTATGTGTGTATGAGTGGGTGTGAGAGTGAGAGAGAGCTTGTGTGAGTGTGTGAGAGAGGGAGAGTGTGTATGTGTGTGAGTGTGTATGTGTGTGTGTGAGTGTGTGTGTATGAGAGAGAGCTTGTGTGAGTGTGTGAGAGAGGGAGAGTGTGTATGTGTGTGTGAGTGTGTATGTGTGTGTGTGTGTGTGAGTGTGTGTGTGTGAGAGAGAGCTTGTGAGTGAGAGAGAGAGGGAGAGTGTACATGTGTGTGTGAGTGGGTGTGAGAGAGAGAGAGTGTGTGTGAGTGTGTATGAGTGTGTGTGAGAGAGAGAGAGAGCTTGTGTGAGTGTGTGTGAGAGAGAGAGAGTGTGTGACTGAGCTTATGTGAGTGAGTGTGTGTGAGTGTGTGAGCATGGGTGTGTGTGTATGTGAGCATGTGTGTGAGTGTGTGAGCATGTCTGTATGAGAGAGAGAGAAAGTGTATGTCTGTGTAAGAGAGAGAGAGTGAGTGAGAGAGAGAGTGTGTGTGTGAGTATGTCTGTGTAAGAGAGAAAGTGAGAGAGAGAGAGAGAGAGTGTGTGTGTGTGTGAGTATGTCTGTGTAAGAGAGAGAGAGAGAGTGAGAGAGAGGGTGCATGTGTGAGTATGTCTGTGTAAGAGAGAGAGAGAGTGAGTGAGTGAGAGAGAGTGTGTGTGTGAGTATGTCTGTGTAAGAGAGAGAGAGTGAGTGAGTGAGAAAGTGTGTGTGTGAGTATGTCTGTGTAAGAGAGAGGTTGTGTGTGAGTGTGTGAGTATGTAAGAGAGAGAGAGAGAGAGAGTCGGTGTGTGTGTGTGAGTATGTCTGTGTGTGATAGAGAGAGAGAGAGAGGGAGAGAGAGAGAGTCATCACCAATTTACATCTATTTTCCATGTTTGCATGAATTTGACAAGCTGGTCAGACAACTGTCTCTTGATCATACATTTGATTTTGGAATGATTCCTACAGTTAGATACTCTTCCTATTCCCAACCCCTTCATGGTGTATACTAGGTTTGTTTTCTTGGGGTACCACTTGCCCACTCTCATTCAGATCGATCGAGTGGAGTGGACTTCATTAAATCAGAACAAGGATGCAATATTTCCATTGGTCTTTCCATTGCTGATACTATCTCCCCGTCACAACTATACATATATATATACGTTCTGAGCGAGGTAGTAAAGCCCTGGATTGACCAGGTAGCTGCAGGTAGGCCGTACGTGTAGCAGCAAGACTCAGCACCCTACCATACCAGCCGAAAGACCCAAGCCTGGCTGTCAGAGAACTTCGTCGGCCACACTTCACCTGACATCTGGCCTCCCAGCTCGCCTGACTGCAACCCCTTCGACTTCTTTGTGTGGGGCGCAGTGGAACGAGACACCAACAGATCTAGCTGCAATACGAAAGACGATCTGAAGGCCAGGATCACAAGTGCCTTTAGGGGCCTAAGTGACGAAGGCCTGTAGCCGGTTCCGAGGCCGCCTTGAGGCCGTCACCAAAGCCAATGGCGGGTTTATTGAGTGAGATCGAAAGAACAAGTCATGAAGAGAAACTGACCCAAGTTTGATAAATAAATCTTTAAAAATAAAACTACTGTGTTACTTTTTCCTAGACAGTAATCTTGCGAACAAATATTGCCCGCACCCTGTGTATATATATATATATATATATGTATATATATATATAGACATACACAGACATGTATGTATATAACCCATGCTAGCGTGGAAGAACGGTGATGATGATGATGATGATATATATATATATATATATATATATATATTAGAAAGTGAGGTTTTTTTACAAAATGAAAAATAACCGAGGGTCCTACACGAGTGAAAGTATAAAGAAAAAAAGATGAAATCGAAAATGCAACATTTTCGATTTCATCTTTTTTTCTTTATATATATATATATATATATATATATGCACACACACCTCTCCATCTCTTATTGCTTTTAAATTTATTGAATTATATGAAATTACCTTATGCCATTTAATTCAATATGACATGCATTGAACAGCCAATATAACCTAATGATTGAATTATTCCAAGTCCTTAGCAATGAATATATCAATTTTAAGGAAGCTTTAACAGATATATGATCAATATAACATTCAATTAACTTGTTTCATCATGGTCGTTTTAACATCTGATTTTCCTGCTAGCGAGTTACTAAATATAATTCATATAGATATTCTGATGTCTGAGTTTTTGTTGGTGAGGCTCAACACAGAAGGAGAATGTGTTAAAAGTAGACTACATATAAAATAGACTACATAAAAATAGACTCCATATAAGTATAATAGTGAAAGAATGAAAAGTAACATGGTTGGCTGTACAATAAGGGGCTTTATTTCAAGTACTGACAATTGTCTCATTGATCAGGTGAGTCTAGAGGTCGCTAATTGCTTGAAGTTGCGTCACTCGAACTTGTTATCCCATATACTAAGTATAATTTAGATATCAACACTGTATTCCTTTTGAAAATATGATGATATTATATACATGATATTATTTGTGATAATAATTGTTTCTATTTTTGGCACAGGGCCAGCAATTACCCCAGTGCATTACTGGTACTTTATTTTATCGATCCCTTAATGATGAAAGGCAAAGTTAACCTTGGCGGGATTTGAATTCAGACCGTAAAGAGCCGAAACTCTATGCTGCAAGGCATGACGTCTGACCCTCTACCAATACTGGCAAATGACAACTATAATGACCGGCAATAATAATGTTTTTTAAAAAAGGGAGGGAGGGGGGAGGACACAAAGAAAGAAAGAATAGGGAAATATAGAAAAAAAAGAAAGAAAGAAGAAAAAGAAGGGGAGGGGATGGCAAGAGCTCTGGTGTCGCAGAAGAGAGGGGAGGGGTATTGGGCCTTGGGCCTAGGGCAAGAGGGCAGAAGTGCTGCGCCCCGCGGACAAGACGGCAAAAGCATTCCCGCGTTTTGATGTTCCCTAGTTTTTTGGTGAGGCTCAACTTATGGGAGAAGAAAAGGGATGTGTTAAAAATATACTCCATATATACTAAGTATGATTTATATAGATGGTGTTTGTTTTTTTTTGGTAAGGCTCAGTATAGAGAAGAAAAGGGATGTGTTAAAAATATACTACAAATATACTAAGTACAATTTATATAGATGTTGTGATGTTGTCTGGTTTGGTGAGGGTCAACTTAGGGAAGAAGTAGGATGTGTTAAGAATATATATCATATACTAAGTATAATTTATATGGATGTTGTCTGGGTTTTTTTAATGAGGCTTAGTATGGAGAAGAAAAGAAAGTATATATCATATAAATATACTTTGATAAACTTTGATAGGTTTCGGCTAGTATTAGCCAAAGCCATATCTAACTTAATAGCATCACTATATAATAATGATAATAATGAAATTATTGTGTACAGTGCTCAGGTGCACTACAACTCATCAAAGGTGCATGTATAGTACATAGAATAATGTACAAATGTCAGGAAAATGAACAGTGTATGAGTCATGATATAATAATAATAATAATAATAATAATAATAATAATAATGAAATATTGTGTACAGTGCCCAGGTGCACCACAACTCATCAAAAAGTGCATGTACAGTACATAGGGCAATGCACAAATATCAGCAAAATGAACAGTGCTATATACTAAGTATAATTTAACCCTTTAGCATTTACATTACTCTATATATACTATTGTATTTTCGTGGTAAAGGCTTTATTTCACATAATATTGAATCAATGTGATTTTGATGGTATTTATTTCAAGAACAATACCTTAACAGAGTGGTCAGTTATAGCTGGTTTGAACAGAAAGAGATCAGAGAATTCTGGCCGGAAAAATGGCTGGTTTAAATGCTAAAGAGTTATATGGATGTTGTTTGATTTTTATTTATGAGGCTCAACTTAGGGGAGAAAAAGTAGGATGTGTTAAGAATATACTACATAAACTAAATATAATTTCTATGGATGTTGTCTGTTTTTTTTAGTGAGGGTCAATCATCATCATCATCATTTCATTTTACGTCTGCTTTTTCCCTGCTTGCAAGGGTGGGAAGGGAACTGATTCTGGCTTGATTTCTACAGCTGGATGCCCTTCCTAACACCAACCTCATTTACAGTGAGTGCTGGGTGCTTTTTTGCTGTGGACCCTACACATCCACTTTACAGTGAGTGCTGGGTGCTTTTTTGCCGTGGCGCCTACACGTGCACTTTGCAGTGGAATGATAGGGACCCCAGTCCTATCATCTCATTTCTACAGCTGAGTAAACTGGAGCAATGTGAAATAAAGTGTTTTGCTCAAGGAAACAACACATCACCCGGTCTGAGAATTAAACTCACAACCTTTCGATTGCAAGGCCAATGCTCTAACCACTAAGCCATGTGCCTCCATATTGAGAAGAAAAATGTCTTAAAAATATATATCATATCTTCTTCCTCGACGAGTCCAGGGTCATCCTAAGCCAGTGATCCCAAAGCAACATCCCTATATATATATCCAGCTAAATCTGACAGGACCTGCTGGAGGGAGTTTTTGAGGACTCTGCCTCCACAACCCTCAATAATACGTGGGTGAAGAAGATGTTTATATGTTTATAAATATATATAAACATATTAAATATAATTTATATGGTTGTCATCTGTTTTTTTTTTATTTTGTTTTTTTGTGAGGTTCATTATAGAGAAGAAAAAAAGGGATGTGTTATCATATAAATATATAAAATATAATTTATATGGGTGTTGTCTGTTTTTTGGTGAGGTTCAGTATAGGGGAGAAAAAAGGGATGTGTTCTAAATATATATCATATAAACATATTAAATATATAGGGCTCAATGTAGGGGAGAAAAAAGGGATGTGTTCAAAATGTATATTGTATAAATATATTAAATATATAGGGTTCAGTATAGGGGAGAAAAAAGGGATGTGTTCTAAATATATATCATATAAACATATTAAATATATAGGGCTCAATGTAGGGGAGAAAAAAGGGATGTGTTCAAAATGTATATTGTATAAATATATTAAATATATAGGGTTCAGTATAGGGGAGAAAAAAGGGATGTGTTCTAAATATATATCATATAAACATATTAAATATATAGGGCTCAATGTAGGGGAGAAAAAAGGGATGTGTTCAAAATATATATTGTTTAAATATATTAAATATATAGGGTTCAGTATAGGGGAGAAAAAAGGGATGTGTTCAAAATATATATTGTATAAATATATTAAATATATAGGGTTCATTATAGGGGAGAAAAAAGGGATGTGTTCAAAATATATATTGTATAAATATATTAAATATAATTTATATAGATGTTTTTTTTTTTTTTTTGGGGGGGGGGGGACCAATATGGAGGAGAATAAAGTAGGGCGTGTTAATATAGAATATATAAACATATATATAACATACAAACATAGCAGTGTGTAGATGAATGGTGTATGTTGAAAATACAATGAATTAGTTAGCCGGCAGTGGGGATAAAAATGCAACAGATGATGCCTGCTGAAAAATAAGGCTTTTAAAAGCTGCAGGCGATAGATTTTGAGCAATAGCAACTGCAACTAAACCAGATGACCGCTCAGCAAGATTGAAGTTATATGTACAAGAGGTGAAACACTAAATCAATAGCTTACAGCTCATAGATTGCTGGTTGGTTTAACATTGAGAACAGGGGAGGGTGGAAGAAGCAGCTAGAGTGGGGGGAGAGGAGTGCGAGTAGCAGCAGCAGTGACAATGGAATAGAGCAGTAGTACAGTCACCTATACTCACAGTTCCCCTGCTACTACTACTTCTGCTGCTTGTCATTACAGATGCTACTGCTGCAGTATCCATGGCTATCCTCTGGTGACAGAGCTAATAACCTTCTTTTTGGTGGGGTCAGTAACAGAGGTCAAACAAACAATCAAGTCAATAGGGAAGGAGGGGTGGTGGGGGTTGGGATTGAGCAGTCTTGCCTTCAAACTAACAACACATATTCCATACATATAAACAAACAAATATGCAAACAAACATATATATATATATATATATATATATATATATAGTAATAATAATAAATTTGAAGACTAAAATCCAAAGAGGGCTCGATATGGATAAATATATATCAAATATATAAGAACCGTAGAGCAAATATTTATTAAAATAACAGATTAAAGTTTAAGCAAAGAATCGTTGCTTTCACCCTTAACGGGGATCTTAACGGAGAAGATCCCGTTAAGGGTGAAAGCAGCGATTCTTTGCTTAAACTTTAATCTGTTATTTTAATATATATATATATATATATATATATATATATATATATATATATATATATATATATATATATATATATATACAGGAATACATAGAAAAAGAATAAGAAAATATAACAAAGATATTGTGAGAATATAATAAAGATATTGTGAAAATATAACAAAGATATTGTGAGAATATAATACAAAGATATTGTGAGAATATAATACAAAGATATTGTGAAGATATCACACAAAGATATTGTAAAAATATCGGACAAAAATATTGTGAAAATATAACTCAAAGATATATTGA
Source organism: Eledone cirrhosa (assembly GCA_964016885.1). Classification (NCBI taxonomy): domain Eukaryota; kingdom Metazoa; phylum Mollusca; class Cephalopoda; order Octopoda; family Eledonidae; genus Eledone; species Eledone cirrhosa. The sequence goes on from OZ024758.1 coordinate 25,844,247, forward strand.
CAATATCACTCAAAGATATTGTGAAAATATTAAAATATCACAACGATATTGTGAAAGTATATCACAACGATATTGTGAAAATACAATACAAAGATATTGTGAAGATATAGCTCAAAGATATTGTGAAGATATCACATAAAGATATTGTGAAAATATCACACAAAAATATTGTGAAAGTATATCATATAAAGATATTGTGAAGATATCAGACAAAGTAATTGTGAAGATATCACACAAAGATATTGTGAAAATATCACACAAAGATATTGTGAAAGTATATCACACAAAGATATTGTGAAAGTATATCACACAAAGATATTGTGAAAGTATATCACACAAAGATATTGTGAAAGTATATCACACAAAGATATTGTGAAAGTATATCACACAAAGATATTGTGAAAGCATATCACAAAGATTTTGTGAAAGCATATCACACAAAAATATTGTGAAAATATCACTCAAAGATATTGTGAAAGTATATCACAAAGATATTGTGAAGATATCACACGAAGATATTGTAAAAATATAGCTCAAAAATATATTGAGAATATCAGACAAAAGTATGAAATAATAAACACTCTACAATAGAAAGGTGAAACCAGGAGAAAATATAATTGAAGCTCTTTCTTGAAATAAATTCCAGCTCTTAAAGAAATAGGAAACTTTTTTTGTCTTTCATCAGAAAATGAAAATAATATTCAAACTTCCAGTATAGTTCTGTTGCCAATTCTGAAAAAGTTCAGAGTCCAATGAGTTTTGCAAGGTCAAGACATTGAACAAATACTTAATGAATGTTAAGGTGAAATAAAACTGTCCTAAAGGTTAAGAGATTATATTGTTAACTGACTTTAATAACAACTCTTTATGTTGATACTTCACATTAATTATAGTTGTCAAAACACTATTTCCTAATTTGAAACAAAAAAAAAGAAAGGAAAAGCCTTTTAATAAGATATAAAGACGGTCATTTAGAAATGATGGGGGGGGGGGGGACACTGGAACCAAGAAATAACACTTTTACTTTCCTATCGTTTATATTTAACTTCAGCCTGGAAAATGGACATTAAACAATGATGATGATGATTAAAATTCTATGGTGAAGATTTTGTTATTTTTTTTAACCCTTTCACATTCATATTACACTATATATGCTATTATATTTTCGCATAATATCAAATCTATGAGATTTTGATATTACTCTTTTACTCTTTTACCTGTTCCAGCCATCTGGTTGAGGCCATGCTGGGGCACCGCCAATGTTATTTATTTTCAGAACAATACCTTAACATCAGTATGAATGGTCAGTTACAGCTGGTTTGAACAGAAAGAGGTGAGAGATTTATAGCCGAATACAGCTGATTTAAATGCTAAAGGGTTAATCTAGTTTTTACTAGAAAAAACACAAGTAATGGAGACATTTAATAGGTGGGCTTGTTAGAGAATAAGACAAAATAGAGTTGGCTGGTGTCCAAACTGCCTTTGTCCTCCACAAGATGTGATGGAATGCATCCTTCCTGAGAAAGGAGCCTCACATGTGGATTAGATGATGCAGTAGATGTTTCTGGCTGTTTTCTGTGACAATGCCTTCACCATCTTGTTGTCTACAAGATGCAGCTGACATATACAGTTCTGTGCTCTTCAAGAATGTCTTGCTAATGTGGTTTCATGTGGTACAGAAACGTTAAGAGTTAACCCTTTAACATTTACATTACTTTATATTTACTATAGGTTAACTTTGCCTTTCATCCTTACGGGGTCGATAAAATAAAGTACCAGTAATGTACTGGGGTAATTGCTGGCCTTGTGCCAAATGTAGAAACAATTACTTTATATTTACTATTGTATTTTTGTGGCAAAGGCTTTACCTCATGTAATTATCTCACATAATATTGAATCTATGAGATTTTGATGTTATTTATTTTGAGAACAATACCTTAACATCAGTATGAGTGGCTGGTTATGGCCAGTTTGAACAGAAAGAGGTGAGAGAATTCTGGCCGGATATGGCCGGGTTAAACGCTAAAGGGTTAAACTGTATCACAAAATTTATTTTTCTCTAATTTTTACCCCATTATGAAAGACAAATCAACAAACAACTATAAATTAGTAATAATTAGACTAATTAGATTATGAAACTGAGATTAATTAAAAAATCGAATTCCGGTCAGAATTTTCTCACCTCTTTCTGTTCAAACCGGCCTGTAACTGGCCACTCATACTGACATTAAAGTATTGTTCTCAAAATAAATCATATCAAAATCTCATAGATTTGATATTATGTGAGATAAAGCCTTTACCATGAAAATACAATAATGGAGGCACATGGCTTAGTGGTTAGAGCATTGGCCTTGCAATCGAAAGGTTGTGAGTTCAATTCTCAGACTGGGTGATGTGTTGTTTCCTTGAGCAAGACACTTTATTTCACATTGCTCCAGTTTACTCAGCTGTAGAAATGAGATGATAGGGACTGGGATCCCTATCATTCCACTGCAAAGTGGTCGTGGAGATGCCACGGCAAAAAAGCACCCAGCACTCACTGTAAATGAGGTTGGTGTTAGGAAGGGCATCCAGCTGTAGAAATCAAGCTAGAATCAGTTCCCGTCCCACCCTTGCAAGCAGGGAAAAATCGGACATAAAATGGAATGATGATATATAGAGTAATGTAAATGCTAAAGGATTAATGTTGTATCAAAATTAGGGTATTGGGAATTGTCTATAAAATATAGGTATGGGTTCTGCAATTTTTGGAAAGGTAAGGGTCCTGTGATAAACTACTGCATTAGAACATAGGACAAAATACCTTGCAATGTGTTCTGGTTCTGTGATCTTTGAGTTCAAATCACTCCAAAGTCAACTTTGCATTTCATCCTTTCAGAGTTGATCACATAAAGTAAGAGTTCAGGGTAATAAAGTATAAGTCTAAAGTCTGTTTTAAGCCATTTAAGGCTTGTTAAGCCGGTGCTTATCCCAGGACACCAGTCCATCGCAGGGTTAAACCCCCAGCAATTGCTGGTACTCATTTTTAGCTGAGGATACCGGAGCACCGTGAAATGAAGGGTTTTGCTCAAGAACACAACACACAACCCCGCCCAGGAATTGAACCCATGACATTGGTGGATTGGCAGTAATCGGTAGAGGGTCGGACGCCATGCTTTCCAGCATAGTTACGTCCCTTTACGATCTGAGTTCAAATCCCGCCGAGGTTGACTTTGCCTTTCATCCTTACGGGGTCGATAAAATAAAGTACCAGTAATGCACTGGGGTAATTGCTGGCCTTGTGCCTAAAGTAGAAACAATTATGACTGTAAGTTCAACACCCTTACAACCAGGTGCCTCTACAAAATTCAGATCCTGCTGTGGCTTATGTAGGTGATAAATTTAATTTATCGACTGGTTTAATTTAATTTATCGCTGTCTGGCTCTTTGGTGCTTTTAATAGAGTCCACACTGTTGCAGTTGGACTAAGTCGCAAGTTTAAGGATACCTTCCTACCACCCACAAGTCCTGGAAGCTCTGAAAAGGGCAATCATCATTATTATCATCATCATCATCATGAAGAAAATCAAAAGGCAGTGCTAGAGATATTTGTTCTGCCCTGAGTTACAGATACTCCTTTGTATCCTCCCTCTATGAGAAGTGCAGTGAAGTAGTAACTGGCCAGGTGGAAACCTGCAACTAATAATACTATTGTTCAGAAAATGTAATATTAAATGAATAAATAAATAAAATAAGCTCCATGGACAACAAACTGAAACAAAGAAACAGTATCCGTTTATGTAATGAAGCTTAGATTAACTTTTGCTATTATTCAAGTAACAAGTACTTTAACAATGACCTGGAAATGCATATTATTAGATCATAAAAGGTTCAGAAATATTCTACTGCTGTTCTTAAAATCATATATATAGACTTAAAGATTTCTCCCTCTTCTCCACTTATTCCTGGGAGGGTTGTGGGGGTAGAGTCCTTATTCACTCCTTCCAGCAGGTCCTGTCAGAAGCAACCATCACCAATTGACCTGACTGGATCCCCAAGCAAGATGAGCTACCAACCATCTCATGGATGTTATCCAACCATCTTACTCAGGGGCTTACTCCTGGGTCTCCTTCCAGTTGGTTTTGGCTTGTAAAATCTGACCAGCAATTCTTTCCTCAGACATTCTAACCAGATGTCTGTAATATCAGAGCTGAGATCTCTCAATTCAAAGAACTAGCAGCTCTATCTGAAGTGACCCTCTGATCTCCCAGATATGCACTCTATCGAGTAACATTACTCCAAAGCCCCTTTTGGGGGAACCCCATTTAAGTTGCTTGTATTTGCAATCATATTCTTTCAGAAGACTTACACGTTCAACTATCGGGAAGTGGATTGGACACCTTTTGCCTCAACACAGGCTGAGATTTCTCGATATGGTCATGGGAAAATTTGAATAAAAGGACAACCAACAACATTAATAGCATTTATTTTTATTGAACTTGTCTCCATGATTTTCTTTAATTAAATAAGTTTGTACGGCCTGTGAAATTTTTGTCAGTTCTGCAACATTAAATGGAAAATATTATTCCCAAGTCTTCTTTGATCTAAAAATGTTTCATTCAACCTCTTCCTAAGATCAATGCTTATAAAATTATATAAGCCTTTAGAAAAGAAACTAATCGAAATTTGCTTTTATAATGATATCATTTTTATTTGCATAAAGCCATATCTAATTCTAATTACATTCAAAAACTTTCACATTATCGAAAAGACCTCCAATACAATAGATGCTGGAGAGGGTGGGAGTGGATACGTTACTAGTAACACAAAAAACAAAGACAAGACAAGAAGAAAACAAAAAAAAACAAAAAATCAACTATTTTGAGTTCACATGTAACCTTTAACATAATGTGAAATAATAAAAGATATAAAGAAATACTTCTGGATAAAAGAATATTACTAGAATATAAAACAATAACTAATTAAAGCTAAAATTTATAACAAAAATAACATCAGTATCAAGATATACAGCAAATATATCCAATCCATGGAAATAAAAATCAAAGAAGTAATACTGTAATATGTAAATAGTAATACGATCCTATAGAAACAGTATGAGCCAATTATATATTTGATACTAGTTCGCATTTTACTACAACCCAAAACATGCATTTTTCATGAAACATTTAGTTTTTAGTACAAAGACTATACGTCTCTTATGTATTGAGAGTGAAACATGGTTATAGGTCAATATCTGACCTTTTAGACTGATCTTTTGGTTCAATCTCTTGAAGTGAGAAACCAATCAAATGTGCAGAATGTACAAAGAATAACATTTTTCAGGTTTTCTATAAACTGCACATGGTGCTATGAAGACCAAACATGACCGATAAGGAATATAATTTAAATAAAATACACATACATACAAACATACACACATACATATATACACACACACTCACATAACCAGTAAGGAATATAATTTAAATAAAATACACACACATACATGCATACATACACACATATACATAGACACATACATACATACACATACATGGTGCTATTGTGGTCAAACATGAATGACCACTAACGAATATAATTTAAATATAAACACACATACACATACATATACACACACATACACACATACATATATACACACTCACATAACCAGTAAGGAATATAATTTAAATAAAATACACACACATACATGCATACATACACACATACACGCACACATACATGCATACATACACACATATACATAGACACATACTTACATACATACACATACATACACATACATGGTGCTATTGTGGTCAAACATGAATGACCACTAACGAATATAATTTAAATATAAACACACATACACATACATATACACATACATACATACACACACATACACACATACATATATACACACACTCACATAACCAGTAAGGAATATAATTTAAATAAAATACACACACATACATGCATACATACACACATACACGCACCCATACATGCATACATACATATACATAGACACATACATACATACACATACACATACATGGTGCTATTGTGGTCAAACATGAATGACCACTAACGAATATAATTTAAATATAAACACACATACACATACATATACACATACATACATACATACATACATACACACTGCAAGGAAAGCCAAATTTGACCAATATAATTTAAATAAAACACACATAGACACCAACACATACATACAGACAGATACATACACTCACACACACTAATGAAATATATTCTATTTCATTAATTAATGAAGCATTTTGAGTGATTTATTTAAATTATTAATTATTTCAGTACTAATATCGTAACTTAATGTAAGGTTTTTATATAAAATTGTTGGAAGATTTTAATTTAAATTAGAAACCTTTAAAATGGGTGGTTTTATTTCATAGAACCGGGGCTGGGTTTGGCTGGGTTGGTAACTAAAGGGTTAAACACACACATACAGACATACACACACACACATGCATACACACAGACACACATGCATACACACAGACACACATGCATACACACAAATAAATACACAAACACATACACACACAAACCCACACACATACATACAAACACACACATGCATACACACATGCATACATACAAACACACATATGCATACACACAGACACACATGCATACACACAAATAAATACACAAACACATACACACACAAACCCACACACATACATACAAACACACACATGCATACAAACACACACACACATACACACACACTAACACACACACACATACAGACACATATACACAAACACATACATACACACAGATAAATACCCAAAGACACACACACACAAACGCGTACACAACAAACACACATACATACAGACACACCTGCATACATACAAACACACACATAAACACACACAAACACACACATAAACACACATAAACACACACACAAACACATAGATATACATACACAAACATGTACATAAACACACACACCTGCATACATACAAACACACATAAACACACACAAACACACACACATAAACACACAAACACATAGATATACATACACAAGCACGTACATAAACACACACACACACCTGCATACATACAAACACCCACCCACACACACACACTCACACATTAAAACTTATACCACAATTGATCATTATTTCATTTTTGTCCTTACAGGGTCGATAAAATGGAGTACCAGTAATGTACTGGTTAATTGCTGGCCTTGTGCCAAAAGTAGAAACAATTATTTCATTTTTATGTATGTATGTATGTGTGTGTGCGTTTGTGTATGTATGTGTTTGTGTATTTATCTGTGTGTATGCATGTGTTTGTGTATATGTGTCTGTATGTGTGTGTTTGTATGCATGTGTGTATGTGTGTGTCTGTGTTTGTACCAGTAATACACTGGGGTAATTGCTGGCCTTGTGCCAAAAGTAGAAACAATTATTTCATTTTTACAATTAATTTTTCTTAAACAATACCAAACAGTTGTGATATAAATAAATATAGGTTAACGTTTTAATTATTCCAAACAAAATCTGACATTTACTCCCAGCAATGAAAAGTCAACTGAAGAGAATCAAACAAAAAGAGAAATTTATATATAATAAAATTACTCGATGCAATAGGTTAAATGCATCTGAAGGTTCAAATGTAGGAGTAGTAGTAGTAGTAGTAGTAGTAGTAGTAGTAGTAGTAGTAGTAGTAGTAGTAGTAGTGCCGGCGGTAGTAGTAGTAGTAGTGGTGGTGGTGGCGGCGGTAGTAGTAGTAGTAGTAGTAGTAGTAGTAGTAGTAGTAGTAGCAGTAGTAGTAGTAGTAGTAGTAGTAGTAGTAGCAGTAACAGCAATAGTAGTAGCAGTAACAGTAGCAGTAGTAGTAGTAGCAGTAACAGCAATAGTAACAGCAGTAACAGTAGTAGTAGTAGCATTAACAGCAATAGTAGTAGTAGTAGCAGTAACAGCAATAGTAGTAGTAGTAGCAGTAACAGCAATAGTAGTAGTAGTAGCAGTAACAGCAATAGTAGTAGCAGTAACAGCAACAGTAGTAGTAGTAGCAGTAACAGCAACAGTAGTAGTAGTAGCAGTAACAGCAATAGTAGTAGCAGCAACAGTAGTAGTAGTAGTAGGAGCAGTAACAGCAATAGTAGTAGCAGTAACACTAGTAGTAGTAGTAGCAGTAACACTAGTAGTAGTAGTAGTAGTAGCAGTAACAGTAGTAGTAGTAGCAGTAACAGCAATAGTAGTAGTAGTAGCAGTAACAGTAGTAGTAGTAGTAGTAGTAGTAGCAGCAGTAACAGCAATAGTAGTAGTAGTAGTAGCAGCAGTAACAGCAATAGTAGTAGCAGTAACAGCAATAGTAGTAGTAGTAGTAGTAGCAGTAACAGCAATAGTAGTAGCAGTAACAGCAATAGTAGTAGTAGCATTAACAGCAGTAGTAGTAGCAGTAACACTAGTAGTAGTAGTAGTAGTAGTAGCAGTAACACTAGTAGTAGTAGTAGCAGTAACACTAGTAGTAGTAGTAGCAGTAACACTAGTAGTAGTAGTAGTAGTAGCAGTAACAGCAATAGTAGTAGCAGTAACAGCAGTAGTAGTAGTAGCAGTAACAGCAATAGTAGTAGCAGTAACAGCAATAGTAGTAGCAGTAACAGCAGTAGTAGTAGTAGCAGTAACAGCAATAGTAGTAGCAGTAACAGCAGTAGTAGTAGCAGTAACAGCAGTAGTAGTAGTAGCAGTAACAGCAATAGTAGTAGCAGTAACAGCAATAGTAGTAGCAGTAACAGCAGTAGTAGTAGTAGCAGTAACAGCAATAGTAGTAGCAGTAACAGCAATAGTAGTAGCAGTAACAGTAGTAGTAGTAGCAGTAACAGCAATAGTAGTAGTAGCAGTAACAGCAATAGTAGTAGTGGCAGTAACAGTAGTAGTAGTAGCAGTAACAGCAGTAGTAGTAGCAGTAACACTAGTAGTAGTAGTAGCAGTAACAGTAGTAGTAGTAGCAGTAACAGCAATAGTAGTAGCAGTAACAGCAGTAGTAGAAGTAGCAGTAACAGCAATAGTAGTAGCAGTAACAGCAGTAGTAGTAGTAGCAGTAACAGCAGTAGTAGTAACAGCAGTAGTAGTAGCAGCAGTAACAGCAGTAGTAGTAGTAGCAGTAACAGTAGTAGTAGTAGTAGCAGTAACAGTAGTAGTAGTAGTAGCAGTAACAGTAGTAGTAGTAGCAGTAACAGCAGTAGTAGTAGCAGTAACAGTAGTAGTAGCAGTAACAGTAGTAGTAGTAGCAGTAACAGCAGTAGTAGTAGCAGTAACAGTAGTAGTAGTAGTAGCAGTAACAGTAGTAGTAGTAGCAGTAACAGCAGTAGTAGTAGCAGTAACAGTAGTAGAAGCAGTAACAGTAGTAGTAGTAGCAGTAACAGCAATAGTAGTAGCAGTAACAGTAGTAGTAGTAGTAGCAGTAACAGTAGTAGTAGTAGCAGTAACAGCAGTAGTAGTAGCAGTAACAGTAGTAGTAGTAGTAGCAGTAACAGTAGTAGTAGTAGCAGTAACAGCAGTAGTAGTAGCAGTAACACTAGTAGTAGTAGTAGCAGTAACAGTAGTAGTAGTAGCAGTAACAGCAATAGTAGTAGCAGTAACAGCAGTAGTAGAAGTAGCAGTAACAGCAATAGTAGTAGCAGTAACAGCAGTAGTAGTAGTAGCAGTAACAGCAGTAGTAGTAACAGTAGTAGTAGTAGCAGCAGTAACAGCAGTAGTAGTAGTAGCAGTAACAGCAATAGTAGTAGCAGTATTTCTAATAAAGGAAGCTGAGCTGAGTTATGATAGAACTAAGTTGACCCAGGAACTAACATTTGCTCACAAGAAATCTGGAACCAACCGTTTCAAAATCATCTTTGGTGGAGTAAACGTTTATCATTGAAGTGTCACAAAACAAAAAATAACAAAAACCATGTACCAATATACCACCATCTCATCATCATCATCATCATCGTTTAACGTCCATATTCCACGCTTGCATGGGTTTGGACGGGAGTTTTCCCACTTGAGGCAAGAGTGGTTGTCATTGCTCGCATAGGACTGTCTGGCGGGTTTTCTACGGCTGGATGCCTTTCCTAACACCAACCACATTTACAGTATGGGGCTGGGAGGTTTTTACCGTGTTACCTACACGGCCACATTACAGCGTGGACTGTCTGGCGGGTTTTCTACGGCTGGATGCCCTTCCTAACACCAACCACATTTACAGTGTGGGGCTGGGAGGTTTTTACCGTGTTACCTACACGGCCACATTACAGCGTGGACTGTCTGGCGGGTTTTCTACGGCTGGATGCCCTTTCTAACACCAACCACATTTACAGTGTGGACTGGGAGGTTTTTACCGTGTTACCTACACGGCCACATTACAGCGTGGACTGTCTGGCGGGTTTTCTACGGCTGGATGCCCTTCCTAACACCAACCACATTTACAGTGTGGACTGGGAGGTTTTTACCGTGTTACCTACACAGCCACATTACAGCGTGGACTGTCTGGCGGGTTTTCTACGGCTGGATGCCCTTTCTAACACCAACCACATTTACAGTGTGGACTGGGAGGTTTTTACCGTGTTACCTACACAGCCACATTACATCGTGGACTGTCTGGCGGGTTTTATACGGCTGGATGCCCTTCCTAACACCAACCACATTTCATTTACAGTGTGGACTGGGAGGTTTTTACCGTGTTGCCTACACAGCCACATTACAGCGTGGACAGTCTGGCAGGTTTTATACGGCTGGATGCCCTTCCTAACACCAACCACATTTCATTTACAGTGTGGACTGGGAGGTTTTTACCGTGTTGCCTACACAGCCACATTACAGCGTGGACTGTCTGGCGGGTTTTCTACGGCTGGATGCCCTTCCTAACACCAACCACATTTACAGTGTGGGGCTGGGAGGTTTTTACCGTGTTGCCTACACGGCCACATTACAGCGTGGACTGTGTGGCGGGTTTTCTACGGCTGGATGCCCTTCCTAACACCAACCACATTTACAGTGTGGACTGGGAGGTTTTTACCGTGTTACCTACACAGCCACATTACAGCGTGGACTGTCTGGCGGGTTTTATACGGCTGGATGCCCTTCCTAACACCAACCACATTTACAGTGTGGGACTGGGAGGTTTTTACCGTGTTACCTACACAGCCACATTACAGCGTGGACTGTGTGTTTTTTTGTCGTGACACCTACACGACCTCATTTGTTTCGGGCTGGATGTTGTGGCACCAACATAACTTTACATTGAAAGGGGTGGTGTGGATGGGCTGGGGTAGTGGGACGGGGGTGTATTTTGTTAGAGGTGCCTACTGACTCAATCTAACTAAAATCGTTTCTACTTTTGGCACAAGGCCAGCAATTATCCCAGTGCATTACTGGTACTTTATTTTATCGACCCCGTAAGGATGAAAGGCAAAGTTAACCTCGGTGGGATTTGAACTCAGATCGTAAAGGGACGTAACTCTATGCTTCAAAGCATGGCGCCCGACCCTCTACCGATACTGCCAATCCAACTATAATGAAGCACTGTCAATCAAACTTGAGCGGTGACATGATTGTGAATATTTAACCCTTTAGCATTTACATTACTCTATGTATACTATTGTGTTTTCACGGTAAAGGCTTTATCTCACATAATATCGAATCTATGAGATTTTGATATTATTTATTTGGAGAACAATACCTTAACGTCAGTATGAGCAGCTGGTTACAGCCAGTTTGAGCAGAAAGAGGTGAGAGAATTCTGGTCAGATATGGCTGGTTTAAATCTAAAGGATTAAACATGGCTATTTCCCCGATGGTATCAGGGTTGTCTTCTTTCCTATTTACTAAAAACTTTGATCTTCGTTACATTTAATCTGAGCCCTTCTGGTTCTAGGTTTTACTTCAGCTGGAGTTTCTTCTCTAGATCTTCCATAGATTCAGCTATAAGAGCTGGGTCAACAGCATACAAAAATTCCTGTGGATTTGAACTGCACTGTATATTAATATATAATTGCTTCTACTTTAGGCACAAGGCCAGCAATTATCCAGTACATTACTGGTACTTTATTTTATCGACCCCGTAAGGATGAAAGGCAAAGTTAACCGTCTAACCCATGCTAGCGTGGAAGATGGACATTAAACGATGATGACGATGATGATGATATATATATAAGGAGGCGCATGGCTTAGTGGTTAGAGCATTAGCCTTGCAATCGAAAGGTTGTGAGTTCAATTCTTGGACAGGGTGATGTGTTGTTTCCTTGAGCAAGACACTTTATTTCACATTGCTCCAGTTTACTCAGCTGTAGAAATGAGATGAAATGAGATGATAGGGACCCCAGTCCCTATCATCTCATTTCTACAGTGGAATGATAGGGACTGGGGTCCCTATCATTCCACTGCAAAGTGATCATGTAGGTGCCACGGCAAAAAGCACCCAGCACTCACTGTAAATGAGGTTGGTGTTAGGAAGGGCATCCAGCCAGAATCAGTTCCCGCCCCACCCTTGCAAGCAGGGAAAAAGCGGACGTAAAATGAAATGATGATGATGATATATACAATATATACTCAATATATACACAAATATAAGCCAAGGAATGTGACCAAAGAAAATCGATGGTAAAATGGAGGAGGTCAGCTTATATAGGTCATCTAAACAATGTGTTATTTAGAGGCCTCAGTTTATAAATGGGGTTTGGATTTTTGCCTGTTTCTTATATATAAAGTGGGGTGGCTTATATTCAACTATTTATGGTATATATATATATATATATATATATATATATATATATATATGTAGGAGGTGAGTTTTATTGTAGTACAATAAAGCAATGCAGATATCGGATAAGAAGCACTCTACAGTTTGTGGGACTGGAGTATGCATAATATAAGATCAAAAGATGGTTAAAGGAGTTCCATATATTTTATTATGCGCATTTCAAAAACAAACATCATCAAACAATAATATTTGTGTTTTCATCAGATAAAACAGGAGAACATGATATGAAGGCTAAAAAACACTTGTTGATAGTGCAGTTTTAAATCAACATATATATATATATATATATATATATATACAGGGGGTATTAGAATACTGTTGAAGTGTGTATACATGTTTTAGGACACCCTGTATATATATATATATATATATATAATGTTGAGCAATTAAAATTGGTAGTTGCAACTATTTTAACAGCTGCACCAAAATCACTCCCCATCTTTGTCTCTCTCTCCCTTTTCCTTTCTCTTTCTCACTCTTTTTGTCTCTCTCTCTCTCTCATATTCAGTTGTCAAGTTGATGAGGGAATTAGCACATGTTTGTGTTTATTTTAAGTCTATGTGGGCATTCTAGAATACATACATACATATATACATTTACATACATACATACATATATACATCTATACATACACATATATACATTTACATACATATATACATACACATAGATACATACATATATACATTTACATACATACATATATACATTTACATACATATATATATATATACATACACATAGATACATACATATATACATTTACATGCATACATATATACATTTACATACATACATATATACATTTACATACATACATATATACATTTACATACATACATATATATATATATATATACATATATACATACATATATACATTTACATACATATATATATATATATATATATATATACATATATACATTTACATACATACATTTACATACATACATACATACATACATATATATATATATATACATATATACATTTACATACATACATTTACATACATACATACATACATACATATATACATACACATAGATACATACATACATACATACACACACCCACTCACATCACAGTAGAAGGATTACACAGTGAGTGACACTAAATTGCCACAACATAAATAATTGTTTCTACTTTTGGCACAAGGCCAGCAATTACCCCAGTGTATTACTGGTACTTTAGTTCATCGACCCCGTAAGGATGAAAGGCAAAGTTAACCTCGGCGGGATTTGAACTCAGACCATAAAGGGCCGTAACTCTTTGCTGCAAAATGGTTTCTACAGTAACTCTATGCCACAAAGCATGATGTCCAATGCTCTACCGATTCTGCCAATCCACCACCCTAATAATTGCTTCTACATTTGGCACAAAGCCAGCAATTTGAAGGAAAGGGGAGGGCAAAGTTGACTAAATCAACCCCAGTGTATTACTGGTACTTTATTTTATCGACCCCCCCCCCCCCCCGTAAGGATGAATGGCAGGCAAAGCTAACCTCAGCAGGATTTGAACTCGGAACGTAAAGGGCCGTAACTCTATGCTGCAAAGCATGGTGTCTGGCGCTCTACCGATACTGGTAACCATATCAGTAGTTATATTAAATTTATACCATGTAAGAAATACCTTTGTTATACTAGTATCAACAATACAATTGATATATAGTCGTTTGTTTGTTTTTTTTTTGTTTTTTTAATAGATCGTTGTTTTGATATTTGTTTGTTTTGTTTTTAATTTTTGTTCTGATTTTTCTAATCCACCACCACCACCACCACCACCACCACCACCACCACCACCACCACCACAAAAAAAAAATCGATTTTATTGGTAGGGTTAATTTTTATTGTCTTTGATAATTTCAGACACATTTTTATGAAGAAAAAAAAAAAAAGAAATATTTACAAAAATTAAAACATTTCTTTCAAAACGAAAAAAAATAAACCCTGGCCTCCTACTCCACTCTTCTCAATAAACTAAGGAAGGAAATTGGTTATGGTTGCATGAGATGCTAGAAATAGCAGCCATACCTTTCTCTTGTAAAAAAAAACAAAAAAAACGATAAGATAGGTTTGATAATGTAGCCTTAGATGGCTCTTGAGACATAATTGTTTCTATTTTTGGCACAAGGCCAGCAATTACCCAGTGTATTACTGGTACTTTATTTTATCGAACCCGTAAGGATGAAAGGCAAAGTTAAACACGGCGGGATTTGAACTCAGAATGGCAAGGGCTCGACCCTCTACCGATACTGCCAATCCACCGCCCTTATGTTTATTATAATTGTTTCTACGTTAGGCACAAGGCCAGCAATAACCCAGTGTATTACTGGTACTTTATTTTATCGACCCCCGTAAGGATGAAAGGCAAGGCAAAGTCAACCTCGGCGGGATTTGAACTCAGAATGGCAAGGGCCGTAACTCTATGCGTCAAAGCATGGTGTCCGACCCTCTACCGATACTGCCAATCCACCGCCCTTATAGAGACATAATGGTCATAGATGGAGTGTCTTTGACTGTTTGGCCAAGGCTGGCTTGAGGCTAAACAAAGAAATAAAAAAAAAACAAGCCAAAAAAAAGGGGGGGGGGAGATAAAAAAAAAAAAAAAAAAAAAATAAAGATACAATATGCTTTTGTGTTATAATCTTATAGCGTGGCTGGGTTAATGGAGGAGGTGAGTTGTTGCTACTACATCTGTCACAAGGTCATGAACTTTCCATTGCAGCTCCCTCCACAACAACAATTGAGCAGTGTGAGTAAGCTCTCCCCCTGTTACGGTTAATATACGAGGCCGGCGTCGAATTGGAATGTAATTTGCAGTAGTCATTCTGGTGCTCTGTGCTCTGAGTTCTGAGTTCAAATCCCGTTGTGGTCAAGTAACCTAAACCTTGCCTTGCCTTTCATCCCCTTTCGAGGTCGCTAAAAAAACGTACCAGGGGTCGATTTTTTTCCTCTATACCCCCTCCTCTCTCTCCCCCTCTCTCTCTCTCTGGAAGAAATCGTCTGTGTTCAGACATAGAGAGAGGACAAGTTCAGCTTGGTTTAAAACGCTCATGACATGTCATATGCCACGACAGCAGCGCCCCCTACAACTCCATCAGGAATTATAGGTAAAAGGAAATATATGAGACAAGAAGAGAGAAAGAAAAAAAGAAAGAGAGAGCCCGTGGGTTCGGTGCAAGATTACCATAGGGGTTAGAGGGGGGGGGGGGCAACAAATAACATACAAGGTCAGACCAAATAACATTGGCTTTATTTGACATAGGAGAGACATAATCACTATGTAATGTAGTAGAGGAAATATAGATGTGTGTGTGAGGTGAGAGAGAGAGAGAGAGAGAGAGAGAGAGAGGAGAGGTGGGGGAGAGAGGAGAGAGAGAGATGGGGGGAGAGAGAGGAGAGAGAGATGGAGGAGAGGAGAGAGAGATAGAGGAGAGGAGAGAGAGAGATAGAGGAGAGTGGGAGAGGAGAGAGAGATGGGGAGAGAGAGGAGAGATAGGAGAGAGATGGGGAGAGGGAGATAAAGAGATGGGGAGATAGAGAGAAAGAGAAATGGAGTACAGAGAGAGAGAAAGAGATGGGGGGAGAGAGAGAGAAAGAGAAATGGAGTACAGAGAGAGGCAAAGAGATGGAGTAGAGAGATGGCAGAGACACAGAGAGAGAGAAATGGAGGAATAACTGGCTTTAATATCTGACCCCTAAAAAGATGAAATGTCTAGTTGACTCAACAGGATCTGAACTCAGGGTAAAAGTTCAGGTGA
>OZ024758.1:25868298-25898298 GCA_964016885.1 Eledone cirrhosa
GTGTATGTCTGTCTGTATGTGTGTCTGAGCATGTGTGTATATGTCTGTCTGTATGTCAGACAGTCACTGTCCCCTCTACTATTTCAATGGTGTAACAAGTGTCACTTTATTTAACCCTAGGTCAGACAGAAACAAACACCTACCATCAATTGTTTTTCTTTATCTTTTTTAAAGCTTATTTTGCCTCCAGGAGGTCTTCTCTTTTTATGTTTTTATTTTATGCTCTTTCTATTTTATTTTTTAGTTTTATATTATGGAGCCACGTGGCTTAGTGGTTAGAGCATTGGGCTTGCAATCGAAAGGTTGTGAGTTCAATTCTCAAACCGGGAGATGTGTTGTTTCTTTGAGCAAGACACTTTATTTCACATTGCTCCAGTTTACTCAGCTGTAGAAATGAGATGATATAGAAATGAGATGATAGGACTGGGGTCCCTATCATTCTACTGCAAAGTGGTCGTGGGGGTGCCACGGCAAAAAAGAACCCAGCACTCACTGTAAATGAGGTTGGTGTTAGGAAGGGCATCCAGCTGTAGAAATCAAGCCAGAATCAGTTCCCGTTCCACCCTTGCAAGCAGGGAAAAAGGGGACGTAAAATGATGATGATGATGATGATGATTCACTTATCTCTGTATATCTTTTTATTTTGTTTGTTTCTCAATTATAAGAAGTACTAGATACCCCCCCCCCTAGTCTACCATGGCTTACTAGCTCCATACGGACGTTTAAATTGATTAATTAAATAAATATATATATGTGGGTGTGTGCATGTATGTATATATAGGTGTATGTATGTGTATATGTACATGTGTATGTATGTATGTACGTGTACGTATGTATGTGTGTATATCTACGTATGTTTGTGTATGAGTATAAGTAATGTGTGTGTGGGTAGGTGTGTATGTATGTATATATGTATGTATATGTACGTATGTTTATGTATGTGTGTGTGTGAGTATAAGTATATGCGTGTGGGGGGTAGGTGTGCATGTATGTATATTTATATAAATAAATATATATATATATATATAATTATATATATATATATAATTATATATATATATATATATATATATATATATAATTATATATATATATATATACAATTAAGCATGTTTCGTTCATGTCCTTTTAGAATAGAATGGAATATACTTTGGAATAAATGTGGCTGCTACTTTTAGCCAGTCAAGCGACCACATAGAGGTTCCCTTGTATTCTCAACTATAAGGAATATTAGATACTACCTCTGGGTCTGCCATAGCTTACTAGCTCTATACGGACCTTTGAATTGATTAAATAAATAAGTATGTTCTGTTCATGACTTATACGTTCTTCTTTAATAATTGTTTCTTCGTTAGGCACAAGGCCAACAATTATCCAGTGTATTACTGGTACTTTATTTTATCGACCCCGTAAGGATGAAAGGCAAAGTTAACCTCGGCGGGATTTGAACTCAGAATAGCAAGGGCCGTAACTTCTTTAATAATACGGTGGGATACACTTTGAAAGAAGAAATGCGGCTGCTACTTTTAGCCAGTCAATCGACCACGTAGAGGTTCTCTCGTTACATCAACTGGAGTATATTGTTAGGGAGATGCAATTTACGTTGTAAACTAGTGTTTTGCTCAGCCCTTCCATTACATTTTCTTTAATATTGCAACATTAAAAGAATATATCTTTCTGAATGAATCGCGAGCTATTTATAATGTTATCGAAGCATTTGTAATGTTATTTATGTATATATTTTAAAGTTAGATGAGATTTATGTAAAAGTTTATTAAGTAACCTAAATTGCTTGAAAATGCTCTGTTGTATGGTTGAAAGTAAGAAAAATGTTTAATAGAAAATTAAAACTAGAGAGAGAGAAATAAAACAAAGACCGATCCCTACCCACGCAATGCATGAGAGAGTTTCAGAAAAGCATGAGAATAAGCTGCTCATATATAAACAAAGAATAGTCGGTTAGGTGAGAGACCAGTTGACTGAGGGAGAGATGAGACGAAAGATATACCCGTTAGAAAATAGAAGCAGAGTTTGGTCTATGAACAGGTTTGTTTAAAATAAGATAGAAGAACTGACAGATCTAAAATTCAAGTTTATAATAATAATTGTTGCTACTTTTGGCACAAGGGGCCAGCAATTATCTCAGTGCATTACTGGTACTTTATTTTATCGACTCCCGTAAGGATGAAAGGCAAAGTTAACCTCAGTGGGATTTGAACTCAGAACGTAAAGGGGCATGCCTCTATGCTGCAAAGCATGGTGTCTGACGCTCCACCGGTACTGATAATAATAATAATAATAATAATAATAATAATAATAATAATAATAATAATAATGGTTTCAGATTTGGGCACAAAGCCCACAATTTTGAGGAAGGAGAAAGTTGATTTAAATCGACCTCCAGTGCATTACTGGTACTTTATTTTATCGACCCCTGCAAGGATGAAAAGCAAAGTTAACCTCGGCGGGATTTGAACTCAGAACGTAAAAGGCCACAACTCTATGCTGCAAAGCATGGTGTCTGACGCTCTACCGATACTAATAATAATGTAAATAAAGAAAAGGCACATCAACGCAAGCTATAAATAGTCACAACAAAAGAGCTAATATCATTAGCAAAAGCAGATGACAACATAAGCTCTGTATGAAACAGACAACGAGCCAGGCTTACTAACACTTACCGTAAAGCATTGGTGATAGCAGAAAAGATAGGCGAAGTGCATAGGGGCGATTATTAAATGCAAACCTTTAATAGTTATGATATAATTTAATATCTAAATATCTAGGTTCGGACTGATCTAGTTCAGAAATATAAAGGATAATTATAATTGATAGAGAAATGTGACAAAACTGCTTCGCCGTGACTAGTAATTAGGGAAGTGGGTAGCAGTCTTGTAACAATGAGATGATAATATGTAGGTGGAGTCAGCAGCAACTGTAAAGGTCACACCCGAGGTCATTGATGTGATAGCTGAGGTCAGAGACTAGTTTTTGATAGCGTTAATAATACACGTTGTAAAAAGCCTTCAGTCTAGGTCTCATTGGCAAAGCTTCAAAATCGATTTAAACATAGAACTGCAACAGATTCTCTCATACGTGTGCTCGTGCGTATGTATGTATGTTTGTGTGTATGTATGTATGTGCATGTATACACATGCATACACACACACACATGCGCTATATACATGCATACACACACGCACATACTCTATACACATTAATTCATACGAATACGCACCTTACAGTTTAATTTAATTCCTATGTATTGTTTAAAGTATAAAATAGTAAAAGTTTGTAAATGAAAAACCAGCTTTTGTTTACTACAACGAAATATTTATATCTAGAGCCATATGCGTATTATGTAGCTTTTTGTTGTGCTTCCTATATATATATATATATATATATATATATATACTTACACAGGCTGTCCCCGAAAAATGTATGCACACTTCAACAGCATTCTAATAAGTGTATACATTTTTGGGGGGCGAGGTGAGAGGACATCCTGTATAAATGCGAAAACTCATCGCTTTATTATATATATATATATATATATATATATATATATATATATATATACACACATATATATACACAAACTCATACATATATAATCACACACATATATACATATATATATATATATATGTAGGTCCCGGGTTGAGTCGGGGATAACCACAGTAAGTAAGGTACTCAATACATGGCAGAGTAAATTTTTTTTTTATTTTATAGAATTAGCTTCTACAGGACTAGTACTGTTTCATTCAGATGAAATCTTCAGGAAGATTTCATCTGAATGAGACAGTACTAGTCCTGTAGAAGCTCCTTCTATAAAAAAAAAATATATATATATATATATATATAACACACACATATATACACATTTAAACACACACATATATACATATATACACACATATATACATATATGCATACATATACATATACACATACATATACACACAAAAATACATATACACACATACATACACCCACACATACATACACACACACACACATATATATATATATATATATATATATATATATATATATATATAGCAATTTAAGAGATTACAGAAATAAGTGGCATGAAGCAAGATAAATATGCTTAGAAGTGATAGTATAATACTTATTAACCCAGAAGCTGGGTGAACTGGGGCAATGGAGACTAGCGGTCTACCTTGGAAAACAACGAAATCATCAGCAATGTGGACTTGAACTTATGACCCATAAAATAGCTATTCCAACGCCTGCGGCTAACCAGCTCAACGCCTAAGGTGGTGAGTAGGGACGTAGCCCTGGGGCCAAGGACACCAGAAGTCTCCACTGCTAGGGACTCGACTGCAAACCTGTCGGAGAGCGACCGATATTTGGAGAGTTTTATACCCTCCTCAGCCCGAATGCAGCAGAGCCTGGGTTAGTCACCCACTCAGTTATCTAACTAAAAACCACAGTTAAACACTGCTTTCTGCTCTTCTTTATATTCCTCCATCCTACCCAACTATACGCTGCTCCACTCCATCCTACTCCACTCTGCTCCACTCCATCATACTCCACTCTGCTCCACTCCATCATACTCCACTCCATCATACTCCACTCTGCTCCAGTCTACGCTGCTCCACTCCATCCAACTCCACTCTACGCTGCTCCACTCCATCCAACTCCACTCTGCTCCACTCCATCCTACTCTACGCTGCTCCACTCCATCCTACTCTACGCTGCTCCACTCCATCCTACTCTACGCTGCTCCACTCCATCCTACTCTACGCTGCTCCACTCCATCCTACTCCACTTTGCTCCACTCCATTCTGCTCCACTCCATCCTACTCCACTCTGCTCCACTCTACGCTGCTCCACTCAATCCTACTCCACTCCACTCCCCACCATACACTGCCAAAACAATGTGGATTTAACAATAAATTGAAATAAGAGCTGAGCTGAAGAAAAGGTGAAGATGTGGATTGTGAGAAGTGGCTTAATGGCTAGGGGGTATGAGGTGCTTATGGAGAGAAGTGTGGGGGTTGGTGTGATAGATGGTGGGGGAGAGGGAGCTAGCTGACTGTAGAGTGAGATAATTGTTTTTTGTGTGTGTTTGTTGTTATTTTTTCGTCTTGTTTTTTTTCATATTTTTAATTTTTATTGTAGCAATTTAGAATTGTTAGTCAAACATACAGAAAAAGAAAGAAGTATTGAGAAGGACTTTCGCGAGCCGACCGACAAGGTCCCAGACCCCATTGGCTTAACGAGTGATGTGGAGCTTTTCAAATCGGACCGAGGAAACAATGTTTCCATTGGTCTTTGGTCTTTCTAATTGCTAATACTATCTGTCGGTTGCAAATCCAGGCAGAGGGAGCAACGTGAAATAAAGTGTTTTGCTCAAGGACATAACACATCGCCCGGTAAGGGTATCGAAATCACAACCTCACGATTGCGAATCCAATTCTCTATCAACTCTGCCATACTCCTTCGCATAGGGAAGGACTATAAATGCCATAAATGAGAGGAAAAGGAGGGAACAAACAAAGACTATTAAGCAACGGAAGGAAGAGAGGGGAAGGGCAGGTGGGGTTTTTTGTGTGTTTGTTTGTTGTTGTTGTTGTTTTTTTAATTGCATATTTGTACTTTAATAGAAATGACGGACGGACGGACTAACAGACACGCCTCTTATAACACTATAGATGAACAAACTTAAAATAAACCTAATATCATAAACGACATTGCAAGAGCTAACTTTGTAAAAATTGCCAGATTTCTTTAATACTATTAAAGAAATCTGGCAATTTTTATACACTCACAAAGAAACAAGAAAACTTTTCAAAAATTAAAACACCAGACCTGCCAAGCTCTAAAAACCTAAACGGGGAGTATCATAAAAAAACGTGGGAGAATTGAGGCAAATGGAGAGATTTTACAGAATTGTTTCTACTTTTGGCACAAGGCCACAATTACCCAGTACATTACTGGTACTTTATTTTATCGACTCTGTAAGGATGAAAGGCAAAGTTTACCTCGGCGGGATTTGAACTCGGAATGGCAAGGGTCGTAACTCTATGCATCAAAGCATGGCGTCCAACCCTCTACCGATACTGCCAATCCACCTTTTTACATAATTGTTTCTACTTTAGGCACAAGGCCAGCAATTACCCAGTGCATTACTGGTACTTTATTTTATCGACCCCGTAAGGATGAAAGGCAAAGTCAACCTTGGCGGGATTTGAACTCAGATCGTAAAGGGACGTAACTATGCTCGAAAGCATGGCGTCCGACCCTCTACCGATACTGCTAATCCACCTTTTTACATAATGAAAGCTATACCCATTTTCAGAAGAGAAGACATCTCTGACCCACCCCAAAGTGGGTGGGAAATCTCCGTCAGATGGGGGAGAGTTGACATGTCTGCAACACAGCTTCAATCGCCAGGACCTCAAGGTGGGTGAACTGGGCCCTTAAGTTTTATTCATAGTGGTGGTGGTGGTGGTTGTGGTGGTGTTGGTGATGGCTGTGGTTGTGGTGGCACTGGTGCTGGTGCTGGTTGTGGTGGTGTTGGTGATGGTTGTGGTTGTGGTGATGGTTGTGGTTGTGGTGCTGGTTGTGGTGGTGCTGGTGCTGGTTGTGGTGGTGTTGGTGATGGTTGTGGTTGTGGTGCTGGTTGTGCTGGTGCTGGTGATGGTTGTGGTTGTGGTGATGGTTGTGGTGGTGGTGGTTGTGGTGGTGCTGATGATGGTTGTGGTGGTGCTGGTGATGGTTGTGGTAGTGGTAGTTGTGGTTGTGGTAGTGGTAGTTGCGGTGGTGTTGGTGGTAGTTGTGGTTGTGGTGGTGGCATGTGGACAGAATTTAGTGAAGCTTGTTTCTGTTTTATTTTAGCTAAAGTCTCTCATCCATTTAAGGTCAATAAAAAAAAAGTACCAGTCAAGTACTGGGGGTTGATTCTTCCTCTATATCTCTTTCTCACTTCCTCTCTCTCACTCTCCCTTATCTTTCTCTGGAAGAAATCTGCTTTATTCAGCCCTGGAGAGGAGATGGGTTCCACCAGGTTTTAAAAACATACCCTAGAAATACCATATGCCAAGGCAGCGCCCCTACAACTCCCTCGGGAGTTAAGGAACTAGCAACAAGATGTCTGCCAAGTGCAGCGTTCCTCGACCTTTTTAGCCCCTTGGAACCCTTGAAATAGTTTTCATGTCTCAGGGAACCCTGCATCAAGGGAAAAAAAATTATATACCATTCAATTCAATCCAGAGACATTTCACTCCTACCAAAGGAACCCCTCCCTGAGTGAGCTCCACAGTTTTCTGTTTTGGTGTTGGTCATGTCAGGGGATCCTCCAACGAGATATACCTTGGAGGCACATGGCTTAGTGGTTAGAGCATTGGCCTTGCAATCGAAAGGTTGTGAGTTCAATTCTCAGACCGGGTGATGTGTTGTTTCCTTGAGCAAGACACTTTATTTCACATTGCTCCAGTTTACTCAGCTGTAGAAATGAGATGATAGGGACTGGGGTCCATATCATTCCACTGCAAAGTGGTCATGGAGGTGCCACGGCCAAAAAGCACCCAGCACTCACTGTAAATGAGGTTGGTGTTAGGAAGGGCATCCAGCTGTAGAAATCAAGCCAGAATCAGTTCCCGTCCCACCCTTGCAAGCAGGGAAAAGTGGACGTAAAATGATGATGATGAGGCCAGCTCACACCTGCATAGGTGTGAGCTGTCACACACACATGTCAGGGGTGTAGCCATACTCGCCATGCTTGACCAGTTACGAGTTGGTGAGGCTATTTAACCCATAGCTGTGTAAACTCATTTCTACGGCTGAGTGGACTAAATGCAATAGTTTATTTATCACAGTTTCTTGCAGAACCCATAGCGACCTCTTGCGAAACCCTAGGGTCCTGGGGGACACTGGTTGAGAAACAGTGGTCTAGTGTGTAGATACTGTATGACCTACATTCCGAGGGCTCATGGATACATTTATGGATACATTCAGCCAATCGCTACCAGCGTAGGAGAATGTATCTCGACTTCCGCCCAGAGGGAAAAATTCCCGCGGCGATTCAAAAATCTCCCTCTTGCTGCTTTGGACTCTGAAAGGTCAACACGCAATTATGTGACGGTGAGATTTTCATATTGGCCTGTCGACCTCCTTTGGCCCCGGCACAGTGCCTTTTCTTTACTTCTTAAAACTCTTAATTTTGTTTGTTCTCTTCTTTGACTTGTCGACCCAGCTTAACTTTTGTGGTCGATTATAAAAAAAACTTAAAATATTATAAAGTCTCATATTATTTTCTACAAAGCCTACAATGAACTACAACTACTTCAACAAACATTCACTTTATGGTAAACTTGGCCTCTCTCTCACTTAACAAAAGTTACATTTCTCACTACAACAAACAACAACAATAACAGTTATTGTTATTAATATTATGCCATGTAGGCATAATATTATTTTTCTGCTAAAATACAAAAATAGATGATAAACGGATATATAACATGTTTGTTTTTAAAACACAAGTACTTATATGAAGTAAGAATCATTGTATGAATAAATTAAAGGAATTTTAGAAAATCATTTTTTTTTATGGAAGGAAAAGAAATAAGGTCGATAAAAAAAGTACCAGTCAACTACTGGGGTCGATTCTTCCCTTAAATCTCTTTCCCACTTCCATTCTCTCACTCTGTCTATCTTTCTGTGGAAATCTAAAGATACCTTCCACCCCTCCTCACACCTGCCTCAAAGTCTCTAAAGATACCTTCCACCCCTCCCTTCCTCACACCTGCCTCAAAGTCTCTAAAGATACCTTCCGCCCCTCCCTTCCTCACACCTGCCTCAAAGTCTCTAAAGATACCTTCCACCCCTCCCCTCCTCACACCTGCCTCAAAGTCTCTAAAGATACCTTCCACCCCTCCCTTCCTCACACCTGCCTCAAAGTCTCTAAAGATACCTTCCACCCCTCCCTTCCTCACACCTGCCTCAAAGTCTCTAAAGATACCTTCCACCCCTCCAGTCTCTGAAGATACCTTCCACCCCTCCAGTCTCTGAAGATACCTTCCACCCACCCTTCCTGACACCTGTTTCAGAGTCTCTAAAAAGGTTACAAGTACTATACTTCCCTCCCACACTTAACAGTATAAAACAGTAATAAATAAACAAGTGTTCACCCACCAATACAGATCTTGTGAGATGACCTTCAGAAGACATGTTTTCATGTATCACAAAACCTGAACATTTAATTTTTAGCCAGGATTTCTGATTCATTGCCAAGTTTGGAGGCTCTTTAGCTGCCACTACAAGATAACTGCTCTGAAAGGAGTGACAACATAGATAAAGCTACCACGTTCACTAACTAGTTTGCCTTCGATTCATATACCAGAGGTTCTCAAACTTTTGAGGCCACCACCCCACCTCACAGCCACATAATACCCTCAGCACCCCCCAACCCTATTTCCAGAGACCTGCCAAATTATAAATAATATATAATAAATGAAATCTTTAATTTATATATAATAAATAATATTATATATATATCATCATCATTTTACGTCCGCTTTTCCTTGCTTGCAAGGGTGGGATGGGAACTGATTCTGGCTTGATTTCTACAGCTGGATGCCCTTCCTAACACCAACCTCATTTACAGTGAGTGCTGGGTGCTTTTTTTCCGTGGCGCCTACACGTCCACTTTACAGTGTGAGCTGGGTGCTTTTTTGCCATGGCACCTCCACGACCACTTTGCAGTGGAATGATATGGACCCCAGTCCCTATCATCTCATTTCTACAGCTGAGTAAACTGGAGCAATGTGAAATAAAGTGTCTTGCTCAAGGAAACAACACATCACCAAGTCTGAGAATTGAACTCACAACCTTTCGATTGCAAGGCCACTAAACCATGTGCCTCCATAATATATACTATGTATAAATAAATATTATATATCTTTTTTATTTTACTATATTTATATATAATATGTATCATTTGGTATTTAATATACTATTATATCAACTCTACCGCCCCCCCCCCCCCGGGGGAGTGTAGCACCCACTTTGAGAACCTCTGATACACACACACAATAAAACCCCTCTTGAACCCCATCTACTGCACCTCAACATTCAAATAGTTGCCAAGTGTAAAACATTCACCAATCACTTCAACCCAACAAGATAAATAAGTTTAACCATTGAGCATTTAAACCAGCTGTATCCAGCCAGAATTCTCTCACCTCTTTCTGTTCAAACTGGCTGTAACCAGCCACTCATACTGATGTTAAGGTAGTGTTCTCAAAATAAATAATATCAAAATTTCATAACTTCAATATTATGTGAGATAAAGCCTTTACCACAAAAATATAATAGTAAATATAGAGTACTGTAAATGCTAAAGGATTAACAGTATTCCTGCAAGCAACCAAAATTATTAACCCTGCCCCTTTTCTAAAAATGGCCAACTACCAGCCTAACACCCACACTTTTAACTTCTCAAAAATTATGGCAACAGTTGCAAACATCTACTTCTTTTATCATTTTAGATCAGGGGTGGGCAACAGGCAGCCCGCGGGCCACAATCTGGACATACAAGTGAGACCAGTCATAAAACTATGTCAACAGTGGAACATATGAGTGAGATGTGGGAGAGTAATAACTCTGACGTACAAGTGAGACCTGTCATAAAACCATATCAACAGTGGAACATATGAGTGAGATGTGGGAGAGCAATAATTCTGAAGAACCTGATGACCTGCTTAACTCATATAAATATGGAAAGCAGATGTAAAATAGTGATAATGAAAAAAGCAATGTAACATGCCATACCTCATTTTTCACAAATGGGTATGATATGGTCCTGTATCTCCTGAGGGAAATGTAGGGACACAAAATTGATATACGGTGTTTCTTTGGCATTTTAAAGCCTGGCAGGCAGAGTCCATTCCTCTCCAGGTCTGAACACAGCAGATTTCTTCCAGAGAAGAATAGAAAGTGAGAGAAGTGAGAAAGAGATATAGAAGAAGAATCAGAAGAATCAACCCCAGTATTAGACAAGTATCTTTTTTTTTCATCAACCTTGAAAAGATGAAAGGCAAAGTTGACCTCGGTGGGATTTGAACTCAGAGAGCAAAGAGCTGAAACAAATACTGCAAAGTATTCTATCCAATGATACTCTGTGAATTCTAGCAATTATATTCATCATCATCATCATCATCATTTCCGTTTAGTGTCAATTCTTCCATGCTTGCATGGGTTAGATGGGTTGTCCATGCCAGGAGGCAAGTTTGGACAGGGTTGGCCATGTGTTCCACCTTGCTCCAGCAAGGACTGTAAATTTTGCCGGATGTTTTACAACTGGATGCCCTTCCTAACATCCAACTACATTTACAGTGTGGGATATATTATATATTATAAACATTATTTAACACTAATGTTAATGGAGTTTCTAATTAATAAGGAAGCATCCTTCAAAAAAATCTTACTTTAATTAATTGGAACTTGAGAAAGACTTTCTTTAACGCTTTAACATTTACATTACTCTATATTTATTATTATATTTTCACGGTAAAGGCTTTATCTCACATAATTATCTCACATAATATCGAATCTATGAGATTTTGATATATATTTTGAGAATACCTTAACATGAGCAGCCGGTTACAGCCAGTTTGAACAGAAAGAGATAGAGAATTCTGGCCAGATATGGCTGGTTTAAAAGTTAAAGGGTTAATATCTAAATGCATTTCTGTCAAAATAAGAGGTTGTTGGTTAGTATGGAAATGTAATGAGAACTCAACGAATGCTTGGAGTGAAAAGGTATTCTGATATTAAAAAGTATTCAGACAGAAATATGGATATACAACTTGCAAAAATGACAGTATTAATAATCTCATCTACGAAGAATATGTTATTACTACAACAATATTTGCAACTAAGTCAAAGTTTATAATCCAAAATAAATGTAAGTAAATGTCAACTTGAGTCTAAACAGCTTTTTTAATATTCACAAATCTGGAACCAGATTATTGAAATACACACAAATATAGTGTATTTTCTGCTTTCAAATAATCTTTACTACTAAGAAAGTACAAGTCCAGAAAAAGTCCTATTATTAGCACTGTTAATGCTGTTAATGTGTTGAGAGAACGCTACTGCTAATCCTCAAATATACCAATCTTTCATCAAGATTTATTTTTCTTTTATTTATTGCAGATGGTCAGAACAATGTAGATTTATTGCAGAATGGTCAGAACATTGGACAACATGTTTTGCAGCTTTTAATTACATTCATCATATCATCGTTTAATGTCCATTTTCCTATGCTAGCATGGGTTAGACGAGTTGTCCCATTGTGAGACAAGCCAGATCAGTTAACCGTGTCTTGTGCATAGAGGGCTAATTTCGGCTAGGTTTCTATGGCTGGATGTCCTTCCTAACACCAACCACATTTACAGTGAATACTGGATACTTTTTGTCGTGACACCTACACCACCACTTTACAGTGTGGACTGGATACTTTTTGTTGTGACACCTACACCACCACTTTACAGTGTGGACTGGATACTTTTTGTCGTGACACCTACACCACCACTTTACAGTGTGGACTGGATACCTTTTGTCGTGACACCTACACCACCACTTTACAGTGTGGACTGGATACCTTTTGTTATGGCACCAAAATGACCACTTTACAGTGTGGACTGGGCGCTTTTTGTCATGTCACCTACACGACCACATTACAGTGTGGACTAGGGGCTGGGGGACTTATCTGGTGAAATCCTGGGACTTCTTCATCCAGCAATCATCATCCATAAGCATCACTTTTCTCTTACACACTATGCAGACTTCTCTTTCTTGCACACTACATTTGATTCCTCTTATACCCAGTTTTTCTCCTTCAGTACATCCATACTATGCCATTCATGAATGTTAACATGACACATCAATCAAAGCATGCTCACTTCATTCCTCTCCAGCCTCCACATATCCTTGGAATTAACTATCTAGGTTTCACTTCCATGCAACATCACACTTTCACATGCAGGCATCATACAGCCAGCCTTTCATTCGTAGAGAGAAGAAACCTTTTGTTACTGAGTTATAATTCATACATGTGAAGAGCGACTGTAATTGGCTCTGCTACACTGCTCAAGTGTACTTTCTCATGTAAAGGAGCTGGCAAATCCCATATCTATCATATAAATCTTTAGACTGCTGAGTGGCAGGACTAACTAACATACCACTTGGTCTTTAGATACATTTAGAAGAGTGCACTCTGTTGCAAGCATTCAAACTGCCAAACATCCAGTACCCTTCCAGTCCACTTTTTCTTTTTTTTTTTTGCAGACATAGACTTGCAGATATTCAGGTAAAAAAAAACAACAGTCAATGAAGTATACATATACATATATAGATATAAAACAGAGTGTTGTAGTCTGCTTGAAGCATTGTTGAATAGGAAACACAAATTTAACTTAAATCTGCCTTCCTAACAAGTCATCTCCAATCGATCCTTTAACCCTTTAGCATTTACATTACTCTATATATACTATTATATTTTCATGGTAAAGGCTTTACTTCACATAACATTCACATTACTCTACATATACTATTATATTTTCATGGTAAAGGCTTTATCTCACATAACATTTACATTACTCTATATATACTATTATATTTTCATGGTAAAGGCTTTATCTCACATAATATCTCACATAACATTTACATTACTCTATATATACTATTATATTTTCATGGTAAAGGCTTTATCTCACATAATATCTCACATAACATTTACATTACTCTATATATACTATTATATTTTCATGGTAAAGGCTTTATCTCACATAATATCTCACATAACATTTACATTACTCTATATATACTATTATATTTTCATGGTAAAGGCTTTATCTCACATAATATCTCACATAACATTTACATTACTCTATATATACTATTATATTTTCATGGTAAAGGCTTTACTTCACATAATATCTCACATAACATTCACATTACTCTACATATACTATTATATTTTCATGGTAAAGGCTTTACCTCACATAATTATCTCACATAACATTCACATTACTCTACATATACTATTATATTTTCATGGTAAAGGCTTTACTTCACATAATATCTCACATAACATTCACATTACTCTATATATACTATTATATTTTCATGGTAAAGGCTTTACCTCACATAATTATCTCACATAACATTCACATTACTCTACATATACTATTATATTTTCATGGTAAAGGCTTTACCTCACATAATATCTCACATAACATTCACATTACTCTATATATACTATTATATTTTCATGGTAAAGGCTTTACCTCACATAATATCTCACATAACATTCACATTACTCTATATATACTATTATATTTTCATGGTAAAGGCTTTATCTCACATAATTATCTCACATAATATCGAATCTATGAGATTTTGGAAGTATTTATTTTGAGAACAATACCTTAACATCAGTTTGAGCGACCAGTTACAGCCAGTTTCAACAGAGAAAGGTTGAGAATTCTGGCCAGTTTTGAACATTAAAGGGTTAAGTCTCTCACAGGAATATTCCCTTGATAATGGGTTTTTAAACCCGAAAATATTTGGGATTATTAAATTTGCTAAGGTAAGATTCTATTGTTATCTTAGCAATTTTAATTTTCTAGAGCAAAGGTTCTCAACGGGGGCATATGCACCCCCAGGGGGCGTTTCGGAACTCCAGGGGGGCGTTTGGGAGCAAGGTCGCGTTAGGGGGGCGTTTGGAGCTGGGGGAGGGAGGTTAGGGGGCGCTGGAAGGCTCTTTATTTTGGTAAGTTTTATAAGCCATATTTGTATGTCTTTGAGACAGCCAGTGTGAATGCATTTGAATGAGCTTGCAGACAGCATAACTATAGTCTGACCGCAGCTGTGAGCAGGTGTGCAGGCATGTCCGGTAATTGAGACGTTAACCGGTAATTGAGATCCTAAAAATGGAAAAACCCACAGTCAACTTGGTCAACGACACTTCTTTGAGCGCAGCCAGTTAGAATCTTATTTTTCCTTCACCGATAACAATGTATTTCATGTCTGAAATTATTGACTCAACCGTAACGAGTTAACACTATGTAGATCTATTTTATTCCCTATTGTATAAATAATATTACAAATAAAAAAAAAAAAAAAAGAAAAAACAGAAGCGAGTAGCACACACATCTAGGACCACATACAACACATAATCAGATAATACACACATCTAGGACCACATACAACACATAATCAGATAATACACACATCTAGGACCACATACAACACATAATCAGATAATACACACATCTTTGGAATATTGTTAATCAATTTTTTAGTAATCTACTGATATAAAAATCAGTAGTATATTGAAAAATGGAAAAATAGGGGGGGGGGGGGACGTTTCGTGATTTCGAGGGACAAAAGGGGGCGTTTGGCCTAAATGGGTTGAGAACCTGTGTTCTAGAGCATTGTATGGCTTTCAAATTATTTAAATTTGTGTTTCATATATATATATAAATGTGGTTGGTGTTAGGAAGGGCATCCAGCCGTAGAAAACCCGCCAGACAGTCCTGAGTAAGAAAAATCTTGCCTCAAGTGGGACAATTCCCATCCAAACCCATGCTAGCGTGGAAGATGGACGTTAAACGATGATGATGATATATATATATATACATTCTATGGGGTCTATGATGATATATATATAATGGAGGCACATGGCTTAGTGGTTAGAGCATTGGGCTCGCAATCAAAAGGTTGTGAGTTCAATTCTCAGACTGAGTGATGTGTTGTTTCCTTGAGCAAGATACTTTATTTCACATTGCTCCAGTTTACTCAGCTGTAGAAATGAGATGATAGGGACTGGGGTCCCTATCATTCCACTGCAAAGTGGTAGTGGATGTGCCATGGCAAAAAAGCACCCAGCCCACACTGTAAAGTGAACGTGTAGGCACCATGGAAAAAAAAAAGCACCCAGCACTCACTGTAAATGAGGTTGGTGTTAGGAAGGGCATCCAGCTGTAGAAATCAAGCCAGAATCAGTTCCCGTCCCACCCTTGCAAGCAGGGAAAAGGGGACGTAAAAATGATGATGATGATGACTCAGTATATAAGGATGTGGAATTGTTCAAACAGACAAAAATTCCCTATTGTCCTAAATGATATTAACAAACTCTTTGTAATCTGGCATCTTCTGGTCCACTGTGGCTAATAAAGTTAAAAAAAAAAAGTTAAAGGGCCTTTAAATCCTGATGGAGTTATAGGGGGTACCTTCTTCATATACAGCATGTCTTAGCCATTTAAAACATAGTGAACCTGAGCCCTTTCAAATTCTGAACACAACCGATTCCTTCCAAAGCAAGAAAGAGTGAGAGGAAGAATTAACCCCATTATGGGACTGGTACTTTATTCATCAACCTTAGAAGGAGGAAAAGGAGGAATAATGTCAGCCTCTAAAAAGTCTGTCTCGAACCCGGAAGCTCATCAGGCAGGTACTGATCCCAGTTTCCGTGGCAAGAAGCGAGTGAGAGTACAAGACTCTCCCCTGGACAACACACCAGTCCACTACAGGGTTAAACTTCCAGTTATTGCTGGTACTCGTTTTCAGCTGAGTATACTGGAGCAACGTGAAATGAAGTGTTTTGCTCAAGAACACAACACACAACCCAGCTCAGGAATCAAACCCACAACATTATGATCGTAAGTCTAACACCCTTACCACTGGAATCAAACCCATGACATGATTGTAAGTCTAACACCCTTACCACTGGAATCAAACCCATGACATGATTGTAAGTCTAACACCCTTACCACTGGAATCAAACCCATGACATGATTGTAAGTCTAACACCCTTACCACTAGGCCACCTTGGTGGGATTTAAACTCAGAGCATATTAAGCTGGAACAAACACCAAGGCATTTGTATTCCAACGCTCTAATGGCTGCTAATTTCTACTGTGGCTACTATTTGAAATAATTGTTTCAACTTTAGGCACAGGCTAGCAATTTTAGGGGAGGGGAAAGTTGACTAAAATCGACCCCAGTGCATTACTGGTGCTTTATTTTATCGATCCCGTAAGGTTGAAAGGCAAAGCTAACCTCGGCAGGATTTGAACTCAGAACGTAAAGGGCCGTAACTAGATGCTACACAGCACGTCTGATGCTCTGATCCCCCACCCTAAGCACCAACTTATTAATGAGAACGTTAGTTATCTATATATAAGTTTGAGCGACTTCCGTCCATCACACAATGTGTGTGTGTGTGTGTGCCTAAAAAGGAAGGAAGGGGATGGTGAAAAAACTATAGCAACAGCAGCTGGCGTTCCATTTGCTACACTGTGTATATGTGTGTTTGTGTGTATGTTTGTGTGAATGTATGTGTGTTTGTGTGAATGCATGTGTATTTGTGTGAATGTGTGTATTTTTGTAAGTGTATCTGTGTTTGCGCGTTTATATACCCATACATGTATGTGCACACACACACACACACACATGCATCAGCATGTTGAAAAAAATTCTAGTATTACTAAATCTCATAAAATTTTTGATTATTTTCAAAGTTGAAAATCATAGCTCGCTCGTGTCTTTCATTAAAAATATGGTAATGAAAGAGTTAAAAGCATTTTAAAAATCTTACACTTGTTTCTCTCCACTAGCATGTCAAGTCAGCTGAAACACAACTAAAATACAATCCAACCGTATACCGTAGAAAGAGATGAACTTTCATAAAGGTTAACTGAATTCAAACTATTGAGAAAATTTGTTAAATCAATTGCAATCACCATTATTATAAAAGAAAAAGGAAAAAAAAGATAATTTAATTTGGGAAATTCTTCATTATTGCTATTTGCCATTTTTCCATATATTGCACAGAGTTTTTATCAGAAAATAGCAATCCTCTTTGTACAAATACACAATGTTAAAATAGTATTGCTTCTTCTGAGGTGAGGTGAGCAATGGGGTTTTTTTCTATTATATAAAATTGTTTTTCGAGATATCAAGCCCCTAGACTAATTGAAAACAAAATAAATGAATAAAAACTATCATAGGAAAATATTAAACTAAACACAGGTGAACTAAATATAAAATAAGGAGTGAAGAAGTGCCAGGAAATCTGTGGAAGGAAGCTGTAGTAGAGGTAAACCAAGGAAGACCTGGGCAGAAGTGATCTCAAGTCATGAACTAAATAGGTGTGAAGAAGTGCCAGGAAATCTCAGTTGAAGGAAGCCGTGGTAGAGGTAAACCAAGAAAGACCTGAGCAGAGGTGGTGAGAACTGATCTCATGTCACTGAGATTCCTAGAGGGGACGACGAGGGGATGCAGCATGTGGAGAGATGCTGTACTGAAAAAGACCCATCCAACCCATGCAAGCATGGAAAAATGAACGTAAAAATGATGATGATGATGATGATGATAAACATCATCATCATAACTAACAGGACATTAATCCTCATCATTTTACGTCCGCTTTTCCCTGCTTGCAAGGGTGGGACGGGAACTGTTTCTGGCTTGATTTCTACAGCTGGATGCCCTTCCTAACACCAACCTCATTTACAGTGAGTGCTGGGTGCTTTTTTGCCATGGCACCTCCACGTCCACTTTGCAGTGGAATGATATGGACCCCAGTCCCTATCATCTCATTTCTACAGCTGAGTAAACTGGAGCAATGTGAAATAAAGTGTCTTGCTCAAGGAAACAACACATCACCCGGTCTGAGAATTGAACTCACAACCTTTCGATTGCAAGGCCAATGCTCTAACCACTAAGCCATGTGCCTCTATAATGTTAATAAAAACTGCTGAAAATGCCACCAAAACACAAGTCCATGTAACATTCTAAATTAGGCAGGTACTATCATTTTTCTTTATTATTGGTGGCAATACTAATTTAATGAGTTGAATGAGAAGATAGAGAAGAGAGATGTGTAGTGTCACTTCTATGTGGACATAGGTACATGGTTATATTACAGTCTAAGGTAGTAATTCTAATGGTTGACATATCATAAGATTATTTTATCATTTCAACACTTTTATTGAAATAAATGTTCTGGCATCAACTGTCTACTTCTGATAGAATCACACACACACACACACACACACACACACACATTCTCACTCTCTCTATATCATCATCATCATAATCATCATTTTACGTCCGCTTTTCCCTGCTTGCAAGGGTGGGACGGGTCTTATTCAGCACAGCATCTCTCCACTTGTCACAGTCTTTCGTCATCTCCACCGTGAGCTTCAGCAATCGGAGGTCTGTTCTCACCACCTCCGCCCATGTTTTTCTTGGTCTACCTCTACCACGTCTTCCTTCAACTGGCATTTCCTGGCACTTCTTCACCCATCGGTCATCCTCCATGCGCATCACATGTCCATACCACCGCAGTCTCCTCTCTCACACACTACATTCTATCCCTCTCAGACACAGTTTCTCTCTCAACACATCACATGTCCATACCATCTCAGTCTCCTCTCCTCTACACTACATTCTATTCCTCTCAGACACAGTTTCTCTCTCAACACATCCATGCTGGGTCGTTCACGCACATTGACATTGCACATCCAGTGGAGCATGCTCGCTTCATTTCTCTCCAGCCATCGCATATCCTCTGCAGTTGGTGCCCAAGTCTCACTACCATGCAGCATCGCGCTCCTCACACAGGCATCATACAACCGGCCTTTCGTACACAGGGAGAAACCCTTCTTCATCAGCAGTGATTATATATATATTATCATCACTGTTTTACGTCCATTTTTCCACACTAGAATGGGTTAGACGGGTTGTCCTGTTGTGGGCAATGCCAGGTTGGGTGACCTTGTCTCGCTGATACAGAACAGATTCTGGCTTGATTTCTACAGTTGGATACCCTCCCTAACACCAACCTCATTTACAGTGAGTTTACTGGGTGCTTTTTATTGCGACACCTACACGACCATTTTACAGTGGGAGTGGTGGGGGCATACATGTCTATATGCTTCAGCTTCGGCTTGTACCCGTGGGAAGTCAGGTCTTCTGTATTATTGTGTAATGCCAGAGGTCTTGGTCCTGTGTCATCACCATTGAGAGGTGCAATTGGGCAAGGTCAGCTTTTATCACCTTACCCCAGGTTTTCTTGGGATCCCCCACTCCAAGGCTTCCATCAACTTTGACCACTCTGCACCTTTTTTCTGCAGCCGTCATCCTTCATACGCATCACATGTCCATACCAACATAATCTCCTCTCCTGTACACAGCATTTGATTCCTCTTCTGTACACAACACCCAGGTCTCACCACCATGTAACATATGCACACATCATACAGTCTGCCTTCCATTTTGAGGGAAAAGCATGCAAAAGGCAAACAGAAATAACAATGCAAATGACAATTGTAGACAATTTTGTGGACGAATGGTTAAAGTTGTGCACTTGAAATCCTTTTGGGTTGCCTCACATACATCAGAATCCAATGAAGGAGTCTACATGGATACTCAATTTGCTAAAAATGACAGCCATATCTTACCCAAACCATTTATACAATACAGTCTTAAAGAAGGACATGTTGCAGAATGATGTCCTAGATAACAACAAGATGAATGAAGAATAAAACAAATATATAACTGCATACATTTGGACAAGTAATAATACTTAGCTACACACAGACAGAGGGATACACAGACACACACGCACACTGACATACACACACTGACACACACACACACCAAGACCAACACAGACACACACACACACCAAGACCAACACAGACACACACACTGACACAGACACACCAACACACACACTGACACAGACACACACACACACACACCAACACAGACACACCAAGACCGACACAGACACACAAACACAGACACATCAAGACCAACACACACACACTGACACAGACACACCAACACACACACCAAGACCAACACTGACACAGAAACACACACACACCAACACAGACACACCAAGACCAACACACACAGACACACCAACACACACACCAAGACCAACACTGACAGAAACACACACACACCAACACAGACACACACAGATACACCAACACACACACCAAGACCAACACACACAGACACACCAAGACCAACACTGACACAGAAACACACACACACCAACACAGACACACCAAGACCAACACACACAGACACACCAAGACCAACACTGACACAGAAACACACACACACCAACACAGACACACCAAGACCAACACACACAGACACACCAACACACACACCAAGACCAACACTGACACAGAAACACACACACACCAACACAGACACACCAAGACCAACACACACAAACACACACACCAAGACCAACACTGACACAGAAACACACACACACCAACACAGACACACCAAGACCAACACACACAGACACACCAACACACACACCAAGACCAACACTGACACACTGACACAGACACACCAACACAGACACACCAAGACCAACACACACACTGACACAGACACAATGTAGTAGTGAAGTGGACAAAGTATTGAAATACAAGTACATACAACACAATTTCAAACCCACTGCAGGTGTTTCATTGTGTTTCAGTCCTATTCATATTTTCTCAGGCTTTCTCAATCTCTACACTGAGGCACATTAAAATCAATAATAGAAAACAGGCCAGACAAAGGATTGAGGAGACCAGACAATCTCTGTAATGATTGTATCATTATAAAATGCACCCGATGCATATGATAAGGGGGTTAGCATTAGGAAGGGCATCCAACTGTTGAAACCACGCCCAAATTGGAACATATATAAGCAAAACATCACAATTTTCTAGGGCTAGTAAATCCCACTCCATACCATTGGCTTCATAGCCTAGCCAAAGATATAAGTGCCCTAGTCTGGAAATGTGGTAGTGCACTCAGCCTATACTGGAAAGTGGTAGTGCTGGTGCCATGAGAAAAAAAAAAAACACCCATACCACCCTGTCAAGTGCTGGTGCCATGAGAAAAAACACATCCATACCACCTTGTCAGGAGGTAGTGCTGGTGCAATGAGAAAAATAAACATCCATACCACCGTCATGAGGTAGTGCTGGTGCAATGAGAAAAATAAACATCCATACCACCTTGTCAGGAGGTAGTGCTGGTGCAATGAGAAAAATAAACATCCATACCACCTTGTCAGGAGGTAGTGCTGGTGCAATGAGAAAAATAAACATCCATACCACCTTGTCAGGAGGTAGTGCTGGTGCAATGAGAAAAATAAACATCCATACCACCGTCATGAGGTAGTGCTGGTGCCATGAGAAAAAACACATCCATACCACCTTGTCAGGAGGTAGTGCTGGTGCAATGAGAAAAATAAACATCCATACCACCGTCATGAGGTAGTGCTGGTGCAATGAGAAAAAACACATCCATACCACCTTGTCAGGAGGTAGTGCTGGTGCAATGAGAAAAATAAACATCCATACCACCGTCATGAGGTAGTGCTGGTGCAATGAGAAAAAACACATCCATACCACCTTGTCAGGAGGTAGTGCTGGTGCAATGAGAAAAAAACACATCCATACCACCTTGTCAGGAGGTAGTGCTGGTGCAATGAGAAAAAAACACATCCATACCACCTTGTCAGGAGGTAGTGCTGGTGCAATGAGAAAAAAACACATCCATACCACCCTGTCAGGAGATAGTGCTGGTGCAATGAGAAAAAAATACATCCATACCACCCTGTCAGGAGGTAGTGCTGGTGCAATGAGAAAAATAAACATCCATACCACCCTGTCAGGAGATAGTGCTGGTGCAATGAGAAAAAAACACATCCATACCACCTTGTCAGGAGGTAGTGCTGGTGCAATGAGAAAAATAAACATCCATACCACCTTGTCAGGAGATAGTGCTGGTGCCACGAGAAAAAAACACATCCATACCACCTTGTCAGGAGGTAGTGCTGGTGCCATGAGAAAAAAACACATCCATACCACCCTGTCAGGAGATAGTGCTGGTGCAATGAGAAAAATAAACATCCATACCACCTTGTCAGGAGGTAGTGCTGGTGCAATGAGAAAAATAAACATCCATACCACCCTGTCAGGAGATAGTGCTGGTGCCATGAGAAAAAAACACATCCATACCACCTTGTCAGGAGGTAGTGCTGGTGCCATGAGAAAAAAAAAGCACCCATACCACCCTGTCAAGTGCTGGTGCAATGAGAAAAAGAACCCAGTACATGCTGTGAAGTGAGTGGTATTAGGAAGGGCATCCAGCTGTAGAAACCATACCAAATTGGGACACGTGAGTGAGACACAGTCTGACTAGCCTGTCTAGCTTCAGATGATGACAACCCATTGAACCCATACAAGTATGGAAAATAGACATAAAACGATGATAATGATAAATATACTCACAAACAGAATTTTACTACACACAGTTTTATTTTACATTTAATTTTACTACAGTTTTATTTTACATTTAATTTTACTAGTTTTATTTTACATTTAATTTTACTACACACACACAGTTTTAACAACTAGTTAATTAAAAGTGAAACCTTAATTTCATTGAACTTCAAATTACAATTCAATTGTAATCTATTTTATTCTCACAGCAGTAAATAGAAAGAGCTGAAGTAGAATTGCAGAAACACAAGAGAAAAAAGTAAAAAAAAAAATAAAAAAAACATTACATGAATGGCAGTGCCCCAGCATGGCCTCAGCCACTTGGCTGGAACATGTAATAGAGTAATATTTAAATTTCAGAGTCAATTAAAATCCATCTCAAATTTCCACACTATTAACTTCTTCATTTAACCTTAAACCGGTCATACCCGGCCAGAATTCTCTCACCTCTTTCTGTTTAAACCAGTCATAACCGGCCACTCATACTGATGTTAAGGTATTGTTCTCAAAATAAATAATATCAAAATCTCATAGATTCAATATTATGTGAGGTAAAGCCTTTACCATAAAAATTCAATAGTAAATATAAAGTAATTGTTTCTACTTTAGGCACAAGGCCAGCAATTACCCAGTGTATTACTGGTACTTTATTTTATCAACCCCGTAAGGATGAAAGGCAAAGTTAACCTCGGCGGGATTTGAACTCAGAATGGCAAGGGCCGTAACTCTATGCGTCAAAGCATGGCGTCCGACCCTCTACCGATACTGCCAATCCACCGCCTATAGTAAATATAAAGTAATGTAAATGGTAAAGGGTTAAAGACTGCTTCAATCATTCTATTCACAAATAACTTTCCACAACAATAACTATAACATAATTGGGTCACTAACTGCGAGGTTCTTGTCTTATCTTGCGGCTTGCTTAACGGAGGTAACTGGTGATACTAGTGAAGGCGCTTGGCTGTTCCTGAGCATCAGCCTCGCCATCACTCGAGGTAATGCTGCGAGCATGCTGGCTTGCCTCAAAAATTATTAGAGAGGTTTTCCAGTGCTCCTTACGATATTGTTACCTTTTGCTCTAGCAGCAGTTCGTTTGTTCACCCCTTGTGCCTCCCTTTTGAAGTATGTGGTCCTAGATGGGTGCATTACCTGCTTCTGTGTTTTTTTTTCTTTTTATTTGTAATATTATGATGGCGGTTATGTTGACAAAATAAAGAAACTTCTTATGTTAAGAGTTCAAAATAGAAATAGAGGCTTTGCCATACCATTGACTATAAGCACACTGATACCAATCTTTTATGTGTTGTGACTAGGGCAATTCTGACTGATTAGAACTATGGTCAAAGGTATTCCAAATAAGATGATGACCATTCAAGAAGGAGGAGAAGATTGAATCTATGAGATTTTGATATTTATTTTGAGAACAATACCTTAACATCAGTATGAGCAGCTAGTTTGAACAGAAAGGGGTGAGAAAATTCTGGCTGGTTTAAATGCTAAAGGGTTAAATGACAAAATATATTATCAATTGTTTGGTTTTTCATTTATAGTTTTTGGAACCTCAAGGGATTTTATTTCAGTTTATCAATTTCTGCCCCTAATCAGAGACCTTTCCTAAGCATGTCCATCATAATTAGTAGATTAATACACTTGTTAAACACTACAGACTATGTTCATCATTTGCTTCCTTTGTTAGAACATTTTATCTATAGCTAAGTGTTGCATGCATATACTCAATTTGTAAAGTGGTATTGTTATCAAATTTGAAGCTTTAGTTCATATATTAGTTTTAAAATTTCATCAGATATTTATAAAACCAATGTAAAGTGGTTGTGTAGGTGTCACGGCAAAAAGCACCCAGTCTGTGAATACAGCAGATTTCTTCAAGAGATGGATAGAGAGTGTGAGAGAAAGGAAGTGAGAAAGAGATATAGAAGAAGAATCAATCCATGTACTAGACTGGTAATTGTTTTATCAACCTCGAAAGGATGAGACAAAACTGACTTCGGCAGGATTTGAACTCAGAAACAAATACTGCGAAGCATTCTATCTAACATTCTAATGACTCTGCTAATTTGATAAAAAGAAGGGCTTATTCAGTCACAGAGAACCAAACTTATACTAATGTTAAAAAAAAGGCTTATTCAGTCACAGAGAACTGAACTTATACTAATGTTAAAAAAAGGCTTATACAGTCACAGAGAACTGAACTTATACTAATGTTAAAAAAAGGCTTATTCAGTCACAGAGAACTGAACTTATACTAATGTTAAAAAAAAGGCTTATTCAGTCACAGAGAACTGAACTTATACTAATGTTAAAAAAAAGGCTTATTCAGTCACAGAGAACTGAACTTATACTAATGTTAAAAAAAAGCTTATTCAGTCACAGAGAACTGAACTTATACTAATGTTAAAAAAAGGCTTATACAGTCACAGAGAACTGAACTTATACTAATGTTAAAAAAAAGGCTTATTCAGTCACAGAGAACTGAACTTATACTAATGTTAAAAAAAAGCTTATTCAGTCACAGAGAACTGAACTTATACTAATGTTAAAAAAAGGCTTATTCAGTCACAGAGAACTGAACTTATACTAATGTTAAAAAAAGGCTTATACAGTCACAGAGAACTGAACTTATACTAATGTTAAAAAAAGGCTTATTCAGTCACAGAGAACTGAACTTATACTAATGTTAAAAAAAGGCTTATTCAGTCACAGAGAACCAAACTTATACTAATGTTAAAAAAAGGCTTATTCAGTCACAGAGAACTGAACTTATACTAATGTTAAAAAAAAGGCTTATACAGTCACAGAGAACCAAACTTATACTAATGTTAAAAAAAGGCTTATTCAGTCACAGAGAACTGAACTTATACTAATGTTAAAAAAAGGCTTATTCAGTCACAGAGAACTGAACTTATACTAATGTTAAAAAAAGGCTTATTCAGTCACAGAGAACTGAACTTATACTAATGTTAAAAAAAGGCTTATTCAGTCACAGAGAACTGAACTTATACTAATGTTAAAAAAAGGCTTATTCAGTCACAGAGAACTGAACTTATACTAATGTTAAAAAAAGGCTTATACAGTCACAGAGAACCAAACTTATACTAATGTTAAAAAAAGGCTTATACAGTCACAGAGAACTGAACTTATACTAATGTTAAAAAAAGGCTTATTCAGTCACAGAGAACTGAACTTATACTAATGTTAAAAAAAGGCTTACTCAGTCACAGAGAACTGAACTTATACTAATGTTAAAAAAAGGCTTATTCAGTCACAGAGAACTGAACTTATACTAATGTTAAAAAAAGGCTTATACAGTCACAGAGAACCAAACTTATACTAATGTTAAAAAAAGGCTTATACAGTCACAGAGAACTGAACTTATACTAATGTTAAAAAAAGGCTTATTCAGTCACAGAGAACTGAACTTATACTAATGTTAAAAAAAGGCTTATTCAGTCACAGAGAACTGAACTTATACTAATGTTAAAAAAAGGCTTATTCAGTCACAGAGAACTGAACTTATACTAATGTTAAAAAAAGGCTTATTCAGTCACAGAGAACTGAACTTATACTAATGTTAAAAAAAGGCTTATACAGTCACAGAGAACCAAACTTATACTAATGTTAAAAAAAGGCTTATACAGTCACAGAGAACTGAACTTATACTAATGTTAAAAAAAGGCTTATTCAGTCACAGAGAACCAAACTTATACTAATGTTAAAAAAAGGCTTATTCAGTCACAGAGAACTGAACTTATACTAATGTTAAAAAAAAGGCTTATACAGTCACAGAGAACCAAACTTATACTAATGTTAAAAAAAGGCTTATTCAGTCACAGAGAACTGAACTTATACTAATGTTAAAAAAAGGCTTATTCAGTCACAGAGAACTGAACTTATACTAATGTTAAAAAAAGGCTTATTCAGTCACAGAGAACTGAACTTATACTAATGTTAAAAAAAGGCTTATTCAGTCACAGAGAACTGAACTTATACTAATGTTAAAAAAAGGCTTATTCAGTCACAGAGAACTGAACTTATACTAATGTTAAAAAAAGGCTTATTCAGTCACAGAGAACTGAACTTATACTAATGTTAAAAAAAAGCTTATTCAGTCACAGAGAACTGAACTTATGCTAATGTTAAAAAAAGGCTTATTCAGTCACAGAGAACTGAACTTATACTAATGTTAAAAAAAGGCTTATTCAGTCACAGAGAACTGAACTTATACTAATGTTAAAAAAAAGCTTATTCAGTCACAGAGAACTGAACTTATGCTAATATTAAAAAAAGGCTTATTCAGTCACAGAGAACTGAACTTATACTAATGTTAAAAAAAGGCTTATTCAGTCACAGAGAACCAAACTCATTAGTATGAGTTTGGTTCTCATGTAAATCATAGGATGCTGGTTGTGACACCTAATATTTATAAAAAGAACTGTAAATGTCTCTTATGCCCAATAAGGTCCTTAAGAACCAGTGCTGCCTGTAGCAGATGACAGATTAAGTTTCCTCTAGATAAGATGCTAGCCTTATTATAAATAACTTGAACTCAATAATCCTCTATACACTCACTCATTTTTACTTTCCAAATAAATATTCATTTTAAA
Organism: Eledone cirrhosa; assembly: GCA_964016885.1. Classification (NCBI taxonomy): domain Eukaryota; kingdom Metazoa; phylum Mollusca; class Cephalopoda; order Octopoda; family Eledonidae; genus Eledone; species Eledone cirrhosa. Next base: position 25,896,278 of record OZ024758.1, read on the forward strand.
AAAGAAATATATTAGTTTTTAAAATATTTAGCAAGAATTATTGTAAAAAATTCAAGTGTCTTTTGTGGTTATGAAAACGGAAAAGGAAGGGAAAAGGGCAAGGGCTTTAGGGTCACAGAAGAATGGGGAGGAGGAAGGAGGGGGGGGGGGGGGAAGGGGGAGGGAGATGGGCTCTAGGCTTAGGGTGCGGCCGTATTGGGGGTGCACTCCGTGGACAAGACTGCAAAAATATTCCCGCGGACAATGGCCAGTGACACCCACTGCTACAGTCACCCCACAGTATGGAGCTAATAAAAACAAAAAGGTACAAGCAGGGCCCATGAGAGGAGGGGGGAGGTCCAGCCAGAACTTTGTTCTGGGACCCAAGAGCTCTTGGACCATCCATTTTGAGAAAAATCTTTGCCTGCTTTGGGCCCCAAAGGGGTCTTGTACCGCCTTGCAGAATTTCTCTTGGAGGCCCTGGGTACAGGCATGCAGAGTAAAAGCTGAACAGATACTTAACGGTCTTAGTGAGGTTTTGTATTTCATCTACAGCAATTGGCAGATTTGACAGCAAATACATACATACATACATACATACATACATATATATATATACACACATACATATATATATACCTACACATATATATACACATACATATATATATATATATATCATCATCATCATTTTACGCCCGCTTTTCCCTGCTTGCAAGGGTGGGACGGGTCTTATTCAGCACATCATCTCTCCACTCGTCACGGTCCTTCGTCATCTCCACCGTGAGCTTCAATGATCTGAGGTCTGTTCTCACCACCTCCGCCCATGTTTTTTGTGGTCTACCTCTACCACGTCTTCCTTCAACTGGCACTTCTTCGCCCATCGGTCATCCTCCATGCGCATCACATGTCCATACCACCTCAGTCTCCTCTCCCGTACACTACATTCTATCCCTCTCAGACACAGTTTCTCTCTCAACACATTCATCCTGGGTCGTTCACGCACATTTACACTGCACATCCAACAGAGCATGCTTGCCTCATTTCTCTCCAGCCGCATATCCTCTGCAGTTGCTGCCCATGTCTCACTACCATGCAGCATCGCGCTCCTCACACAGGCATCATACACAGGACTTTCGTACGCAGGGAGAAACCCTTCTTCGTCAGCAGAGGAAGCAGCTCCCTAAACTTCTTCCAACCCATCCTTATTCTAGATACTATGGCCTCGGAACACCCTCCTCCCATGCTAATCTGATCTCCTAGGTACCGGAAGCTATCCACCACTTCTATAGCGCCCTCCTGCATTTGAAAAATGTGTCTATCAATGCGACTTCTACTGTCTAATTTCCCTGTACATCTACTGCATACATATTTCTCCCTACCTGTTAGTTTGCCTGCTATCCCACTACATCTCTTGTGTACCCAGGATCTGCAATGTGTGCATTTTATAGAATTTATGCCAGTTCCTTTTCTGCATATCGAACATGGCCATTTCCCTGACGGAATCAGAGTTTTGTCCTCTTTTCTACTCATCAACACTTTTGTCTTAGCTAGGTTCACTCTCAGTCCTCTTGCTTCCAACTGCTGTTTCCATAGCCAGAATTTATTCTCTAGCTCATCTACTGATTCTGCTATAAGAACCAGATCGTCAGCATAGAGAAGTTCCCATGGACAGCCAGTCTTAAACTCCTCTATTATGGCTTGGAGGACTATAATGAACAAGAGCGGGCTGAGGACCGAACCTTGATGTACTCCTACTTGTATCTGGAATTCCTCACTAAACTCCATTCCTACCCTGACTTTACTGAGAGTACCTCTGTACAAAGTTTGCATTGTCCTCACAAGCCATTCCTCAACACCTAGTTTCCTTAGGGACCACCAGATGACAGATCGGGGTACCCTATCAAAGGCCTTCTCTAGGTCAACAAAGGCTAAGTATAGTGGCTTATTTTTCTCTAAGAACCTCTCTTGCAATTGTCTCACCAAGAAGAGGGCATCTGTTGTACTCTTCCCAGGCACAAAACCAAACTGCATCTCATCTA